>MU224579.1:2904546-3019536 GCA_018584345.1 Thuja plicata
TCTTTCCAAAGAGCAACACACACACAATATACATTCTATATATTCGGCTATTCGTGGAGGTGGAAACCACCAAAACGGGGGTTTGACTAAGGCAAAACCCTATATAGCCACCCCAAAACCCCTTTTTAGATATTTGTAGGTGCAGGACAGAGGATCTGAGGCCAGATCTGGATACCCTTTTTGGATCTCTTTCAAACTGTGAAAATAGGGACGCTTTCAGATCTGTGCAGACAGCGTTGGCAAAAGTGGTACAAGGTCGACCTTTTTCATAAGACGACATCGAAACAAAAAAAGATTTCTGGGTTTTGTTTGTCTCTACATTCCAGTTCAGTATGAACTGTCAGCATCTCCAGAAACAGTCTACAGAACTCAGAAAATGAGTTTTTCCAGATCTGCTATGTCATGAGGTAGGCATCTTATCACATCATTCTTTACATGCTCTCTTCCATCCTTTTAATCAATATAATTAAACGTAATATCCTGAATTTGTACATAGGATTTCCCTTCATTATACAAATCTTATTTAGGAGATCTAGGGCATTCAAACACCCTCCAAATTTAGATCTTACATTAATAAATTATGAATTCAACTTTATTTTATAAAGTTAAGTTGTGTAAACATAAATTTAAGTGAAAAGTAAAATGAAAGTAATTTCTTTTAATTTTAAATTAAATTTTAATTCTTAATTAGGGATGCACTTTTCAAACCCTCATTTCCTAGGTTTTCTATATATCAAGTCTACAAGGCCATTTTAGACAGTGAATCAGGTTGAAGAAGATTTTTGGATGTTTTTGAAGTTAAAGAATTGTTTTAAAGCATTGGAGAATTTAAGACCTAATTTTCTTCTTCGCTTTTCAAATCCATTCATCAATTTAAGGTAGGGTTTGTAAAAGCCTTGAAAGTTTCAGCTTCATATCTTTGTCTTCTTCATGTATGTTTTCTATGATTGTTGTAAAATTCTTGGTTGTTATTTTGTGTTTTTTGTTTGAATGGATATGGGAAAAGGGAAATTATTTTGAATTCAGGGTTATTGTCTTGTTTAGTTTTCAGATATGGAATTGTGGGTGTTAGGGTATTCATTTGAAGACAAACCAATTATCAAGAAATTTAATACTATTTCCCCACTTAGGATTTGGATGTTGATTTTGCTAAAAGAACTTTTGCATGCTTTTGTTTTTGAATCTAGATATTGCTTAATAAAATATGAAAGAGGGTAGAATTACATGCTTTAAAATAAAGATATAATTAATTAATATTATTATACTTTTTGCATGTTTTTAGAATTTCCTGTTGAGCAAATTTGCATGCATAATTTATATTCCTAGTGTTGATGTTTGCAGCTTCGATCAGATAAAATGAATGAGATATTAATATTATGATAATAGATTAAATTATGCACATATATATACATACTGATATATAATAATAAAAGATATTATTATTATTATATATATATATACTGATATATATACATAATCAATTGTCATTATATTAATCTCATAATAATGAATAGACATGTCCCATGAAAGGACATGTCTCTCCTAGCCTCATTCTCAATATAAATGAAAGAGAGATTTTTGCATTTGGAAAACACATACCATACACAACATAGAGTGCTATTACATTTGTAGCTATCCTAAAACTTAACATGGTATCAGAGTCAGACTGCAAATGTAATAGAGTAGTTTGTTGATGGTGAATGTGTAATAGTTTCATAAAATACAGTCTTAGTACAAGGACCATGGCCTTCTAGTGTGATAAACATCTTGTGATGGCTGAAATAGATCATGATGGATGATAAATGTTCCTATGGTAAGTATTATTGAGGGTACATGTGCACATTACCTATAGGAAATTTTTGAGTTATGGTGAATATCATGAGACTTGATATTCTTGGTCAGGCCATATCTCTTACATCATATTGAGGTGATATCTAAAATACTTTATGAGTTATGGTGAATATCACGAGACTTGATATTCTTGGTTAGACCATATCTCTGATATCATATTAAGGTGACATCTAAAATATTTTTTGAGTTATGGTGCATATCATGAGACTTGATAGTCTAACACAGACCATATCTATTATATCATATTAAGGTGATATCTAAAATACTTGATGAGTAGAAAAGAGGCTCTGCAAGTGATGGTGAGATGATCATGTCGAGGGCTCTGCTGGAGGGTTCTGGTTGCATGGATCCTGCTCCTCTTACCACCTTTTCCTCCCTCAACCCTCATCTGGTTTTGTCTTGATGTTTTCTTCTTGGGTGTCTGGTTGCCCTAGTTTTTGTTTTGTTGGTTCTTTTCGGTTTCTGAGTTTTTATGTTCTTTCCACTCTTGTGTTTTTTGATCATTTTCAGGGTGTTGTTTAGGGCTTGGTCTTTTCTATCCCTGGGCATGTGGTGTTCTCATGGCCAATGATGGTATCAACCTATGCCCTAAGATTGGTAATCATGATGTGAAAGCGTCCCCAGAGATTGGTAATCATGCAAACACAAGGCAGGAAGATCTTGGGTCTAAAAATGATGGAGGTCAGGGTGCTCATGATCCCATCAACAAGCCCTCGTATAAATCAGTCATTGTAGATGGTTTGGTACCCAATTGTCCAGATACTACATATTTTGAGAATATCTCAACCGGTGATAATGTGGGAAGCAGAAGTGAGGAGCCCAACCCCAATGGAGATCAACAAGGTCTTGGAGCCAAACTAGGTAGCCCTTGCAAACCTGATGGAGGAAATGGTAAGAACCCTAATCTTATTGGAAATACTCTTTCTATGTCGCGTAATGAGGACATGTCGAAGGCAATAAAGGATGAATGAACTAGGTTAAAAAGCATTGCAATCTTTTTTGTTTGCATGGATGTTAAATTCCTTCCTGCACAAAAATTTCTTGATGACATGTTTAATAATGTTTGGGGAAAGTAACTCGACATTTTGGTAAATTTTAGCAAAATGATTCAAAAAGGTCTCTTTGTGGTTTTTTTCAAAAATCATTCAATGCAAGAGAAGGTTCTTAATAAGATTTTATGGACTGTAGATCAGACCATGTTTAGGTCTTTGTCATGGTCTCCTAAAGATAACCATGAAAGTGTGATTTGTAAGGGCTTCCCCATTCTGGGTTGAGCTTAAAGGTGTGCAACCAGAATTATGGTCTTTCATACCGCATTTGTTGAAGCCCCTAGGCTTAGTATTGCAAGTCAAGAACACTAGGGAGACCCTCCCCCACTTAAATGCACACATTCTATTGGCTCCTTCTCCTGGGGTTAACTTCCCCGATACCATCTCCCTGGACTTTGATGGAGAAATCTTCCAATGGGAAATATCTACACTCGAAAAAATTGGAGCATGTTTCCATTGAAAACTTAATGGACATACTAAGAAAGCTTGTCCCTTGCTTAAAAATATCCAGAAACATTTTCACCAAGGAAACAAGGTAGGCAATCAAGAAAATCCTATTAATAAAAATATTGTTGACACCCATGCCGACACTTTATTTACCTTGAATAACCCTCTGTTTGATGAGGAATATGAAGTTAGACCTACAGCCTCTCACTCCTCCATCCCTAATGAGCATAATTCTTCTATTCCCTAGTATATTCCAGTGCCTAGAGAAAAGGTGAACGAAGATAACTCCATTAAAAACAATGCCCAATAGATAGCTCTGTCCAAAATCAATGCAGAGGCTAGTAAGAGTAGAAAGAATCAGCAGCCCGAGACATGCCTAGGTCAAAAGGATGCCTCTGATACCTCCATGATTTTCATCCCTATTAAAGATAATTTTGTAGATGAAACTCATATCTCTAAAAAAGAGGGCAATGAGGAGGGCTTTACTGAAGTCATATCTAAGAAGAAAAAAAGGAAAACCTATGAAAGGAACAATAGCCTAAAAACAATGACAGAAATAATAAAATTAAGGGAAATTATATCCCTGAATGTTTTACCAGATTATGTAGAAATACAACACCCCTAATTGGTTTATGCTGAAGTTACAAATTCACAGTTGGAATGTTAGAGGTATGGAAATGCCAGACAGAAAGTATATCATTAGAAGATGGTGTAACAACCTCCCAAGTAAAGATATAATTTGTTTGCAAGAAATTAAAGTTAATGGATTTCAAGATATAATGAGGTATGTTCTCAAAGTGGTTTGGGATAGAGCCAAATGTCTTTACTCTAACCATGATAGAGGGAAGGGGGGGCTTACAACTCTTATAAACCCCATATTGAGTGACAAACTCTTGGGTCATGGGATTTCACCCTGCAACAGGGCTCTTTGGATCACCCTCAACAGTCAAGGTAAAACTATAGGGGTCTGCAATATATATACCCCTAATGACTATAGGGATAGAGCTAAGCTCTAGGACTGGTTGACATCTAACCTCCCAGAGGCTACCTGGACTTTTTTTGGAGATTTTAACATGATTGAAACTCCTTGTGACAAAGCCGGAGGAGATAAATTTGAGTGGAAGGGCAATGAATACTTCTTCTGGGCCAGATTCAAAAGACAGTTTGCTATTCATGACCCTATGGAAGGACTCAAGGGAACTAGAAATGGAATATGGTTTACTTGGTGCAAAAATCAGAGCAGTAGAACCAGAATCTATTATAGGCTTGACAAAATTTATGTTAATCTGCTTGAGTTTGATCTTTCCCATACTCAAGGACAATACCCTACTTGTGTCTCTCCTACCAATATGTTTGACCATTCCCCCATCAGTGCTTGTATCACTCTCAACTCTAGTATCAACCAATCCAAGAATAGACCTAAGAGACAACTCTTTAAACTCAATTCATCCCTCCTTGACAATTCAGACCATTTGGGAACTCTGAGGATGGTCACTGTCCTATCTAAATTTTGATCCTCTGGCTCTTGTCCTATCACTTCTTGGAACAATCTTGTTGAGTCTTGGAGAAGTATAGATCAAACCATTGGCACTAAGGAGTCTAAAGACAAAAACATAAAACAAAAAGAACTCAACATCAGACTTATTAATATTGAGGAGTTACAAGATAAGAGAGATAATGTTGACCTAGAAAAAGACCTGATTGAGACTAAGGGGCAACTTAGAACTATGCAGGAATACAAGATTTAGGGTCAGAGGATAAGAGCCAAATCCAACTAGATAAAAGAAGGTGACATAGGCACTAAATACTTCTTCAAATTAATTAGAGCTAAATAGAACAAAGAGGCTATAAACAGTATCCAGGTAGAAGAGGGAATCAGCAGTGATAACAAGGCTATCATGAATACATTTGTAGAGTTTTACAAAAATATTTTTCGTTCATAACACAATGAAGGTAACCTCCTATGTATGGCATAGTGTACTAGTGTCATCCCTAGGAAGATCACCAAAGATCAATATTGCAAACTGAACAAAGATATCTCTATTCAAGAAATAGAAAAGGCTATTGGGGCCTTGGAAAATGGGAAGTCCCCCGGTATGGATGGGCTACCTGTAGAATTCTATAAAGCCAATAAAGAGTGGATTTCAATTGAGCTGTTTGACCTATACAAATATGCCTTTGACTGTGGGACACTGGGAAGTAATGTCAACAAAGGATTAATAAAACTCCTTCCCAAAGAAGGTGACAAGAATCAAGTTAAAAATTGGAGACCCATCACCCTCCTAAATATTTCATATAAAGTGATTGCTAAGTTATTGGAAAATAGAGTATTTGATATCCTTAATGATATCATCTTTGTCACTCAAACTAGTTTTATAAAGGGTAGATACATTCTAGAGAACCTTAGCCATGCACTGGGCTAGAGATGATAATCAAAATGTTGCTATGATACTGCTTGACTTTGAAAAAGCATATGACAGGACTGAATGGCACTTTGTGTTGGCTATGCTAGAAAAATTGGGGTTTCCTGAGTCATTTTGCAGATGGGTTAATGTCCTATTTAAAGACTCCAATACTATTATTGAAATAAATGATGAACTTTTAGAGACCATCCATCTTGCAAGGTCCATTGGGCAAGGTTTCCCCCTTGCTCCTGCACTCTATGTAATTGCAGTTGAAGCTCTGACTTATATTCTTAAAGCTCCATAGCGTAGTCCCCCCACCCTTGGTATCACTCTCCCTAACAAGGATATCCTTCTATTAGAACAATTTGCTGATGATACTGCCCTATTTGTAGAGCTCTCAGAACAAAATTTTGACAGAGTGGTTAACAGGATCTAGCTATTTTGTACTGCTTCTGGAGCAAAGATATCCCCTCATAAATCTATCATCCTTGGCTGGTAGGACTCCCCTCCCTCATGGCTCAGCAATAAAGGATGGCAATGGTTTGGGCCTAACTCTATTGTCAAATACTTAGGCTTTCCATTTTCCCTTGACCCTTCTCTTAACACCATGTGGAACTGGATATTCAAGAAAATTGAGAAAAAAAAACTTGAAGTGGCAAACCCACATGTTATCTCTTGCAAGCAAGGTACAAGTGGTTCAAAAATTATTGGCATCCCATGCCATCTATTATGCCTCAACTTGGTTGTTTGCTAATTATCAGAACAACAAATTGGAAAAAACTGTAAGGGATGTTCTTTGGTCAGATGGTATTGGCAATAGAAAAAGACACAATGTTAGATGGGATTGGTGCTGCACACCAAAAAACACAGGGTGGTATTAGGATCAAAGATCTCAAAAAATAGGGTATTTTTCTAGCCACTAAATGGATTATCAATTTAATCTCTGGTAATGAGCCATGGAAAATACTTATCAGGAACAATATAGCTAAGGCTACCATCAAAAGGGGCAAACAATGGAAGAATGTTCCATTCCTGGATATCTTACTAGGGGACTTTGAAGTTAAGGTATCAGGCTCTAAAGTGTTTGCTACAATATGGAAAGCATGGAGGTAGATCAAAGCATCCCTTTGCTCTACACATGTCATTGGGAAGAGTCCCTATTACTCAGTTATGGACAGGTCCATCTAGTGGGGGGTTCATCTCAATAACAAACCTTTGGCTCTCACACAATGTTGCTCAGCTAAATGTTGGCATAGCAAAGGCATTTCACTTATTAATGATATATTGGAGAATAGAAGAATTCTTACTTGGATGGAGTTGAGTAATAGATACAATATCCCCTCCTCTCAAAAGAAAACTTATACCCTCATATCAAAATTTTTGGGTAGTTGGTTCCTGAGCAAATGTATTCTCTCCTCTCAAAATTTTGAGCACATCAAGTGGAAGGATGGCACTCAGTTTGGAAAAGCCTCTTGCAAAAAATTATATCTTCTCCTTAATAGAAATGACAATATCTTTGGCCACATCAATCAAGACTAGGGACTGAACTGGTCTTGCAATAAATGGCACCTTGTTTTTGAACTTCTATGGCATGCTAAAATTGAGCCCAAGAAAATATTTTTTAAATGGATCTTTTTGCTAAAAAAACATGTTGTTGATCATTTTATTTCCCAAGGTGTTAGGAATGTTATTTTTTGTTCCATTTGCAATTGTTTTGAAACCTATGAGCATATTTTCTTTGAGTGTCAGTGGGATTATTTGATTTGGTCTTTTTTTTTTGGTAATAAAGTCTATTGGAATCACCAGCATAACCTGTCATGGCATGAGATCTTGGCAGGTTGTGTTGATGATTTTGATAGCAAGCTCAATTTCTTTTGATTGACTTTCACCACTGAGGTTTTATGGCTCATCTAGAGACAAAGAAATGAAGATATTTTCCAAAACAAGAAGAGGGTTTTTGCTGAGTTTAATTCAAAACTCACACTTTTTTCCATCCTAAAATAGGTAACAGCTACTATCCAAATTTCCAAAGAGAGGTTCCAGAGGTTTGTCGATGAAGGAGCTTTGATCTTATTCCCTAAGGACATCCAAATCTCAAATGCAACCTATGAAGTTCCTACAACAGCAATCACTCCCAGAACCACTCTCAATAGATCCTCCATAGAAGATCACAGTCACTTTGATATCCTGACATCTGGTACCAGAAGTGAAGAACCAGAGAACACTCTAGACAATGACATAACAGAGGACCATGAAGCAACCATAGATATTAATAATGGAGAAGATGAAAGCTAATCCTTTATGGATCCTCAACATTTTTGTATAACCCAGAGCACTTGATATGATGTACTGTTGTATCTTGTATAGTTCTTTTTTGGTTGTATAACTTAGAACAGCGATCTGGGATGAAAAATCTCCAGATCTAAAACTTGATTTTGGAACTATGAATTTCAGTGTGTAACCTAGTTGATTCTATATTCTAATAGAAAAAAAAACTTATTGAGTTATGGTGAATATCATAAGACTTGATATTCTTGGTCAAACCATATCTCTAATATCACATTGAGGTGATATCTAAAATATTTTTTGAGTTATGGTGAATATCATGAGACTTGATATTCTTGGTCAGACCATATCTTTGATATTATATTGAGGTGATATCTAAAATACTTTCTGAGTTATGTTGAATATCATGAGACTTGATATTCTTGGTCAGACCATATCTCTGATATCATATTGAGGTGATATCTAAAATATTTTTTGAGTTATGGTGAATATCATGAGACTTGATATTCTTGGTCAAACCATATCTCTTCTTATCACAATGAGGTGAAATCTTTTCTCTTAAAAGTAATGGATCTTTTGTGAATTTCAATTTGATGAATGTTATCTTCCCTAGCTAAGAGGGAGTGTTGATTTTTGCAGCTTCGATCAGATAAAATGAATGAGATATTAATATTATGAGAATAGATTAAATTATACACATATATATAATAATAATAATAATAATATATATTATTATTATTGTTATTATTTTATATATATATATATATATATCAGATAAAATGAATGAGATATTAATATTATGAGAATAGATTAAATTATACACATATATATAATAATAATAATATACATTATTATTATTATTATTATTATTATTATTATTATTATTATTGAGGGTACATGTGCACATTACCTATAGGAAATTTTTGAGTTATGTTGAATATCATGAGAATTGATAGTCTTGGTCAAACCATATCTCTTATATCATATTGAGGTGATATCTAAAATACTTTATGAGTTATGGTGAATATCACAAGACTTGATATTCTTGGTCAGACCATATCTCTAATATCATATTGAGGTGACATCTAAAATATTTTTTGGGTTATGGTGCATATCATGAGACTTGATAGTCTAACACAAACCATATCTCTTATATCATATTAAGGTGATATCTAAAATACTTGCTAAGTTATGGTGAATATCATGAGACTTGATATTCTTGGTCAGACCATATCTCTAATATCATATTGAGGTAAGAAAGATCATAGAAACATTTGGCTTCCACCATCCCCCAGATGGATCAAGATTAACTTCAATGGGGCCTCGAGAGGCAATCCCGAAGTATCTGGAGTAGGCTACATTGCCCGGAATGAGAAAGGCGAGATTTTGGCATTAGGTGCCAAAAGGATACAGGACAGAACAAATAATGAGGCAGAATGCCTAGCCGCAGTGGGAGCTATTCTAATGGCTAGGAAACTCAATTTCACCAAAGTTCATTTGGAGGGTGATTCCCTTCTGGTAGTAAATGGTATCTTAAAGGGTCAGATGGACACATGGTATTTGAGCAGGCATATTAGAAGAATTAGAAGCATTCTGGCAGATTTTGAAGATTTCAAAATCACACAGGTGCCGAGATTGGCTAATAACTTAGCAGACAAGCTATCAAATATAGGAGCTAATGGGTCACTTGAGACAAAATTTGAAATCTTTGAAGATTTCACTACGGAGGCACTAGTTGAGGATTACTGATTAGTAGGAATCATAACAGGGGCAGATTTCACAAGAAGTGTGTGTGACAACGTCACCTTTCTAGCTACGTGGCTGGATTTCTAATTCCCAAGCCTCGATTGTCGTCATGATGAAACCATCCTTCTTCCCCATATCTTTCGACGGTATGTGAATCCCAGTTTCGTACCGTGGGAGTAAGAGTATTGATTGCCTTTGGGAAAGTTGATGGAAACATCAACTATTTCTAGAGACTTCAGTGGCTTTTGTATTCACTAAACCTACTTTGTCGAAGTGCAAGACCAGTGCGATGGAAGAAAATTTTTCCCTATCAATGACGGGGCAACTTCCAGCGTTCGACACACCCATCACCTTGAACAGGTTAAGCCACATTTTCATTGGTGAGGGAGATGATTTTTGGGGGGCTATCAGGGAGATTCTTGGGGAACATTTCTTGTAGAAAGGATGGCGGCCGACAACAAATCTGGATATCTCATCTATTATTGTGGCCCTCACTCTCATGGTTGTCAAATCCAAGGCGGAAGTAAGGCGTGTGGTTAAGGATTGCATGGTGGTGAAATGGGTGGTTGGAGTGGAAGACATTATTGAACGAGTGGAGGTTGGACTAGGCCTAAAGATGAGGGAGGAGCCCTTTCACATGATTGTTCTGGGCAGCCGTGGTCTCCAACCACTGATTGTCTGGTCCACGGCTTTCCCGGAGGACATTCACTGGCTCAGGCACTAGCAGGATGGAAGGATTTGTTGGTCACACTGGCTAGGTACAAGGTGGAGATTTCAAAGGTAGTGTCTGAGACTATGAACAGGAAATTGAAGAGGACGGCCATTAAATTCTTAGCTTGTTTGGGTGAAGATGGTAGGCCTCTGGTCCGTAGGTAGTTACCGGTCACAAGAAAGGGTGCAAGGGACTCTGTAGCTAGGTTAGCCAGAGATGTTGTGATCGTGGGGCCGAGTGTGGACACTGCTACCAACATTCCGCTGGGTGCTCTTGTGGACAAATATGGAGTGTTTGGGAATTTCTCCAGTGATGATGCAACAAAATGGTTCCGGTAGTTTGTTTTAGTTTGCTTTAGTATTCTTGGTATCCTCTTGCTGGGCTTGGTAGTCTGTTGATAGACTCCTCTATGTTTTTTGGGTAGCCCTATTTTGTGGTTTCTATAGTTTGGTTCTATGTTGAATGTATGGTAGTCCATAATGTCCGGGTGAATAAGACCCTTCTGAACAAGAATGTAACCGTCTATAATGCTCGAGTGTATAAGCCCTTTTTGAACAAGTATGTAACCGTGAATTGCAAATCAATATAATATCTTGAAAATTACCGATCAAAAAAAATATATCATATTGAGGTGATATCTAAAATATTTTCTGAGTTATGGTGAATATCATGAGACTTGATATTCTTGGTCAGACCATATCTCTGATATTATATTGAGGTGATATCTAAAATACTTTCTGAGTTATGGTGAATATCATGACACTTGATATTCTTGGTTAGACCATATCTCTGATATCATATTGAGGTGATATCTAAAATATTTTTTGAGTTATGGTGAATATCATGAGACTTGATATTCTTGGTCAGACCATATCTCTTGTTATCACAATGAGGTGAAATCTTTTCTCTTAAATGTAATGGATCTTTTGTGAATTGCATTTTGATGAATTTTATCTTCCCTAGCTAAGAGGGAGTGTTGATGTTTGCAGCTTCGATCAGATAAAATGAATGAGATATTAATATTATGAGAGTAGATTAAATTATACGCATATATATATATATATATATATGATAATAATATATATTATTATTATTGTGTGTGTGTGTACATAATAAATTGTCATTATATTAATCTCATAATAATGAATAGACATGCCCCATGAAGGGACATGTCTCTCCTAGCCACATTCTCAATATAAATGAAAGAGAGATTGTTGCATTTGGAAAACACGTACCATATACAACATAGAGTGCTATTACATTTGTAGCTATCCTAAAACTTAACACCTAGAGACTATATTTTTAAGAATTTTTAATATATATATATATATATAACTTAAAAAAATTAAAAAATAATAATAATTAAAAAAAATGGTGGCAGGGCCACCAGACCCCGCCACACTGTAGGTTACCCTGTGGGACACCGCAGGTTACCCATGCGAGTCACCGCTGAGTTTAACCCTGTAGGTACCACAAGGACCTATAGTCACCGCAAGGTAAACCCATGTGGGCCGCAGGGACCTACGGACCTCCATGGCCCACAATGGACCATGGGGGTCGTAGGTGCTCACGAGTCCCCCCTTTTAATTTATTTTTAAAGTTTTTTTTAATATGTTAGTTTATATTTTTAATAAAATTTATTATGCTTGTTTTAATTGATCTTTATTATTAATCTTTTTATAATACTTATTAATTGATTTTATTATTAATTAATAGTAAAACTTATAATTAATCTTATTCATTAGATTAATAACATATATGTATATATTTATTTAGTTGTTCTATTTAAGCATTATAGTACTTTAATAATATATATAGTTTGCAGGCATGTTAATGGGCCTTTGATGGTTCAACCTTGGATTGAAAGGATGATGAATGAATTGTGGAGACCCCGGGAGAGAGGATGGAATAAGGTTAATTTTAAAGGTGCTTCTAAAGGGAACCCGAGAACATTTGGGTCCAGATATGTTGCTAGGGATGAAGAAGGAAACATATTAATGATTGGAGCAAAAAAGGCTCTTGAATGGAACAAATAATGAAGTAAGGGTTATGGTTTCTCGATTAGTAATTAAAATGGAATTGAAATTGGGGATTAGAAAGTGTCACTTGGAAGGAGATTCACAATTTTTTGTAAATGGAGTTATTAGAGGAGAGTCGAGAACTTGGTATTTGAATAAGAAGATTAGAAGGATCAAGAAGATGTTAGAGGAGTTTGAGGAGTTTAAGATAACCCATGTACTATGAGAAGAAAATGAGGTAGCAAACAAGCTATCCAAGTTCGGGGTTACATTGCCAAAGTAGGCAGAGGACGAATTCATTAAATAATTGAGGGTTTTACAATTGGATACTCTAGTGGAGATTAATGTACATTAAGGTGTTATGAGGAGGAAATTAATAATATGAAATGGAGTTGGCATGATAGGCTTAGACGAGCATTAATCTAAGCTATGGACACATGTTGAAATTCTATTAAAACATTTAAATGTCATTCATTTATGGAGACCATGGGCAGAGTTATTACCAAAGATTACATCATCAATTCATCAATTGATGTAGTGGTGGGAAAGGGGATATTCATGGGGTACTTCTGGAACTTTTCAGGTTGATCAATTGTTATAAGGAGTAGCTTGTAGGGAAGACCAGATGAATTTGATAGTGACTATGAGAATAAAATGACAGACTATTCTTCATGGAGGAAAATTTCTCCCTTAACTCTCCTAACCAATTTCCTTGGTTTCGGACAGAAATCATGATTCGAAGAATGAGGAGTGTTTTTAAGTGAGCTTCTGAGAGGTTCTAGAAGTGTGTGGGGAAGATTTTGGGTGAAGAATTCCTGACTACGGATTTGAGGTTGAGAATAAATATGGACATCTCGTCCATTTTCCTGGCATGGGCTTTGCAGCTCTCACAAAGCAAAGAGGAGGCTTTAAAATCAATGAGGTTCTATGTTGTACATGAATAGTCAGGAGGCATGATACCAATGGTGGGTAGGGAATATTTGGGAGTTGGCATTGCAATCGGTGATGGACCATGGAGGGTGGTGGATGGGTCCTAAAGGTATTTCCATCGTTTCCTTATTTGGAGCTTGGAAAAACCTAAAGCTAAAAGGAATGGATAATCTCAGAGGGGCTGGGAAGAGTTGTTTTTGTTTATCCTTGATGAAGAAATTGAAATGGAGCATTAGGAACAAGAACAAA
The DNA here is from genome assembly GCA_018584345.1 of Thuja plicata. Classification (NCBI taxonomy): domain Eukaryota; kingdom Viridiplantae; phylum Streptophyta; class Pinopsida; order Cupressales; family Cupressaceae; genus Thuja; species Thuja plicata. The sequence goes on from MU224579.1 coordinate 2,918,240, forward strand.
GGAGGAAGGTCAAGACAACGCCAAGGAAGTCAAAGGAAAAAATGTGACCAAAGGAATGTGGGGAGATTCAGCACCAGCTTGTGAAGAAGGGGAGGAAAGGAAAAGTGTAGATGTGTGGAGGGATGATCATTTCCACTAAGTCACGGGAGGATATGCTCAGGAAGTGGATGGAGTAAGGTGTTAATGTTTTCTCCTAGTTTTTTATGATATGAAAGGGGGCGTTTTCTGTGGCCCTAACTTGTATAAATGGCATTTTGTAATATGATGCGAAGGGATCTTAGGTAGTATATTTTCGGTAGGGATGGGGAATGTATGTCATTTTGAATTTGAAGGGCTTTAGGGGTAACAGTAATGCAGTCTAGCTGAAGGCTTGGATGTAAGTTTTGGGGTGTTGTTGCTCCGAAGGGTTTGAGAATTAATTTTCTAGATCAGTGGCTATAATGTATATCTTGACTATATATTAATAAAAATAAAAAATATTACCGATCATATATATATATATATATATATATATATATATATATATATATATATATAGCTTGTATTTATATATATTGATATTTTAATTTAGACAAGCTATTCATAATTTGAATTGGATTATAAAATTAATTTATTTGCATACGTCGTATTTGTTATTTGACTAAATTTTCTATTAGTTGAGTTGTAAACTAAAGTTATTGAATGAGCTTCTATGTTGTCTTTCGTGATCTTTTTGGGTGGCTTTTAGTTGACCTTAGGGATTGGTTAGAAGAGGCTCGGGGTTTGTTTATTACATGTGTGTTTCAGTTTTTTTCTTTATGGGAGATATTATAGTTTTGTGTTTTCTCATTATCTGGCCTTGTTTTCAATTTGAGATCATGTGGATGTGATCAACCTTGAGATTCTGTTTATGTAATGGTTATTTTAGAACTAGTGTGTTGTTAAGTTTTGATCAAATTTAAATGTTAAAGAAATTTATTCTTTACTTTACTTGTTTTTCAGATCAATGACTGGTTTGATCCTCAATTCGATGTTCTTCAAATTGTTGTTTTATGTTCACAATAATATTTAAGATAAGTTCCTTGATATCAATCTCCAATGATAATGATATTGTTATCGATGAGTAACTTGATATTAATCTACAATAATAATGATATTGATATTGATCTATAACTTGATATCAATCTGCAATATTAATGATATTGATATTGATATTGATCTCAATAATTGTATGTAGCTAAAGTTAGGATAAACAGATAGCTGCAATCTTAATTTTATTTGCCCTTTTATCGATCTTGTACATTGCTAAGAATAGGAATGACTATCATTAAATACAAAGTTGATGAGCCATGTCTTACATATAGACATGGATCTACATGGAACCTTCTACGTAGAGACATGTATCTACATAACGCATGTCATACCTTAATCATATCATTAGTAACCATTATGTTAGTCATTCATTTATCTTCACTTAGCGATAATACAAACACAACATGAATGATTATATTTGTTGTCATATATATCTTAATATGTCGACATAAATATTGAAGCACTTCAAATGATTATTAATTTCTATATGATTGATAATGTGTATATATATAATGATAAGATTAGTTTTAAATATATATACACATAATTGAATATTAATCATTTGTTATGCATAGATCAATTATGACAACTATAGAAAATAATTAGATCAAAATAGATTAAAGGATAGATATTAAATGTTTAAGATCTATAGCCATTCGATTTCATCGGTTAGAATAATCTAACCAAAGCCACAAAACTCCAACACTCCCTCTTAGCTAGGGAGGAGTATTTATATCCAATATGAAAACATAATAATCTTATTTATTGTGAAAGAGAAAAGATATCAACTCACAGTGATATCAGGAGTAATGGTAAGTCCAATAATATCAAGTCACATGATATTCACCATACTCGCAATGTAATATCACTATGGTATGTGCACTGGTATCAAGTCACGTGATACCTACCATAGGGATATCTAATCATGGCATATCCACATATATTAAGGCACATAATATCCACCATGAATATCTTAGTAATATTATTCATCATGGTTCATCCATAGATATCAAGTCTCATAATATCCACCGTTTAATAGATATTACTTACGAGATAAAGGGATTATTGTAAGATCATCACCTTACAACAATAACCCAATAATATAAGTGCTCATCATTAAAGATCCTCACCTTTCAATGATGTTCATAGAGTCCCATAAAGTCATGGAGTCACACACATGACAATGAAATAGTTTACACATTAAACATCTTTAGAATAGATTAGTACAATAAATTATCATTATTGAGACTCAATCTCATATAAGATTACATTTTTTACCATACCAAGCTTACCTCAAAATTATTCAACCTTTGTCTTTGAAAGAGGCTTGGTGAGAATGTATGTCATTTGTTCACTTTTTTTAACATATCTCAATTGTATATCATTTCTCTCTAATGTAATGATAGGTAATTTCTATATGCTTAGATCTATCATGAAACACACGATTCACTAAAAAATGTATACAACTCTGATTGTCACAATGAATGATAGTAGGATCCAAAGGTTGTCCAAACAGTCCTACAAGAAGTTTCCTCAACCATATAGATTATTGATCTCCCATGGATGGTCCAATATACTCATCTTGTGTGGAGCTTTGTGCAACTGAATATTGCTTCCTACTGGACTAGGAGATCATATTTGATGCTAAGCTAAAACAACACTCTGATGTGCTTTTTTTATCCACCACACTTCCTTCCCAATCTAAATATGTATATTCATGCAGTCTCAAATCTACATTATTATATTCAAGATCATATCCAATTGTGACATGCAGGTACCTTAGAATGTGTTTTGTTGCTACTAGATGTAACTTTCTTGGCTCACACATAAACTGACTAAGAGTATTTACTTCATAGAAAATGTCAGGTCTAGTGTTGACCAAGTACATTAAGGACCCAATAATTTGCTGATAAAGAGTAGGATCTACCAAATCTGATTTTTTTGTAACTTCTTTTGACTTATGTAAGTGTGTTTCCATGGGAGTTTTCATGGGTTTACAATCCATCATTCCAAACCTATCCAGAATGTCTATAGTGTACTTTCCTTGATTTAGGGTGATTCCATTTGCCTGTTTCCATACTAATAATCCAATGAAATGGTATAAAGGCCCCAAATACTTCATATCCAACTCACATGAAAGATCTTTTTTACATTTAGTAATGATATGATCTTCTCCTATAATTAATAAGTCGTCAACATAAAGAATGAGAATTAACATATCACCATTAGTTACCTTGAAGTATAGATTTGGATCTGCATAATTCTTGGAGAAACTCAAGCCTAAGAGGTAATTAAGGTTTTGATCATGTATCATGGCTTTGGCTGCTTCTAAAATTGTCCTATTTTTCCTTTATGCTACTCCATTTTGTTGAGGATTGTAAGGAGTAAACTCCCTCTTAATCCCAACATTAGTACAAAATGTTCTTAAGTTATCAGAGATGTATTCCTCCTCACTATCTAATCTTAAGGTTTTAATTCTCTTAACTGACATATTTTCTACTAGAGCCTTGAATTCCTTAAATCTCATAAGGACTTCATTAGACTCTTTACATTTCAAAAAATATATTCATGTTTTCCTAGAGTAGTCATCTACAAAAAATAACATAGTACAAAAATCCTCCTAAGGAGGTTATTGTCCTAGGTCCACATAAATCTAAATGGATGAGTTCTAATACATGTTTAAACCTATTTTCACTACTATGAAAAGTTCCTTTAGTGTTCTTTCCCAATGCACACCCTTTACAAGCCTCTTCATGTCCTTGATTCAGTTTAGGTAAACTTGTCACCATTTTCTCTATTGAAGGTAGAGCGTGAAATTTGAGATGCCCTAATCTTCTATGCCAAATCTCACATGTATTTAGGGATTTATGAATTAAGGGTAGAGAAGGTAAAGTGAAAATTTTATATAAGCACCCATGTCTAACTCCTATGGTATGTGATTTCTTGATATTTGAGTTCTTGGGCCATGCTAGGAATTTTTCATCCATGAATATGATTCTATATGCTTTTTCTTCAAGGGATGATATGGAAACCAAGTTCTGCTTGATTCCTAGCACATATAACACACCTATTAACTAAAGTGAAATGCTTGAACTTAAGTGTATAGTACAAGTTATGATCCCTTTGACTGGATAGTTAGAATCATCTCCAATCATGACTTCCTCATCAGAATTTTCAACTAGGTTATCTAGGTGTTCTCTGAACCCTTTGATGTGACAAGATTCCCACTATCAATTACCCAAGTGTTAAGACTAGATGATACCTGACTTGACAAGGACGCATAGAAGACTAGTATTTTTTAGTCCTTTTCGTCACTTGCCATACTAACTTTAGCAATGGAGGCTTGAGTTTTAGGTATGTCTAGACATTTCATTACATATTGACCATATTTATCACATCTATAACATTGTACTTTAGTCATGTCCCTCCTCTTGAATGACCATTTGACATTTGAGTCCTTTCTTTGCGTCTTCTTGAAGTTTCCTTCCTTTCCCTTCTTGTGAGAATGAGAATTTAATATTTGAATCTCTTCATTAGAGGAGTTTTGACCAATCCCCCTTGTTACTAGCCTTGACTCTTCTTGAATACAATCTTCCTTTAAATTATCAAACTTGGGGAGTTTAGATCGTGCACTTATCCCTTGAATGAATGACTCCCAAGAAGTTGGAATTCCATTAAGTGCCAATATATTTAATTATTTTCTATCAATTTTGTGACCAATGGTGGATAATTTATCTCTTAATTCCGTTATTCTCATGAAGTAAGATGTAATAGATTCGCCTTTGTTCATATTTACATGATGAATTGTTGTTTCAGCATGAGAGCCATGCTCATTTTGTTTATCTCATACATGCTTTCTAAGGATTTGAACATGTGATATGTTGTGTCAAATTTTGAGATAATTGGAACAATGTGATCTTTGACTGCATCTACTAACATCTTCATAACTTTATTGTTGTTTTTGCTTCATTGAAGTTTTTCATTTTCTTCATCTGGTTCAGGTACAACTCCCTTTAGAAATAAGTCCAATTCATTCTCTTTTAAGGTAAGAATAATCCTAAACTTCCATGATACAAAGTTGGAGGTGCCTTCCAATTGGTCCTCAAATCTAATACCATTCGCCATTTTTCTAGATAGAAGCAATTCTTACAATTTAATGATATTTTGATGATAATTTCTCTTATAAATGCGATCGGATCTTTTTCTTATGTTGGCTCTAATACAATGTTAAGTTTTGATCAAATTTAAATGTTAGAGAAATTTATTCTTTACTTTTCTTATTTTCATTATCAATGACTGGTTTGATCCTCAATTCAGTGTTCTTCAAATTGTTGTTTTATGTTCACAATAATATTTAAGATAAGTTCCTTGATATCAATCTCCAATGATAATGATATTATTATTGATGAGTAACTCAATATTAATTTTCATTAATAATGATATTGATATTGATCTATAACTCGATATCAATCTGCAATAATAATGATATTGGTATTGATCTCAATAATTGTATGTTGTTGAAGTCGGGATAAACAGATGGCTACAATCTTAATCTACTTTGCACTTTTATTGATCTTGTACATTGCTAAGAATAGGAATGGATATCATTAAATACAATGGTTATGAGCCATTTCTTACCTAGAGATATGGCTCTATGTGGAACCTTCCACATAGAGATATGTCTCTGTGTAAGTCATGTCATGCCTTAATCATATCATTAGTAACCAATATGTTAGCCATCCATTTAACTTCACTTAGCAATAATACAAACACAATATGAATGATTATATATGTTGTCAAATATATCTTAATTTGTCAATATGAATATCAAACTACTTCAAATGATTATTAATTTCCCTATGATCGATAATATATATATATATATATATATATATAATGATAAGACTATTATTATATATATATATACATAATTGAATAATAATCATCTGTTATGCATAGATCAATTATGACAACTGTAGAAAATAATTAGATCAGAACATAATAAAGGATAGATATCAAATGTTTAAGATCTATAGTCTTTTGATTTCATCAGTTAGAATAATCTAACCGAAGCTACAAAACTCCAACATGTATTTCCTATCATATGGAGGAGCCTATTTGAGAATATTTTGTACTTTGAGATGATATTTGATAATTGAGCTTAGGGTAGGTTATCTATATGTTTAGAGGGGAAGTAGCTTGCCTTAGAGGCATTGGAGCCCTAAAGTACTTGTTTGAGTATCCTTTGCAAGTAGCTTAATAAGTGATAACCTAATTAATCTACTAGATATTATAAAAAATTAATAAGATAATCCTTTCACATGCCTTGAGTGCTATTACAGGCTAAGGATGGGAGTGGCAGAAGATGCTTTCCCATCTAGGGGACGTTTAGGACTAGCATGATTGGTTTCCTTGTCTACATGAAAGGATTTTTGATTTTACATATGATCACACTTGGGAGCCAAAGTCGAGTGAGATCGTCCCAAGGGGTTTACATATGTGATGACACTTCCCTATTTGCATCTTAAGTTTCCTATGAGTGTTGGGTGCCTATGGTAGTGTGTATAACCTTATTGTGATAGTGAGCTTCTAGGATCTTTATGTTCTACCTATTTGATGACCTTGTATAGTTGTGCATTATTCCTTCTTATTGTGTATACCTGTTTGTGTGGGTCTGGTGTTAATCTCCTCAACACAATGGGGTGGACCTCAGGGTTCCACATGGTCGGGTGGTAGTTATTCTATTACCATTGAGATCTGATGATCATGATTATAATCTTGGATAATCCTTATTATTGTTCTATCTTCGTAATCTTCTCTGGAGATTTGTTCATTATCATATGAGATGTATATTTGTATCTTATTTGTATATTGGTTGGCATCCATTTAGAAGATGTGATGTATTTTTATTCATTATAGAATACCCTATGACTTGTATAGTGGATGATGGATCATTATATATATCATGTGTATTTAGTTGTATCTATGATCTTGTTATATGGAATGTATCTTATCATTTCAGTTGTAATGTACATTTTCATGTTAGTTTTCTTTATGGTTTTTGTTCTTAGATTAGTTAACTTAAAAGTAAATCTACATCATGGAACCCTTGGAATTGTTAATTTTTCTTGTTTAGTTTATCATTATGTCTACCTTATGTTGTTCTTGCTTCCGCATTTGTGTTGTGTAAACTTTTTAAAAAAAAATCATCAACTTACTATTAGGTTTAGGTTAAATTCTCTTGGGTTCTCTAGTAAGGTATTACAATATTGACGTGCAATGTATTTTCATTTCTAATTTAAAAAAAGGCATTAGAGATAAGATTATGCCTTTTGAATTTTCCTCTTTTACTCAATTATGTATAGTTCTTCATAATTATCAGCTTCAAGTGAGTCAGTTTGAGATCACCACTCCAATGGCTCCGGTTGATAAGAGTGATGTCACATTCTAATTCTATAACAAGTTTTAGAAACCCAAGAACTTCATCAGGATCAATAATTCATCAAACAACATTGATGAGGAAGTGGTAGCAGCATCTAAAGGTGTTTCCCCTTTGTCATATTTTTTTAGACCTTTTCATAATTTTACACAGCTTTATGAATATTTTCATAATGCAATGTCAAAATTGATTAATGATAAAGTGTTAACCCTTCCTCCTATCAAACTGATTGACACATCTAAACCTTTACCCAAATCCTTTAATCATAAATTTTTTTGTTGATATTATCATCAACCTGGCCATGATACTAAGAAGTGTTTCTATTTGAAATTTGTTATTTAAGACCTCATTGATACTAATACTATACTTGTTAAGGGTGTTAATGATCAAGGAAATAAATCTGTAGCACCTCCCAACCAAAACTTGTAAATATATACCAATGCTTTGTCATCTTATTCAACCAATATCATTGAATCTACATATTCCTTACCTTCTTCTTCCACTCATGTTGTGACTATGATGATAAGCGTACTGAAGCCAATAATTTTTTCAATCTTATTTATCAATCCAAATCTGAACCTAAACCCAAACTTGAACCTGAACTTTGCATTACCTTTGATCCTAGTGAGATGATTAAATCACCTGATGGTCCTCTTTATATATTTTTAAAGCTTAACGACCTATTTTCTCATGGTCTCCCTATTGACCCTCCTTGCATGGTGAATGTGATAACCAAATAACATCTTTACAGAAGATAATTGCAATGTGACTTCTATGACAAATCTGATGGGATGATCCAAACTTGCAATAGTTTCACTTATCCTATCTATACCAATCCTTTATCATCTCATTCGACCAATATTGGTTATTCTACACATTTCTTACCTTCTTCTTCCACTCATGTTGTTGACTATGTTGATAAGTGTACTAAAGCCAACAATGTTGCCAATCTTATTGATCAATCCAAATTTGAACCTAAACCTGAGATTTGGATTACCTTTAATCCTAGTGAGATGGTTAAATAACTTGATGGTCCTCTTTACATTTTTGCAAAGTTTAACGATCTCTTTTCTCATGGTATCCTTATTGACCCTACTTGCATGGTGAATGTGATAAACAAAGAGAATATTTACACTACATAATTACAATATGACTTCTATGACAAATATGATGTGATAATCCAAACTTGTAATGATTTCACTTTTCCCATGTATAATTTGATGGGAAAAATCTATATATAACCTTTGTTGTCATCCCAACTTCTGATTAATTTTAAGTTAGGCTTGGTCTTCCTTGGCTTACCTCCATGAAAGTTGTAGTCTCTCCTACCTATAAGTGTTTGAAGTTTCCCCATAAAGGAGAAATCATCATTGTTAATCATAGTCTTTATCAGCCTTCAATGCCTTGAGATTACTTTGACCTTGACTTCTTTTGGGCTTCCATAACTCAACACACTCAATCCTGCAAAGACAATCTTTTTTAATCATATTAGAAATGAAAATCCAAATATTTGTGAACTTATCAATCCTAAGGATGTTCTATCTCCTTTTCCTATACTTTAAATTCTCCCTACACCTTACACACCTCCTATATATGCTTTTGTTTGACCTTATATATCTTATACATGTTTTGTCGATGTTATTTCTCAACCTAGTGTGGTTTCTTTCATTCTACCTCCTAAAGAAGAAAAGGGGTTGATGTTGATTGATCCTAAACCAAACCAAATCTCAAGAAAAAACAAACATATCTTTTATGCTCATTATCACCACTATAAACTTCACGCTAGATCCCATGAATGTGCTTCCCAAAACCTTTCTTCTCCTAGAACACCTTTCGATGCTTTGATTCCCTTTGATCAGCCTATGCATAGCCCAAAGGAGGAAATTAATTTGAAAAAGATGAAATTGAACAAGCATGATAGTTTTATTTGTATATTGGATTATATTATAATTATTTTGGATGAAGAAGATACTCTCTATGATGATATTTTAGATGTTCTTAATGCAACTAATGATGATATTCATGCTAGTGATTTTGATGACATGTATGAGCTTATTTATGTTAATCATGATTTACTATCTATATTTGCAAAATAATTATCTCTTAGTCCTAGTGACGAACAAAGTGATCCATCTTTACAACATGGTCTTTGTTTGGAATTGGTTATTATTCCATCTATTGTACTCAATTTTTCTCCTCTTGTGTGTTACCCAGCTACCCTAAACACTACAGACCGAGATGGGGGGTAGGCAATATGCTTGACTAGATCCTCTTGTATGTTAGATTATTTGTGTTTTCCTATTTAATGTTCTAACTTCGTGATGTGTTACTTGTTATATTCTTTGTTTAGATTTCTTTAGATGACCCTTGTCTCTATGTTGGCACAAGGTGATAAAGGAATTGAAATTTTGTAAAATTACTCTATTTGTATATTTTCTCTTCTATACGTTGTTACATGTTATGTCATGCATGTGTCACTATTCATAAATATGCCTCTGTGTTGGTTGATTGGGGATAATGCAAAATGTTAACTACCTATTATTTTTGGTCTTCATGATGTCATCCCAAAAATACTCTTCTTTGTGACTCTTACATGCTCTTCTTCCAGTTCTAGTACCTCTAGAGGATGATGATAGTATCATCTTGGTGATCATGTTGACCCCTGAGTTATTAGATCCCTTCATGTTATTTTTTCATGTGTTTACATTTACCTTGGTACGTCCTTTTGTTAGGGGCATCTCATAGTGGAAACATTTCTTGTGGGTACATGTAATCTCCACTAAAGCCATTGCTCCTATTAAGGCATTTGCAATCACTTTAACGTGGGGACATACACTTTGCTTCTTGTTTCACATTTTGAACACACATACACAATGATTCAATGCAATATCTATTGTAGATGGCCAAGGAGACAATATTTTTCTTGTGTTCACCTTTTCATTGGATCCTTTAATGGAGACAATGCTTTCCTTTAGGATTGACCCTCCTTTTATAGATCCCTTAGTGGAGACAATGCTTTCCTTGAGGATTTATCCTCCTTTTCTAGATCCCTTAATGGAGATAATGATTTCCTTAAGGACTGGTCTTCCTTTCCTTGATCCCTTCGGATAAAATTCTTTCCTTAGGCATGATCACCTTTTTGGGTCCCTTAATGGAGAAATAATTTCCTTAAAGATTGATACTCTTTGATGGGTTGACTAGCATAACACAACTTGATATACTATCAATTACATCTTTTTAAATATTTTATCTTTGTTTGATCCATAGTAAGGCAATACCTTACTAGGATATTAGTCATCTCTCTCTCTCTCTCTCTCTCTCTCTCTCTCTCTCTCTCTCTCTCTCTCTCTCTCTCTCTCTCTCTCTCTCTCTCAAACACACACACACACACACACACACACACACATCTTGGTTTTGGAATTGATGAGGACCTAAGTCACTTGGGGGCTTAGAGTTTCCTTGTATCCTTAACCTTGATAGAAAAAAATCAATGTGCATTTATCTACTTTACCGTAAGAATGAGTTTGACTCATACTCTATCTAAAGTGGGGGCTAAATGTACCATCCTAAAAAGATAGCACTCATAATTGGATGCCCAGTTAGGCTCTATTTTGACAATTTCAAGATATAATGTCTGTTATTCTTGATCCATCTACCTATCTCCCCTTGATCTGGTTTCTAGCATATCTTTTTGGCTCCCCATTGGAATTTTGGTACTTTTTCCTAGGTACAAAATGCCCTAGACTTTATGTTCCTATTGGCACATCTAATTTAGTGATGGTAAGTGTGTTTTGGTGATGACATAGTAATTTGATTACAGGATGATCATATATTATATTGTCATTGATGTCAACTATTGAATTTGTGTTCTTAGTATGTTGTCAAGCATACATGTGATGAATGATGAGTTTTAGTGACTTTCAATTATTTATATCTTTAGGGGAGACTTAGGTATGTCTCTGGATGTCAAATGCATGACCGCTACTGCTGAAGTAAGTTTATGTAAGAGTTGTAATTGAATGGTGTATAAAATTACAACTGCTAGAACAATTAATGACATGTGATAGATGATTTGAATGTCTAATTAAATCTCTGATGTATCTTGTGACGTGTTCCTAGGATATAGTGTTCAACAGTGTTTAGATGCTACAGTTTCAATCACAAATACTTTGAGTGACCAGTGACAAGGATAAGTGGTCGATGAGCATAGACAATGTTATTTAACAGGTTAAGTCTTTGTGTTCTTGAGCTACCAATGGTAGATATTGTATCGGTGATCGGTATCAATGTGGCAGTGATTAACGATGAATGGTTCACAATCTAGTGATGTGTATTCATGATTGGAGGTGATGGTCTAGCATCAAATTGGTTGATTTTATCTTGTGGAGAAGATTCTAGAGGAAGTTTGTGTATGGTCAAAAATATGTTTGACTCTTTGGCTCAATTTCATATGTAAATCATTGTGTAGGTTGACACGGTCTTGGAAATATGTTTTGTATATTTAATTTTTTTGATAGGAGCATTAAATTTGAGTAAGATTCTTTGTAATTTCATTTAGGGTTTGATTAAGGTGGTGGACTTAATAGTTCATTATTTAAAGGTTGAACTTGAATGCAAGCTTTGTTGATCATGTGTTGTGCAAGTGTGATGTAAGGTGCATGTTGTGATCAATCCATAGAATAGTTAAGTATGCTCACAAGAGATTATGTGCTTCATTGGATCTGATCAATTAGAGGTAGTGTTGTTTTGCATATCATTTTTGTTGTTATTCCCTAATAGTTATAGTTGTTGAAATCCCCTTATAGAGTAGATCCTAACATATCTTTATTGTAAATCCTCTGACAAGCTGACACATTAGCTTGTGTTTTAAAGTCCTCTAACAAGGCTACTCTTAATAGGGTAAAGTTTCTAACAGACCTAAGGTAAATCTCTTAACCGGGTAGCACCTAATAGTGTTTTTGTAAACTCCTAACAGGGTTAAGCTCCTCACAGGGCATACTTCAGAAGAGTACATCATTTAGTGGGTACTAATCCCTAGTGTGGTTTTTTCCCTATTTGGGTTTCCATGAGATAAATCTATGTGTCAAATTTGTGGATGGTCTTGGGTGTTTATGATTTTAATTTGTTGTTATTAAGGTTAATCTTGTGAATTGTGATTAAAGTTTAAGTGATTGAAAAGTTGTTATATTTGGTAGATTATTGATTCACCCCCCCCCACTCTCAATAATCTGATCTCAGGTCTAACAGTTCCTAGGAACAAAATTTCAAAGGTGTTATTTGCCCCTTGGTTTGGGTCCAAATATTAACCAGGGCCCCGTTGTGGTGTTTCAGTCATAAATTAGATCTCATGGATTGTTTGGCTTATTTTTTTATCTTGAAATATGCGATGAGGTATATTAACACCCTATCGCCCCTCATTTTGGTAACCATGATCAAGATTATAAATAATTCTCAAAGAATTGAAGGCAAGCATCCAAGATTTAGAATCTCTCCAAGCATACAAGGCATTTTAAAGGAAATCTTATTCATTGTACAAGATTCACTCCCATGATAGCCAAGTAGAGGAGGTCTCAATCAAGCAAGAAAATCCTTTGTCCATCCACATGCATTCTTCATTCATAGCAAGTGTTTAATAAATAATGAAAACATTAAAGGTCTAGGAATGACATTCATAGATCTGTATGTTTGTGAAGGTATACTTGATTCCTTTCTACATTACAAGGTCAACAACTAAAATTCAAGAAAACATACAAGCATCTTCATGAATATGTGCGATCTCAATATCCATCTATGAAGGTATTTACAAGGTAGATCTAATATTTACTATTCAGTTACTTTCCTTTATGCTATTTCATTCTATTTTCAATTTGATTCCTAAATATGAAATTGAACAAGGAAAATCCCTTTCCACAACCTTTTCCCTATTTTTCTGTGTGCGAGAATAGGTGACACAATTATCAGGACTTAATTTGGAAAGTTTAAGATCTGTGGAATTGAATGTCAAAGTTTTGGGAAAAAACCTTGAGTACATAACACCCCAAGCTTTCTATTCCCAAGAACAAAACACTCAAGGCATTTTGTACCTAGAAAATCCACCTCAAATTTAGATCATAAGTTGGTACAATTTATAAATTCTTGTTATCAAGACAGAGGGGAAAAGGACTGCAGAGAGGTGAAGGAGATTGCTGGACCTAAAACTTGCACAAGGACTTGCATTAAGAAGATGAGTCCAAAGGAGGAAAAAGAAAGAGAAGACCTCAAGAATTCTATTAATTAGATGCAGATCATGGTCATTCAGGCCTAGGAACTTGTGGAGGGCATGTAGATGTCCTTTTTGGGGTCTGTCCTTTTTTTGTTGTCCTTGTTTTTCCTGCTTATCTGTGGGAATTTTTTGGTTAGGTTGTTAGCTAGATAGTTGTTTTTGCTTTCCTATTTTGGTGCTATGGCACAATTTTTGTTGATCTTTATTGAAAATTTGTAAGACTTTGTTTAAAGTTTTTGGGTCCTTGTAAAACCTATTTTTACTTAATCAGAACTTCCTGCCTATTTTCCGCCAATCTATCTTTTCTAAAACTGCTTATATTTTCTTATTTAGCCTCTTATTTGGTATCATTTGATCATTTTCCCTAAATCTAAATCATACTTAATCATAATCAATGAAGTAAATTGATCTGAATTATGAAATCATATTACAATACTTAGTGTGTTACCTACGGTATTGTAGTTTACTAAAACATAGAAAATACCAAAAAATTAGATTTTAGTATTTTCCCAATTTCATCCTAGACTATTCTTTGATCATTCATCCCCCCTTGAGAGATAATGGGCCCCATTTCACTAATATTCTACAACAGATAAGGAAACTTTTCTTCAATTTGTTCCTTAGTTAACCACTTGCCTTGATGAGAATGTTGACCATCTCGAACCACCTGATAAAGAGGAATGTTCTGATTTCTCAAAGTCTTTAAAATGACTTCAGTAACATGGTCACACCAAACTAGAACAGTAGTATAAAAATTTAATTCTACAGCTTGAATGTGTTCAATAGCTTGGGAAATGTCCAACAAAGGAGGAAAATAGGGTCTCAACAATTCCACATTGAAAAATGGATGCAGTTGTTTCAAAAGAGTATACTGGCCATAACAAAGAGGACACAGCTTCTTGTTTGGTCTGTGAAGGTGCTCTTTCTGAAGATGTAACCATACATTGTCACCAATCTAAAATTGATGTGGATTTCTATGTTTATCATGCCTTTCCTTATACTTTTGATTACTTTGCTCCAAAATCATATGAACTTGATGTTGTAGGTATCTAATGTTATCAATGAATTTTTCTGCTTTATCTACTTCCTTGTCAGCATTCAACAGACTATCAGATTACACAATTGGTAGTACTACATTCATAGGTGCCAATGGTTGATACCCAAGACAAACCTCAAATGGACTATGCCCTATAGTTCTATGGAGTGCACGATTGTAGTTGTGTTGCACGTAGGGTAAGATTTCATCCCATGTGAGAGGATGTTTTTAATGATACATCTATAACATATGAATGATCATGTGATTCACCACTTCTTCCTGCCCATTTGTTTGGGGATGGAATGTTGTGGACTTTGTCAACTTTGTATCCATTTTAGCCCATAGTGGAGACCAACATTTTCTTATGAACCTGCTATCCCTATCAGAAATAATGAAAATGAACCCAAACATGTTCAAAAAATAACTTGGCAGTCTCTTCTACAGAAATCATATTTTACATGCCACCATGATAGCCATTTTAGAAAACCTATCTACCACAACATATACATAATCATGCCCCTGCCTGGTAGTTGGAATCCCATACATAAAATCCATTGAAACAGACTGTCATGGCTTATCAAGAATAGGTAATGTTAAATATAAACCCAAATTACATTTTGTGGGCTTTGAAATTGCATAGGTTGCACAAGCTTGTACATATGAAATGATATCCTGCTTCATTTTTTGCTAATAGAAATACTTTTGAAGGATAGCAGTAGTCTTGCCAATACAAAAATGTCTTGTGACACAACTGTAGTGAGCTTCCCCTATCATTTTCTTTCATTCCTTGATGGGTACACATATATCAACAACATGGAAAAGCAACCCATCCTGCAAGTGAAAATTAGAGATGGACTTTCCTTCTACAAAATTAATATGGATGTTAGCAAAATCAAAGTCAATGCCATATAGTTGTTCCCAAGAATATTATTGATGACCACATGAATCTAACACCATTGTCAAACCTGCAATTAGAGGCCTACTCAAACAATCTACCACTTTGTTACTGCTTCCTTTTAATGATGAATATGGAGGTGAAATTGTTATAGATAAGTTGACCACCTTTGATGTCTATCATTCTGCCACTTCCCTTGTGTTTGCAAGAACTAAAGAGGTTTATGGTCTATATGTATAACAGTTTCATTTCCCAGTATATAATGTTTCCATTGTTTACAAGCCTGAACAATAGCATACAACTCATTTTCATAGGTGGGGTACCTATGTACTGTATCAGAAAAATTTTCACTATGATAGGCAACGAGATGCCCATGTTGCATGAGTACCGCACCAAGAGAGTAATCTTATGCATTTGTTTCTATCTCAAATTATTGTTGCAGATTTGGGAGGACCAATACTAATGTTCAACATAATATTTTCTTTAATTCCTCAAATGCTCATTTATTTTCTTCTGTCCACTAAAATTTTGCTTGTGCTCCACCCGTTGGTGATTGATTAAGAGGTCGTGATATATGTGATAAACCAAACACAAATTTGTGATAGAAGTTGGATAAGACCAAGAAGTTGTGAAGCTCTATGAAATTTTTAGGAGATGGCCAATCTATGATTATTTTAATATTTTTTGGGTCAACATGAACACCCTCAATATTAATGATATACCCTAAGTATTGAATACTCTACATACCAAGAGAGCACTTCTCAATGTTGGCATAAAGTTTGTGTTGTTGCAAAGTTGAAAGAACTTGTTCAATGTGTTGCAAATGCTCAGACCAAGTCTTGCTAAAGATGAGTATGTCATCCAAAAAAAAAACCAAAAAAGAATCAATGACGGGTCTAAGCACATCATTCATCAACCTCATAAATGTGGCTGGGGAATTTTTAGGCCAAAAGTCATAACCAACCATTCAAAAAAACCTTCCATAGATTTAAATGCAGTATTCCACACATCTGCTGGATCAATTGGTACTTGGTGATATCCAGACTTCAAGTCATTTTTTGTAAATAAATTATCCCCCCTAAGTTGGTCCAACAAATCATTAACTCGGGGGATTGGATATCTATTTTTTACAATGATTTTGTTCAATGCCCTATAATCAATACAAAGTCTCCGTGTCCTATCTTTATTTTTAGCAAGGAAAATTGGATTGTCATAGGGTGAAGCACTTGGATGAATGTGTCCTTTCTGAATCAACTCTTTAATTTGTCTCTTGATTTCTCATTTTCCAAGACTGACCTCCTATATATTGGCTCATGTGGTAGTGGTGTGCCTAAGATTAAATCAATAGAGTGCTTGACTTGAGAGTGTGTTGGAACTCCCACTGGTGGTTTAAACACACTATGGTATTCTTTCAAAATTATATCCATATAATTTTTTTGATTTTCTTTTGTGGTTACCTTAGCATATGTATTAAGGACAACTGACTTTGTTTGTTCAGGGTGAATCACTAGTAGAACAAAATCTCAAGTTTGATCAATCAAGTGTTTACATTGTTTAGCACTAATTAAAGAAGTAGTTTGTGTTGGACATACCTCTGGTATTCGATACCTCTTCCCATAAAGCTTGATTATAAACTACGTGTTCTGGATTCATACACTCCATGCCTTTGATACATGTATGGCTACCCCAACAAGAAATCACATACATCCATCGGTGCTACATCACATATCACTTCATCCTTGAAAGGCTTGATTGAATATGATAAACGACAGTGTTGATTTATTTGAATATATTTTCCCTAATTCACCCATCCCATAGAGTATGGTTGTGGGTGTCTTTTCACTTTCAAATTTAATCTTTTGACTATCTCCCTAGAGATCAAATTCTTTTGGATCCCACTGTCAAGATCAAATTCTTTTGGCTCCCACTGTCAACAATATAATGTAGAGGCTTTCCATCAACTCACATATGTGAATGAAAAAGTATCTTCATGTTCACAAGGCAATACTTTAGCAGTTGCAACTATGGCATATGGGTTATCTTCTATGATGGAATCATTCTCCTTTTTCTTAGAAGAATCTATTGGTGATTATTCAGGTTCATCTTCCTCTCCTCGTATTTTTGTCATCAAATTTTTAATACTTCAACAATCCTTTGTATAATGGGTTGGGTACTTATGCATCTCACACCACATGCTTGTATCTGTTTGTGGATTTTTAGCATCCCACCATGTGTTCTTAGGTGAATTTGAGTGAGGTTCCTTGGTCACCTATTTCCTTGCATATTTATTGCCACCTTCAACCCTTGGTTTATTATTTGAAAAGTAGTCCCTCTTCCATTCCTTCTTGAATTTATCTTCAATTTTTGTAGCATATTTATAGGCAGTTACCAATGTCTCAATATTCAAAAATTTGATCTCTGTTTGAATATAACTATGAATTCCACTACGATATTTTAGAATTTGATGCTTCTATGAATCCTCAATACCAAGTTTTGTTGAAAGTGGATGGAATGTATTGGTGTAATCTTTCACAGACTAATCCCTCTTCTATTGAAGCAGCTGTCATTCTATGTATTATGTTCATATACATCCTTGGTAAAGTATGCTTATTTTATGTATTCCACAAATTCTCCCCATGTGGGCTTCTTATCAAGAGATATTCCCAAGTCGTCCTCATCAGATAATTCTCATTCTTTATTTTCTAATATGGATTCCCATGCTAATTTCACATGGGTTTCAGCTTTGAGGAGAGAAAATGTTAATTTTTTTGCATCTGAGAAATTATTTACAGAAAGGCATCTATACAATTTTGATAACCAGTTATCAACAACTTCGACATCGAATTTTCCTTCAAAATTTACCTACACTTTGAAAGGGGTATTTCCATGAAATGACGTTCCTAATCTAGAGGGTTTTTTATTCTCTAGAAGGTGTGAAAATTGACTCATCATCTTCTCTCATTTCTTATTTAAATCCTCTTCCACCAACTGCTTCATAGCATCATCTGACATCTTTGATCGTGTGTGTCTCAAAGGTGGATATTTTGACAAATCTTGTGTATCCAATCCTAATATTTGGTAGGAGGACCTTGTGTAAATTAACATAAAGGAGTGTTCCCGCTCTAATATTGTGTGATCAAAATGATACACTTCTATAAACCATTACACTTGAGAGAATCCATGAAGAAGGAAGTCTCAAGAAGCAGCTTAAAGCTTCCTATCTATGACGTGAAAGAATCTAAGATAGTGTGAATGGTGGCTCTCAAATGAACCTTAAGAAAAGACCCTTGCAAGGTGCACCATAGAATGGAAGATTCAAATGATAATGCAAATGAGAGATAATCTAAGATAAAATTCAAGAACTAATCTATGGTGCAAATGAAAGAACAAGGAAAGCAAAGCTAATCTAGAAAGATTACAATACCTCCTAGTTAAGCTATGTGATTTAAGCTAAATAAAATAAGGAAATAATAATCTAGAATGAAAGAGTGCTCAATAATTCTCTAAGAATGCAAGTAAACAAAGTGATAGCATAACATGAGTGAGTATTCTATTATTCTTTTTTTCAAGAGTGAGGAGAGATAATCCTTTTATAGAATTGCTACGAAAATGAAGGGCTAGGATTAAGAGGTGAAAAATGAGTGGTTGAGATTAAAGGTTAGGTAGGGTTTTGGTGGGAGTGAAGGAGATTAAGAGGCAAAATAAATGAGTGGATAGGATTAAGAGGCAAAAGGAGATTCCACTCATCTTGGAAAGTGTGCATTCAATGTGTAGACCATTTTTAGAAAGGGCTCATATTCTACTAGACTATTTTTTGATAATTACATTTGCCCCTCTTTGACTAATGTGTGAGCGATCTGGGAACACATTAGGTAAAAGAAATATGATGTCAAGGTAACTGATAGAGATCTAACTCCAAACTTGATTGAACAAATCACAGTAAGGCAATTAATCCCGAACTTGATCGAATGAGAACTAGCAAAGAGAACAAGATTCAAATGCACAGTAAGCAAATCTAAACACTAAAATAGAGATTGAAAGATAAGACAATAAGATGCTTGAATCAATTTGCAGCTTTGAAAGATAGGTTATTCCTGTCCCCTCAGGACCAAAGTCAAAATGAGGTAGAGGAGATGCATAAATTAGATAGATTTGATCAAATCGGGATAAGATAAGATTCAATAAGATTGAGAAGTGTGCAAGACAAAGTTTGGACACCAAGTGATGAAATTTTGCCCCTGTTTGAATAAGGTTGACCAAAAAGGTATAGCATTAGAATTAGTTCAAAGAAAACAAGAAAGGTTATGAAATGATGATGAAGAAGAAGAAATGGTGATTGCCTCAAAAAGATTCAATAGATTAGCCTCAAAGGAGCAGTCAACTGCGCCTAGAAGAAAATAATTTTAAAATGCAATTTTGACAATCAAGATGAAGTTGGATTTTTTATTTTGATCTTGAAAATGGATATAGGACATCAAAATTAGGTAAGGGTGCAATTTTTCTAGAAACCTGAGATTTTAAAAATTTAGGCCAAAATGCAAGAGCAATGAGGAAGATATGTGATCGAGCACAACTAACTATCCATTCAAAATGATGAAGGAGAATCGATCCTAACTTAAATGCAAACTAAAAATGAACCCTAAAAATGCAAACTACTATGAAGATGTAAAGTGTGATTTGCAAGGGTCAATTAGATAGGTCCTTGTTTTTATCATCGAGCCTTATTAAGGGACATCGCAAGATCATACAACCGTCACTAGTGCAAGCGCAACTATGATGATATGAATATGATCTATATCAAATAGAATGTAGGAAACACATGTAAGCACCAAGGCATAAGGGCCAAGATGACCTGGACACTGTTTCCAAGTTACTGTTGCAAGTAACCATAAGCATCAAGGCATAAGAGTCCAAGATGACCTGAATGGTTTGTGCGTAAGAAAACACAATGTAACAGTTAGGGATATAGCTCTAGATCTCCCTAGTGTCCAAGGGGTAAAAGAAAGAGACACCCAAGATCGCCAAAGTGATGCCCACGGGTAGAAACCAAAGACAACATGCCTCATGTCCTTAGTTCTATAGTTGTAACATCATGGAGAGACTAAGGAAGAAATATTCAGTGAAAATAATTAATCAGTCAACACACAAATAAAATAAGTCATAACATGTCTCTATCATTTCAATTTAAGCGCGATGTAAAAATTATTAGTCACTGACTCGCTAGGACTCATGTCTATAGGTGAGAAATATCGCACAATCCTAGACTATGGACAAAGCATCAACTCAAAGGAATGAGGAAAATTTTTAGAATAAGAGGAGGAAGCTTACTGAGTTTAATGATAAACTCACCAATTTTTTATTATGACATAGGTATTGGTAGTGCTATAAATACCAAAAGCTAGATTCATGATCCTTGCTCAACAAGGTGTGATGTTATAAAAATCAGATGTCAGGTCAACTCATTTCTTCAATGCTTATAAAGATATGTTGGACTAGGAGGAAATAAAAGAGTTGGAACAGGTACTATAATATAAAAAAATACCTGGGCCTAAGATCGAGGCTACAAAAAAAGAGCCTAAGCAAAAGTATGCACCAAGTTGGGATAAAGTTTTTGCTCCAAACATTGTGCCACCTCTGGGAACATTTGATACTGATCAATCTAAAGGAAGAAATAATATTGTGGGGTCATGGAATTGACGACCATGGTTCTTTTCTTATTTAGATGCAGTTGTAACTTGCTCATTAATTACCTTTTTGTTGTGATGTAATATGTTAATGGTTGTATAGTTGGACTTGATCAACTGATACAGTTCGTAGATTGCATATTTTGATAGCTTTTGGTGGATGAAGAACAAGTGAATACAATTATGTAATTCATAAACTATTACTAATAGAAAAAATAAATTTTAGGATGGAGACCTAGTCCTCAAAGAGGACCCCAAGTATTAGTAAGATAGAGTAAAGAAGGGGAATTTTGAACTTAACTAAATCAGACCATTTGTAATCATTGTTTCCTATAGGTCAAGGGCCTATTAGCTATCAACATTAGAAGGTGAACTATTGGAGGATCCCATAAAAAATATGCACCTTTGTAAGTTCTATGCTTAGTCTCAATCCTAATGCAAGGGAGAAAAAAATAATATAAAAATGAAAAAAGAGAAAAATACAAATAAATCAAATGAATATTATATAGTCCTAAAAAGTAAACACCCTTAATTAGGTACTCATTTTAGGCTCATTTTAGTATGTATGGATTCCCACATTTATTTCATGTTCTCCTAACACTTATTAAACCTTCAAATAAGCACTATAAGTCCTATATTGATTTAATTTCTTCAAAACTTGAGGTTAGCCCTTATTTCTAAGTATTCTCTTATATTTTTCATATAATCAAATAATTAATTCCATCACCTATCCCTATATCCCTATTTTTGGCCTTCGAGATATGTTTTGATCTCTAATTGAGTTGTACCTAGAAATATGACACCTATTGAATATTTGGGACCCACAATCCAAATTTTGGCTTATTTTCCCAAGTACAGTCTTTTCATTGGTGAACAATCCCTAGAATAGGACACCATTGGTTAACTTTTCCCTAGGAATTAGGCTCAGGGCCCTGTGAATGGCTTTTTTCAAGAGATTTACTTATGTGGTAAGCCTGCCTGAGTTTTAACCCCCAAAATGATGGATTGAGTATATAAACCCCCTATATCTACTCATTTTTGCATCCATTATCAAGTGAAATAATTCACTATCAAGTTTCCAAGCATTCATGATCAATCAAGTAATCGAAGTTCAAGATCTATTCTACAATTGAGCATCCAAGTCTTTAATCCTTCAAAGCATTCTTCTTCTTCTTCTTCTTCTTCTTCTTTTTCTTCAAGCATTGTTGGAAAACAGCATATTTCATCATTCAAGGAATTTATTTCATGATTTCCTTTCAGATCAAGCTATTTCACCAAAATTTTGTCACATCCAAAGAAGCATTGCATCATCAGGGTATAAGGTGATTTACAATTCAGATCTAGCTTCTATTTCATCTTTCATTTTATAATTTCCTTTCATTTTCAAGGTTGACTCCTAAACATGGATTTGACTAAGGAAAACCCCTTTATCCAACCTTATTACCTTTTTTTGTGCAGGAACAACTTACAGAGCCACCAAATGGGAATTAAAAAGATTGGATAGAGTCAGACAGACTCAAAAAAATTTAGTCAAAACTGCTTGGTACAGGATGTCATTGGAAAATTGTCCCCAGGTACATGCCAAGATTTCACATGTCCCTATAATTTTCAGCTCAAATTTGGTAGAGAGTCATTTTACAGTCTTCAAACCTCATATCTGCAATTACAATTCATTCCAAGGTTTCGACAGTCGGGAAGTCAGGTTTGAAAATTCATTTCTTCTATTTCATTTCCAGGTGCATTCAAAACCTTCTCCATTCCCAATTACATTAATTTTCCTGGAGGGATTATATCATATATAAACTTATTTATTCTCTTATATCAATATCATTCCTCTCTTTCTCAATTCTAAGCAACAAAGGAATAAAAATCCTTCAACCCTAGATATTGTATTGACATATTTTAAGCAGTGTTATCATATAGGTCTTGGGGTAATTTTTTATTCCCATGTTCCATATGGATTGTTGAAAATTAACCCTTTTATGTGAACTCCCATTTTTATATTGTACAAATACAAAAAGTACAATAAAAGAAAATGGTGAAACCCTCTAAATAGGCATTATTTGTGACAAATTATCTCCCTTATCTATTAGGATTCTACTATCGTATTGCATCCATTACCATTTGTAAATACCTTATATAATTAATTACCATATCCATATACTTATCCATCTTCTATGTACATACCAACAATAAAATCCCATCATAGCATTGTATTACCTTTCCATCCACCTATCGCATAATAATAATTTGACCCATTCATCCATCTGTAACTTTCTCCATGCATAATATGTTGATCCTTTGCTTAATTGGGAGAAAATCCTTAACTTGGTTAGAGAAATGGATTCTTGAATGTTGTGTCTCAGAGGATAAATGGATAGTGATCTAATATTCAGACAAAAAACAATGTTACACCACCTTCAAATGGAACTTTGACACTAGACCTTGACATATACCAGATCAAAAAAACAAACTACCTAAGCCAAAATAAATCAACAACATAATCGATTACCTTGACAAAAAATATTTCAATGGAAATAAAATTTGAATGGTTGTGATAGGTCTATGTCTATGTCTTGTTTTCATTATTATCATGTTTCCTATGCTATTCCATAATGTCTGAGACTAGAATAGATGGGATGGGGCATAATATTTCCCTTTGTCTATTGCTTATGGGATGTTTCCATGAAGTATAAAGATAGGAATTTTGGGTGTCCGTTATTTCACATAGGCTCCTCAGATCTAGATACAGCAGAAGAAACACTATCCTCTATGTCACCATACTGCCTCCTGAAACAATCCACTAGTTCATTCAAAGATCCTAGTGAATCATGAGGTAATCCTTTAACCATATACCTAGCCTCATCAACTAAAGACATAGCTAAAAATTTCATCCATGCATCCTCATGTCTAATGTCACAATGATGCATCAAATGGAAATACTCCTGTAAATGTGTATCAGTCGAGTGCTCACCCATACCACTGAACTTAGGCAAATAATCCCTAATTCCTGATGGAATAAGATTTGGGTATCCAAGGATACAACTAAAATTTAGAGCCACATACAACCCACCTCTATATAGTTGTGACATCTTAGTAGGTAGGATAAATTACAAACTGCCTATCTCTTCCCTCTCAATTAGTGTTGACCACTTAATAGGGAAAAAATGTATAACTGATTTTCATGGAACAAAAGAATTTATCCAATGAAAATAAAAATACCTGGAATATGATGAAGCTATTGCAAACTATTTTATTTTAATTCACCTTCAAAACCTGGTAGAGTTTTCACCTATTTGCAGAGGAAAAAATGAATTAGTTGAGATCTCTTTCCCAAATTTGACCTTCTTTAAATCAGAAACTTACAACACTTCCCAATACAGGGTCTCTTCTTGATTCCTCTCTTGACTATGCTACAAGTCAGAGAAGTCCTATTATCTGTTGCCTCTTCACTGCAAGTCCACCTCTTCTTTGGATTCTTTCTTCAAACATGCACACTGGTGCAAAATAGAGACCTCAGAGTCACCACTCACCACATGTGAGATTGTAAAGGTATTTCTTCAAGAACTCAGACTTTCAGACACTTTGCAATGACAGACAGAAAAGACTTGACTCTTTTACAAAAGTTTGATGAATATTTCATTGCAAACAATGACTCTATAACTCACTCCCTAGTTGAGTCACCATTTTGTTGGTTTTTAAAACTATTACATTGTAAAAGCAACCAATATACCCTTAGACTAATATTAGGAATGGTTAATTCCAAGCAGGAGATCTCTGCAAGGTAACTGGACCAACTATATGATAAGACTATCCTCTACTCTTTTGGCTCTGCAAAACCAAGGTGGGTGCACCTAATCCAGATTGGTATTTAACTCTTTTCAACTCCTTAGAACTTCTAGATTTTAACAACAGATAAATGGCGAGATAGTATGAAATGACAACCACTCATTTAGTGACTATTCTCTACCATGCATGACCACAACCAACAACCACAAAACTTTAAAAGGGCTGAAAATAGTTTTTTTGTTTTGATAGGGAAGAGTATAGCTAAAAATATTCAGATATGTATCAAAGTAGAAGATAATAATTACTGATTAGTGCTTTATCCATTGGGAAATGATTCTAGTTCAAATACAGGACAGAGAAACTAACTATTGTCAAGGACTCAAAACCATAAATACAGATAACTCCAGACCAAAAATTTCTTAATAATCCTTATGTAGAAAAACCCAAAGAGTCTATGTCTTATCCAAAGAAGATTTAATCTGATCCTTGATCAAAATTATCGACTAAAACATATACAAAAATAAATCTTATGTAGTGAACCAGAAGATTAAAAACTCAAGAGGCAAGCAAAAAGGAGAGACTTGAATCAGAATTGTTGTATCAAGTACAAAGAGACCAATTTAAATTCCAAAATGCTTCAATTCATAAACCACTTCAATAAATGCAAAATATTTGTAACTTTATGCTTCTATGATAATACTCTCTAGATATACATCTGCTATACTCACTAGAAAATAGTAAAAGGTTTATGCCTTATGCTACTTACCCAAATTTTCCCCCTTCCTCTAAATGATCTTGGAAGTCCTTTTATAAGCCAAGGACTACAACAAGATTTGAATCATTTAGGGTTAGGGATAAAACTCAATCTAATACTTGACAAAAATAAATAATATATTACAATAATAAACAATTGTGTCATCAACAAGTTGGGCTCAATCTTAAAATCTTCGTGTGTAATCTGATTTGATTCAGCCGCCATCCATCCTTGGGGAACAAACCCTACATAAGGAATAAGAATGGAATGTCTTGTCTACATTTAATACCCTGATAAAGTCTCGGCTCTTCAAGTCTACAAAATATCAAATAGCTCAACCTTTCAAGAATAAAATCTGATCTCGACCTCTACAATTATAGAAAAGACCAGTCATTAATGGGAAAGAGCAGAGAAAGGGATAAAACTTGATTAATAAAATATCTAGGGCCTAAAAATAATATTCTTTATTCAAGTGCATTCAAATCCACCCAACATTCATTCTCTCAGCATCCAACAGGTGTACAAAGATCAAATTATGTCAATTAATGCTCTGTAATAAGACATGATCCACCGCTTGAAAACCCTAAGATAGAGATTTAAATATTTGAAAAGCGGTTAAATAGTCACAAACAGCATGGGCTTTAGTATCAACAATCAAGATAAAGACCTTTATCCCTTTTAAAACTCAGTTGTAGATCTCTTTTTAGGTTACTTGGGCTTTCCAATGATCATCTTAGACAGGTGGCAACTTGGCGCAATGCCTTAATGGCGAGATCTTGAGCATCTTTCTTTGAGCCTTTACGCATGTTGTTGGATCTATCAAGACTTTCTTTTTCTTTAACTTTTCCTTTATCATCGGCCTTTAACTGGTTTTTAACCTGCACTTTAACTCTGGCTTATCTAGATATTGCGTGACTATGTGATCTATAATTTGTAGAACACATTGACTAACCCTGGATATATTCAGAGATCATGCGTGCACCACTAGATTTAAGACACATTAACAGATTTGATTTGATCCCTGGAAATTTCAGATTAACTTCATCCTGACTCAGGTTCATCACAAGATAGCGCGACTGAATAGATCTCCAAGTCACTGAATAAATCCTTTAACTCTTGTAACATTCTGAGATCAAGCGCACGCCACAAGATTAAAGAAAGTACTTAGAAAGATCAACAGCCTATGCTGAATCTCAAGACTTTCCATGACATCAGAAAAACATTATGAGATTAAACGCCATCCACAGGATCAACACTGCATCAACAATTCAAATTTGATCTTGGCTGACCCACTTTAAACTTTACTTGACTTGATCATAAACTTAGTCCATTCTAAGATTACGTGACCAAAGAAAATCCCAAGTCGCGAGAACCTTTCTTAACCCCAGAGTCTATCCAGAGACTTAGCATCATCCACAAGATCATAATCATACCAACAGTCTAGATATTTCCCTTATAACCTCAACTTTTAACTTTATCTTGACTAAAGTTCATTTAGAGATTGCGCGAATGAGAAAAACTCGAAGTCTCTGAATGTTTACCTTTACTCAAGTTAAATTTGGAGATTACACACAAACCACAAGATCTTGCCTTGAATCAATGGTTTGCGTGTGATCGCTGAATCATTATGTACTTGTTCAAAAGATCTGGAGATTTCACACAGATGCTTGATCTTAACATACATCAACAATCAGCGTTGAATCTTGAAGTAAACCTGACTTGACTTGAGTTTTACCTTAGGTCTATCTGGAGATTACAAGATAAGTAATTCTCTAAGTCTCTGAATCATTTCTTAACCTCAAAGTCTATTTAGAGATCTGGTGCAAACCCTGTGATCATATTA
This sequence comes from Thuja plicata, assembly GCA_018584345.1. NCBI lineage: Eukaryota > Viridiplantae > Streptophyta > Pinopsida > Cupressales > Cupressaceae > Thuja > Thuja plicata. The sequence goes on from MU224579.1 coordinate 2,946,013, forward strand.
GAATGGAAATTTGATCAACGACCCTTGATGAATCTCTCAATGTTTGAGCTGACCTCATCTTTATCCAGCGATCACACGCCAACTACACATCTTTGTCTAGATCGACGGCCTACACTGAATATTCAAATCTTTTTGTACTTGCTCATTTCCTTTCGAGATCACGTGCCAGCCCTAGATCCTGATCTGCATCAATGACCCTCGTTTAATCTTGAGACATTTGACTTAACCCTGAGTCCTTCTAGAGATCTCACGACCAAAGAGAAAAAGTAACCTTGCCTTGACCACAGGTTTATCTTGAGATCATGAGATAAAGAAAATCTCCAAGTCACTAAAAAGAACTTAAACCCTTGAGTTTATCACGAGTTTACACGCCACTCATTCAATGAGATTACAGACAAAACAAAATCCATGGTCCTCCCGTGATCGCTGAATGACATCCTGAACTTGAAAATAATCTAGCGACTTAGTGCCAGCCACCCGATTATAAAAAGATCTACGGTGCGCGTGCAATCTCGAGAAGAATAGAGTATATTTGATCTCATTGTGAGATTCAGCAGTAAAGATAAGGCTAATAAGTACATGAATTACAAGGATTTTAAGTGGCTTGAAAAGGTAATGACAAAATAGTATATGTCTAGGAAAGGGTTTAGGGATTCTTGCAACCAACAGATAGAAATTTTAAAATAGGGTTTAAGACTTTGCAAGACATAGCAAGATTTTCATCAATTAAAGCAGACTTTCTCACAGAGACTTAGGGTTGTAGACCATAGATCATAGAAACAATTGCACAAACAAGGAATGAAGACATGGAACCAAGCAAAAATTTGCAAGTGCTAACAGGCCTTTGTGGGACCACTGCATTGGCAGTGGGGCCACGGGGACTGTGGTACCCACTGCACAGTGCAGTGGGCCTGTGGTACACCTACGGTACCCACTGTGTGCAGTGGGTCGCAGGTGGTGGGTGGGACCACAAGGATGTGGAGACCTTTGGGGCCCACAAACCCTGGTCCACCGCATCCCTTTTTCAAATATTATTTAATTTTTAAAAAAAAATATTATATGTTAGTTAGTTTTTACTTATGTTTAGTTTTTTTATTATTATTAATGTTTATTTAGTGTTGATAATAATTAATAATTAATATTGTTATTATTATTATTTTTAATTAGTAGTATTTGTTAATTAAGAATAGTAAAATATTATATTTATTATGATTATTAATATTAACTCTAGGTTTTTTTATTAATGAGATTTGTTTATTTAATTTCGTTGAATTAGGAACAATTACGTAGGTTAAGAAACAAAGTTATTTAGAAAGATATGCTAGTTAAGTGAATAGAGATAATTTACTAGATTATTTATGTAATCATGATTTATCTAAAGTGATAATTTTGTATGCTTAATTTGAATGCTTTTATAAATGCTTAGACATTTTTCAAACTTCTTTCAGTCATAGTTATGCACAAGTGTCTTTTGCATGTACTCTCTTAGTCAACTGTGACTCTTATTATGATATGTATGTCATTGCATTCTTTGTGGATTTTTTGTTATTGTATCTGGGAACTACATTGACTATTAGGGGGTGAAACTAGAGGTTTTGGTGTTTCTATTTTCTTTATGGTGTATTGTGTGCTTCACTGTATACAATGTCAATTTTGGTCTCGATCTACTTACCCAACTTGGTTCATCTGAAGCTTATCTTATGTGATCTTGTGAGAGTAATTTAAGTTGTTATGGTTAATTGAGAACCAGTGTATTCCTGTATGGGCAGGAATCAATGTTGAGATTTATGTTATAACTTCATGATGTCTTGATGTTCTTTTGAGCCTAGGTAGGTTAACTGAGTGTATAGAAGGGAAGTGGCTTGCAATGGGGGCCAGGGCCCTAAGTGGTTAATAGGGTAACACATTGGAAAGTAGCTTAATAAGTGGAAACATGAAACATTAAAGGGGTTTTAAAATAAATTAAAAAGATGTATGAATCTCTACCCATGCCTTGAGTGCTATTACAGGCTAGGATGGGAGTTAGAGTCCTTGTCTTCATGAAAGGATTACTGAGCCACATAGATTCACTTGGGGGCTAGGGTACAAGGAGGACTACTAGGGTAACTCAAGGGTATACTTATGTGATGACACTTCCCTATATGAATCTTAGGTTATCCTACATGTGTCGGGTGCTTTTGGTATTGTGTATATTTCCTTATTGTGTTTGAGAAAGCTTCTAGGATCTTCCTATGCATTCCTTTTTGATGTCTTGTATACCTTTAATTCTACCTTCTTGTTGTATACCCATGTGAGTGGTCCTAATATTATCTCCTCAACATGGTGTGAGTGGACCTTTGGTTCCACAAGGTCGGTTGGTAGTGATTAATTTACCACTTGAGATCCGATGTTCTTCTTCATGCTTGGATGATCCTTGTTGCAGTTCTACCTTCTTATTCTTCTAGAGACTTGTTCAGTTTCATGAGTTTTATACTTGTACCATACTTTTATATTGGTTGACATCCTTTTAGAGGATGTGTTGTATTGTTATGTATTATTGCATGCCCTACGACTTGTGTAGTGGATGTTGATTTGTTTGTATACCTTGGGTATCAGTTATATATGTGGTGTTATTATATGAGATGGATATTATTGGTTTCAGTTGATGTATCTTTTATGTTAGTTCTTTATAGTTGTTCTTCGTAGATTAGTTTGATTAAGTAATTCTACGTCAAGGAACCCTCAAGATTTGTAACCTTTGTTTAGTTGTATTTATGTGTATGTCTTTTATCTCATTGTGTTACTTTCGCATTGTTATCATTATTGTTTGTAAAAAAATTTAAAAAATTATCCTGTTAACTTAGTTGCATGTTTAGTTTCTCCTGGGTTCCCTAGCGAGGCATTACAGTCATAGGCTCTAATATTAATATTCTTCCTTGGATCAATGGTGAACTCTAACAGTCCCAACTACTTAATCACAAAGAAAGAACAAATATTTAACCCATCGCCATTATCTATCAGCACACATTTGACTCGGGTTCGGTAGATTTGGATTTCAATATGTAAGGCAAGGTTATGGGGATGACTTAAAGACTTGTCATCTTCTTCAGAGAATGAAAGGTAATGCAGAGAAGCATTGTGATTAACCATGGTCTAAAATTGATTAGTATCAATGTCTTTAGGGACATTTTCTATTTGTAAACCTTTCTCTAAGATCTCCTTGTGTATAGGTGATAATTATAGCAACTCAAAGATTGAAATCTGGGTTGGAGTACGCTGAAGTTGATCTACTAGATTGTAGTTTGACTTACTGGAAGTAGAAAATTACTTGGAAGAGGATGCCACTTTCTTAGGATTAGCTTATTTGGAGGAATTAGGACCTCAGAGCATAACCCTGGGTTGAATCCTAGTGACAACATTTAGACTTTCCCTATGTGAAGGAGAGTGGACACCTCAAAGCATGATCATGTGGTTAAACTCATTGTAAGATTGGGATTGTGTGGAAGAACCAATACCTCTCAAGATAACCTTAGGTACCTCATCAATATCTAAATCATAGTTGGGTCCATTAGGTCTCACCATGTTAACATTTTCAATCATAGGTTCAAGGATATTGATAATGTTGTTATTGTTCGCATAAGTATAGCTGATCGTAGCTCCCTCATCCTTCTTTGATGTTTCTCCTTTGTGATACTTAGGGAATGGTTCTTTATGGGCCTTATAATCAAAATTCTCAACAAGACCATCCACTCCAACTTTCCCATCCTAAATAAGATCTTGAATGACATGTATCACCTTTATGCAATTGTTGGTCCCATGTCCTTTGTTCTTATGATACTCACAATAATGATTGTCATTCCACCACTTAGGTTTCACCTCTGGCTCATACGGTTTAGCATATTCAGGTAGTGTGATAATTTTTTTGGCAAGTAAAGTCTTAAGTATCACATCATATGAATCTCCCAAGGGATTAAAATCACATTAAGGCTTAGGTTCCCATTAAGATATAGCCTTATTCAAATAATTGGATTTTGTTGTTTCTTGTTGTTTGGTTGTTTGGATAGCACTAGCCAGGTTGAAAATGGGCTCTTTAGGCTTAGAATCATCAATAACACCATCATTGACCACATGTTTGTTATTATTCCAAGGCTTATTCTTTTCTTTGTTATATCCATTATCATTTGTGGACTTATCCTATCTCAATGTGATCTCACCCTTTTTGACAAAAACATCCGCTATTCAGAAAGCACTTTCAATTATATCATTAAAGGTGAAAAAGACTTTCTTTCTAAGATCATAATACAAATCAGGTATGAGATTATTAACAAAGATATCAATCTTCTCATTTTCTGGAAGTTGTTGTGGGTATCTTGAGTGTATCTTTCTCCATCTTTGCAAGAATGTAACAAAAGGCTCACCTTGTTTTTGTTTGATCTTTCATAGGTCAAGCATTGTCACAGGGTGCTGAATATTATAAGATTATTATTGAATAAACCTTTGTACTAACTCATCAAAAGATTTGAGTGGAGGTGTGATTTTTTTGAACTACTCCATGGCTTGGTCATTTAGTATCCTATGAAAGAGTCTCATAAGATAAGTGTCATCATGCATAAATTCCATACTCAAAGCATATAATTGTCGAGCATGGTCATGTGGATCCCCATTTCCATCATACTTGTCATAATTAGGAATCTCAATGTCTCTTGTAAAATGCATCATGTACAGACACTTGTCAAAAGGTAGAGCGCATATGGATTCCATAGAAAATGATGACGTAGGCCTCTCCTTTTCCCTTCTTAAATTTGACATTTCATTTTTCAAATTTGTCATTTCCTTGATGGAAAATTCCAAAGGTGAGGGTTCTCTTCTTTGAATCAATCCATCAACATCAAATTTATGAGGGAGTTTCATCCCTTTAGAATCCAAGTGCATGAAATATTGATCACCATTTTGTTCCAATGCTTTTAACATCATTCTTTGATAATGGTCGTCTTGTTGATATTTTAGGAGCTCTTCTTCAGTAATCTCATGCTCCGCGTTGTTTCCACATTGAGAGTTAGAACAAGAATGTGAAGATCTTGGAGGTGAATAAAATCCATTATGATGTGACCTTGGGGGAGATCTTGGAGGTGTATTATTCCCATGATCTCTAAGTAAATTGGTAATGAATTGTTGATCCAAATGGGTTGCTTGTTCCTCCATGTAAGCCTTTCTTTCTAAATACATTTGTCTTAACCTTTGACTGTGTTCAAAGATATCATTAAATCGCTTGTTATGCTCTTCTCTATACATGGTGAGAGATAAAAACAATTTTCAGATCTTGATGAGGCAAGAGGTGTCTCGCAGGTGCTATCAAAGGTGCTTCCAAAAGGAGCAAACCAAACTTTGGTACTATCCCCCTCTTTGTGAAAGGTAACTTGAGGCTCTTTTTCTTGATGATGCTAACACCTAGTAGGAAAAGTTAATTCATCAAAGCTAATTGGAGGTTTCTTTCCTTGGTCAATCTGATATCTATTTGTTACTAGCATGAATGAGAATGTAAAGAGATAACTAAGATGACACAAGAATACTTTATTTCCACCCTAGAAGACCAAAGTGTTCTCTTGTCAAAAGTAAAAGAGAGTAACATGAGATTAAGATGATTTACCACAAAGTGCCCAAGCTATGGATAAGATCCCTATGTACGACACTTGTGACTTAAGTCAAGAGATAATGTCAAGATAAGGATAGAGATGGCCCAAAGAGATAGACAAGTGAACAACTTTACTAATCAAGAATGTAACCAAGGTATCTAGGTGATCTTTTTCAGCTAAAGACAGTCCCTAACCTGCTAGTTTCAAACCAAGAGACCAGAAATAGTTAAGTATAAAATTCTTAAACTAGCTAAGAGAAAATTAAAGGCCAAAACCACTCAGATAAAAAACTGTACTACAAACCTTAGTAAACTAGATGACATTCCTACTATATTTCTGACTACTGTAGATGAGATTGAGACAACAAACATAAAAGACCAATTTTTGGACTCAAAAACCCTGTTTCTATCGATTAGCAATTTATGACAGTAAGCAATTTTAGTTGTAATAGCAAGTTTGCAATTTAGAATCAAGTTTTCAAAGAAAATGTGACGCATAGAGTAGCATTCAAACAATCAATCAAGGGACAAAGCAACCTTGCATGATACAATCATTTGTGAGGTCTCAACTAAAAACCCTATGAATAGTATCACCATGTGTATGTTCAAATGATTTCCACAGGTCTTAACATGATCAAAGACACATAAAACATAAGCTATCTAAGGAAAATTTGGTTTAGTATCAAAATATTCTCCCGCACTTGATATTCCTTTGTCTCACACAAAAGTGATGTTGGCTTTTTCCAAGACTATGAATGTTTCAGGTTTTGAAAAGAGGCTCAATGCTCAAATCGCATAGGCTCTCTCATGCCACACTCATGCTTTAGAATTCCCTTGGGAATACATATGGTGAGTGTAAAATCTTCAAGTGATCCAAGTAATCCACTTGGATCAAGCCTTGCACAAATATTATGATACTTTCAGAGGTGATTCAGGTAACTTCTATCTAAAAGTGTCTAGTAAGCACATTCATACATGACTATCCCTTGTAGTTTTGCAAGCGAAATTAAGGCCTATAGACCTAAAAAAACTCAAAATTCATAGTCTCACAAGAAATATTGAGACCTATCCTCCCTATAGAAGTTGAATGTACTCCCCTTGTAGTCTTGTAAACAAGATTGATACCAAAAATGGTCCTACAAGTGCCTAGTCAAGTGGAGTCTTGCTTAGCGAGATTGAGGAAACTAGGCCCTACGCATGAAGAGAAATTAGAAGTAGATATAGCCAATTCTTCCCTCTCTTTGGATTGAAGGAATCTTTTGACTATAGTGGGGCAGAGTAGCTGGGTTTGCTTGTTCCCACTTGGGTCGTTCCCAAAAGATTTCTCTCTTGGCAGGCCCTCTAAAGGTAAATGCAAGAAAAGTAAATGGATAGCTAGTGGAGGTCAATATTTCTGATTTTACATAAGTAAAAGAGAATAATCTCCTACTTGATAGTGTCTCCCAAACACATCAAGAACATGTTCATTTACCCAAGATTCATTTCTAAGTGATGAATCAAGTAGGTCTAGATTTTTTATCATCTCTAAAGAGATAAGAGAATACTCTCCTAATACTCAACTAACCAAAAGAAATGAACCTTCCTAATTAAACTAGGTGCCTAAAAAAAAATAACCAAAGACACAATATTTATTTGTATCTCCAAGGCAACCTACAAAACAAATGATGTGAGTAGTTTTAGATTTTTCAAGTCTTCAACAATGTCCTGCAAAGCAAATGGATTAGTAGTCTTAATGTTTTTGTCTTGGCCAAACTTTCTGCAAACCCTTTGTTAGAATACAAACAAAAAGATCAAAACCCTGCAATAAAACCTAATCAACAACCCTGGAATGCAAGATGCAAAAAAATGAAGTTGGAAATAAAGTGCAATCTCATCACATTTTTTTTTTGCCTTTGACCTAGTCAACAAGATCTGATTTGTTTGCTATAATTTTGGCCCCAAAAATAGAAATAAAAAAAGAGACCCTTGCTAAAAATCTGATATTTTTCCAAAAATGTAATAATTTTAGAAAAATACCTTAATTTGTGCCCTAGAGACCCTATTTATCAAAACAAACTAGTTTTCAAAGATCGTATTTTTGAGCCATTATTTTTCATCACAACCAAAAACACAAAGAACATGCCCCCTGTATAAGTTTCAAAGCTTTCCAAAAATGTAAATGTTTCCAAAAAATACGCTAATTTGCGACCAGAAACAAATTTTCATGAAAATTCATAAAAAAAATTATAACTCGCGTAAAAATGATCCAAAAAATATGATTTTCAGACTGAGACACCTTTGAACCATCCTTAACTTGCAGTAACAAATTCTGACCCAAACTCCAAGCTATTTGTGAGATATGATCAAATATTTCAAAAAACCCTACAGTTTTGTCTTCAACTCAAACTGCACAAGGGTTAGCCTTGAAAACTTCAATAAAACAACCATGTAAAGATTAGACAATCTGAAAATGTGAATAAAATGAAGGAAAATTAGGGGCATCATCCTCACAATGGGCACCAAAAATGTGTGATCAAAATGACACACTTCTATAAACCATTACACTTGAGAGAATCCATGAAGAAGGAAGTTTCAAGAAGTGGCTTATAGCTTCCTATGTATGACGTGAGAGAATCTAAGATAGTGTGAATGGTGGCTCTCAAATTAACCTTAAGAAAAGACCCTTGCAAGGTGCACCATAGAATGAAAGATTCAAATGAGAGATCATCTAAGATAAAATGCAAGAACTAAGCTATGATGCAAATGCAAGAACAAGGACAGAAAAGCTAATCTAGCAAGATTACAATACCTCCTAGTTAAGCTATGTGATCTAAACTAAATACAATAAGGAAATAATAATCTAGAATGAAAAAGTGCTCAAGAATGATCTAAGAATGAAAGTTAACAAACTGATAGCATAACATGAGTGAGTAATCTATTATTCTTTTTTTTAAGATTGAGGAGAGAGCCTCCTTTTATAGAATTGCAAAGAAAATTTAGGGCTATGATTAAGAGGTGGAAAATGAGTGGTTGAGATTAAAGGTTAGGTAGGGTTTTGCTGGGATTGAAGGAGATTAAGAGGCAAAATAAATGAGTGGCTAGGATTAAGAGGCAAAAGGAGATTCCACTCATCTTGGAAAGTGTGCATTCAATATGTCGACAAAAAGTCTTTTTCTTCTTATTTTAAATTAGGAAATTCCTTTTTCATGTGCACACATAGCATAAGGTGGATTTATTATTTAATTAAAAGGTTTTTCATTTAATTAAAAGGGAGCATGTTCTCTTAATTAAATAAATCTTAGGATAAAGTGGTCAAACTTTAGGATATAATCAAATAAATGATTAAGTGGTGATTTGATCAAGAAAATAAGAGATTAAATAAATATGCAAAATTGATTAAGCACAAGATATAGTCTAGTATTTAAATTTTAATGTTTAGAAAGGGGCTCATAGTCTACTAGACCATTTTTGGGTGATTAAAAATACCACTGCTCTGAATTATGAAATTAGATTACAATACCTGGTGTGTTACCTGTGGTATTGTGAAGTTCAATGTAAAAACAATGAAGAATAACAACAGAATTGCAAGCCAAAAAGTGATCCATTCTATTCAAAATTGGAGTTTATACAAATATGATGGATCCCAAGGGTCACTATAACTCCTTGGAAATGAAATGAAGAGTCCTCATAATGTTTATTACAAATAAACTATTAAAAAACTACCAAAAATATTTAAAAAAACTATATATAAAAATAGGTCCACTTGGAGAAGGCATAACTTTCTAGTCCTAGCTACGAATTGAAAACTGTTTACTCCATTGGAAAGGTCTTCAATAATTCTCAAACCAAAATTGGGAGGGCACATTGAGGTCGGTCCTCCCTGAGATGGACCCTCCCCGATGTGTCAAGGCCCCAAAATGCCCCAAAGACCTTCAAAATTGTAGTTTACTAAAACATATAAAATACCAAAAAAATTGGATTTCAATATTTTCCCAATCCCATCCTGGACTATGCTCTAATCATAAATTCATTTTCCCACTCAAATATTGAAACTACCTTTGAGCCTAGTGAATCATTCTTCCTTCCGAATTGAACATTAAGAAAAGGTGGATAATCCCTTACATTTTGCATTTATGCTAACCATATTTTATTTATGTACACATATATTGTGATAAATATTTCATTGTGATAGAACCATTAGTGCCAGTAAATATTGGAATAGAAGAATCTCAAAATATCATTCACCTTAAAACTTCATTATCATAAGAATAAAAGGAACAATTTATCCCTTTTTTCAAAGAAAGGCAAATACACTTTGCACAGTCTTATGTAGATATGCTGATAGAAATTCCCAAGTGTGCTTGCACAAGCCTACTAGGACTCTAATTGTTCCTAGTTTTCCAAAGACCCTTACATTGCTTATAGGATCTTCCAAGTCCTTACTTATCTATTTTAGGACTTCTAAAACATCTTTGTAAGACATGATATCCATTGTGCTTCACTTAGGGATAGCTATCAACAAGTTTCACTTCTCTCCTATACTCCTTGGACGACTCCAAGTGCCTTTTGGTCTCCTTTCATTAACAAGTGTTTGCAGGGGTATAATCCATGCTTTGAAAATTTATTAAGATTCACTTTATCCCATTAGGATAGGGTATCAATACTTTCACAAATGATTTCAAGACTCTTAGTGAATTTGGTCTTTTAGGCCTAATACTCCTTCTAGCCCTAATTAACTAGTTTTTCCCACTTCATTCAAAATATTGCCAAAAAATCCCAAAAAAAAATTTGATATTCTGATACCCTTTTCCAAGAAATGAGATATTTTGTATGTCTTAGGGTTCTAAGGTCTCTGTACAGTGGACTCCTAGAATTTAGGACAAATAGTGCTAATTGGACTATTCTGGTTCAGTTTAGTGACTTCTACTTGGAAATGTACCCAAATGGATTGGGAAAGGCTTAATCTTCTTCAGAGGTGTCTGTAAAACCTAAATTATTACAAAAACATTATTGGTTTCATTCTTCCTATCATACCCCTGCACCCAAACACCATTAGTTCACTGGCAAACACCTAATTGGATACACTAGACTCGCCTAGGGCTTGCCATTAAAAGTATTTAAATTGCTTCTCTAAGATCCTCCCTCCATATGTACACTATAAAAGGGCTCTGCTAACATATCCCTCATGTCCTTGATTAAATTCATGGTGGAGATCTATGGGGGAGCCATTTTTCACAAAACTGCTCTTTCAACACCATCAAACCGCTAAACAAAAAATGAATTTACAAAACTAATCTAATGAACACCTAGAACCTTAAAATCAAAAAAAAAAAAATTTAACTAAAATAAATACAATAATTCAAAACAATATTGAGTGGTTCAATCCATTCAAGAACACTAAGTAATAAAAGCAAGCGGCTATGAACAAAAATAGTGGACAGAACAACTTTTTCAAATCTAAAATATTCTCTACATCAACCAACCTTGGAAAATGGGACTCCTCGTGGAATTTTATGCTTTACCCATGTTTTAATGTGGTTACAATAACTACCCATCCTCAAACATCAAAGGGAATCAAATCTTGCCAATGTTGTCATGCAACTTTGCAAAGTTGCAAATGTTGTCATGACAACATTTTGACAACTTTTAAATTTTTGCCTAAAACATAGTTTAATGAAATCTAACCTATACCAATTGATGTAGAAATACCTTAGAGGCCATTTTAGGCTCAATTCCAATCTTTCCTAACCCTTAAAGGCTTTTAGACCCAAATTCCCACTTTGAGGCTTAATAAAGCACTAAACACTATCAAAACAAAGTCAGCTAGAGTGGATTGATCCTAGTCAAATCCACCTAGGTACAAACTCACAAGGCCTTCTAAGGTCTAAGAAAATATTCCTGAATTGGTTAGGGTCAGTATAAGCCACAACCAAAATTGACACTAGGAGTTAGCCTTGGTGCTCCTGCATCATTCTCCACAAACAAAAAGATTTCAATCCACCCTTGGATTGAGCAAGTTGGAGTCAATTCCCAAATTATTAAACTCTATCTCTTTGATCCAAGTGGCCTCTACATCTCCTTGGCCATGCCACTTTATCATATGCTCATGGTAATTCATACGTCTAGTCTTTTTGTACACCCTTGAATCAAGCACCTTCTCTGCTTTCTTTGATGGTGTAGGGGTTAATTTCAAGTCCTCCACTTCTTGGATTACTTATGTAAGACTCTGATCTAGATCTAGAGCATGCCCCTTATAGAGGACTAGATCTGCAACATTGAAGATAGGAGACAATCCAATATCCTTAGGGAGTTCAAATTTGTAACCATTGTTTCAATATTTGGCCATAATAGTACATGGTCCTAATCTCCTCATCTATAACTTGTTTGGCACTCCCTTCTGTAACCTTTCCTTTTCAAATGGACCATTACAAGATCCCCTACCTGGAATTGTACTTCCTTCTTCCTTTCATCCACCTTCTTCTTAATCTTTGTAGTATTCTATGTCAAAGTCTTTCTCACTTATTCATACACCTCTTTCTTGGAGTCTACAAATTCTTTTGCATAGCCACTACCTTTGGCTCCATCATTTAACTCTCTGAGTTCAAATATCCCTCTAGTATGTAATCCATAATTAACTTCAAATGGAATCATTCCAGTTGTCCTATTGATTGTATCATTGTAAGTACATTATGCCTGTCCCAACAGTTGGTCCCAAGCTTGACCATACTCCTTAGTGAGACACCTCAATAGGTTCCCTAGACTTCTATTCACTACCTCAGTTTGACCATCTATCTGAGGGTGATATGCAAACCCAAAGGACAAATTGGTTCCAATTGTTTTGCCACGGTGTCTTCCAAAAGTGACTCATGAATTTTTTTTCTCGGTCTGAAACTATCCTCAAGGGTAACCCATGCATCCTCACCACCTCCTTGAAGAAAATATGTGCAATGTGACAAGCATCATGTATAGTCTTACAAGGGACAAAATGTGCCATTTTGTTGAATATGTCTACTTTGACATATATACTGTCAAATCCTTGTTTTGTCCTTGGAAATCCTACAACAAAGTCCATGCTCAAGCATTCCCAAGGTCTACTTGGAATGGGGAGAGATTGATAAAGGCCTACATTGGAGGATGTTCCCTTGGCTTTCTAACACACTACACAACACTCCACATACTTTCTGATATCTAGACTCATCCTTGGCCAAAAATAAAACCTTTGAACTAGCTCTTGAGTCATATTGACTCCAAAGTGACCATTAAGTGCCCCATTATGCTTTTCTTGAATCAAATTTTCCCTAATTGATCCCCTAGGGACACATAACTGACTTCCCTTCAAAAAAAAACCACTTTGTATTGTATAATCAAAACAATCTCCGTGGAAATGATTCTTATGTTCTTTACATACCTTATATATCTCTGCAAAGTCTTCATCCTTTGTATATAAGTCCTTGAAACTCTCAATGACCATGCTCTACAATTGCACTTCTTGGATTATCATAAGTCTCCTACTAAGTGCATCAGCTACTTTGTTTTGCAATCCCTTCCTATGCTTGATTTTGAAGGTGTAAGCCTGCAAGTACTCCACCCATTTCATTTTTTTGTGACTGAGCTTGTCTTGGGAGTTCAGAAAACTAAGTGCTTGGTTGTCTGAATACACCACAAATTCTTTAGGAAGAAAATAGTGCGTCAATTTCCTTAGTGCTTGGACTAGAGCATACATCTCTGATTCATAGGAAGAATACTTCCTCTTTTCATCACTGAGCTTCTCACTGTGAAAAGCCACTGATCTTCCTTCTTGGCTTAAGATAGCCCCAATAGCAACATTGCTAGCATCACACTCAACTATGAAGATTCTCTCAAAACTTGGAAGAGTTAGGATAGGTTGAGTGGCAATCTTCTTCTTTAACAATTCAAATCCTTGGTTATCTTTCTCATTCCATAAGAATTTGATCTTCATCCCACCTTTTATGGTATCCAACATGGGAGCACATATTTCACTAAACTACTTAATGAATTTCCTATAGTATTGAGCTAAACCATGAAAGCTTCTCACCTCTGTTGTAGTTTTTGGGGTAGGCCAGTTGACGATGGCTTCTACCTTGCTTGGATCCATCTTAAGATTCCCTTGAGATATCACAAAACCAAGATACACTAACTCCTTCTTAAGAAATCACACTTATCCAGATTGATAATTATCTTTTCTTCATGCAATCTCTTAAATATAATTTGCAGATGCCTTAAATGTTCTTCTTTAGTCCTACTAAATATTAGGATATCATCCAATTAACTACAAAAAACTTACCAATGTAATCTTTGATAACTTCATTCATAAGCCTCATGAATGTGGAGGGGGCATTTGATAGTCCAAATGTCATTACAAGTCATTCATACAAACTTTCTATGGTTTTGAAGGCAATCTTCCATTCATCTCCCTCCTTGACCCTAATTTGATGATAACTACTCTTTAGGTCAATCTTAGTAAAGTACTTTTCCCCTCCTAAATAGTCCATTAGGTATTCTATCCTAGGGATAGGGAATCTATACCTAATGGTGATTATATTAATGGCTCTAGAATCAGTGCATAGCCTCTAAGTTCCTCCCTTTTTGGGTGCTAGGATAGTGGGAACAACACATGGGTTGATACTTTTCCTAACGAGGCCTTAGTTTAGGAGTTCTTGGATTTGCTTGGCAATTTCCTCATTTTTTTACGGGTCATCTTAAGAGTAGCTTTATTAGGTAGGGTAGCTCCTATGATAAATTCAATTTGGTGGCTCATAGCTCTCTTAGGGGTTAGGCTATCTGGTTGTCCATCACTTACAATGTCTTTGTACTCTTTTAGTAACTCTTGCACTTCTATAGGAATCTATGTCTTCTTTATTTTCTTCTCCGCATCTTCTTCTTTTGTCTTCAAAACCAAAGAATATCTTACTCCATCTCCTTCTAGAGCTTCTAATAACTCCTTTTCACTCACCAATAGAACATTAAGGCCCGTGGGATTCACTTCTCCTTCTTCTAACAGTGACTGTATTTTGAAAGTCACACCATCTTTCTTGAAAGAATATGCATTCTTTTCTCCATCATGCATGGCTTGTCTGTCAAATTTCCATGGAATTACTATTAAAATGTGACATGCATCCATAGGTAGGATTTCACATGGTACCTTATCCTTGTACCTTCCAATAGAGAAGTCCACCCATGCTTGTTCATTCACAAGGACACATTGTCCTTTGTTCAACCAAATAACCTTGTATTGATTACTATGTGGAATTCTCTTCATTTTGAGTTTACTAACTCTCTCCTCTGACACAATATTGTCAGTAGACCCTATGTCTATGATAATCTTACACACTTTACCCATCATTTTTCATTTCACTTTGAATAGTGATCTGCTCTGACTTGGTTCTTCTCTCACCGGTTCTTTAATAAATTTTTTCCTTATCATCATATTTTCTCCCTCTTTTGACTCTAGGAGTACTTCAGGGTGTTTGTTACCACCGCTAGATTCTTCTTGAACAAAATTGACTCTCTTATCACTCCCTTCAAAAGTAGAGCCTTTCTCTGGACACCTATGGGTAGGATATCCCATTTGGTTGCAATGATAGCATTTCATGGTTGAAAAGTAAGAACCTCTTCCTTGGATATTGCTCCTTCCTCTCCAATTACTATTAGAGCCTCTTCCTCTATTGAAGCCACCTTTTTTTGAGATTACCTCTTGTTGTTTATTCATCTTAGTCTCTCCTTGAGTCTTTGATTCTGAACTTCTACCACCATATCCACTTCTTTGGCCTCTGCCATCTCTTCCTCTTCCTCTGCCTCTGGTATTGCTTGACTCTTATTTCTTTTTCAACATTTCTTCCACCTTAACTACAATTTGGTAGCATCTTTGGACTGTGGTAGGAGTTAGTAGACCCTATTCATCTTGAATTGTCCACCTTAAACCATTGATGTATCTAGCTACCTTCATACTTTCATCTTTTGCAACTCTTAACCTCATGCACAACCTCTAAAAATCCTCGGTGTAACAGTTGTCATCCAATTCCTTTTGTCTTAAACTTTGCCTTTTCTTATGCAATTGAATTTCATAATCTTCTGGCACATATGCCTCTCTGATTTTGGCTACCATAGCTTTCCAAGTGGCTATGGGTTTCTTTCCTTCTTTATCCCTCTCATCTTGGATGAATTTCCACCAAGTGAGTGCAGACCCTCTAAGTCTTGCCTTTGTCACTTTTACCTTTTGGGCTTCTGTTATCCCATCACACTCAAAGTGGTTTCAGGTCCTTCAATCCAATCTAGGATTATCTCTGGTTCCATTTTCCCACTAAAGATTGGGATTCCTTCCAATGCCTTTCCACTTAAGGCTTTTAAGGCTTTCAAGAAGGGTTCTTCGGTGAGGATAGGGTCTGGTTCATGGAACTCATCATCTATGGCTATCTCTTTACTCTTGCCTTCAACTTTATCCTTGACTTCCTCAGTCTTCTCTTCCACTTGATCCAATTTATGCTCTAATTGGGCCAATCTATATCTAAGTAACTTATTATCTGATTCTTTCTCATCCAATTTCTTTGAAAGTTATACATTTGTCACCATTATAGACTCTCCTACTCACTCTTCTAGTTGAAACATTAACCACAAGCCAAATCTTATTGGCTCTGATACCAATCTGATAGAAATTCCCAAGTGTGCTTGCACAAGCCTACTAGGACTCTAATTGTTCCTAGTTTTCCCAAGTCCCTTAGCTTTATTATAGGATATTCCAAGTCCTTACTTAGCTATTTTAGGACTTCTAAAACACCTCTCCAAGATATTATATCCATTGTGCTTCACTTAGGGGTAGCTACCAACAAGTTTCACTTCTCTCCTATACTCCTTCTTGGATGACTCCAAATGCCTTTTGGTCTCCTTTCCTTGACAAGTGTTTTCAGGGGGTATAATCCATGCTTGGAGAACTTCTTGAGCTTCACTTTATCCCATTAGGATAGGTTATCAATAATTTCACAAACTATTTCAAGACTCTTAGTGAATTTGGTCTTTTAGGCCTAATACTCCTTCTAGCCCTAATTGACTAGTTTTTCCCACTTCATTCAAAATATTCCCAAACAACCCCAAAAAAAAATTTGATATTCTAATACCCTTTTCCAAGACATGAGAGATTTTGTAGGTCTTAGGTTTCTAAGGTCTATGTATAGTGGATTCCCATAATTAAGGGCAAATAGGGCTAATTGAACTATTTCGGTTCAGTTTAGTGACTTCTACTTGGAAATGTACCCAAATGGATTGGGAAATTCCTAATCTTCTTTGGAGGTGTCTGTAAAACCTCAATTATTACAAAACCACACTTGGTTTCATTCTTCAAATCATACCCTTTCACCCAAACACCATTAGTTCACTAGCAAACAGCTAACCGGATACACTAGACTCGTCTAGGGCTTGCCATTAAAAGTAGTTAAATTAATTCTCTGAGCTCATCCCTCCATATTTAAACTGTACAAGGGATCCCCTACCATATTCCTCATATTCATGATGAAATTCATGGTGGATATCTATGGGGGAGCCATTTTTCACAAAATTGCTATGTCAACACCAACAAACCGCTAAACAAGAAATGAATTTATAAAACTAATATAATGAACACCTAGAACCTTCAAACCAAAACACTAACTACCCTAACTACAATAATCCAACACAATATTGAGTTGTTCAATCCATTCAAGAACACTAAGTAACAAAAGCAAGCGACTGTGAACAAAAATAGTGAACAGAGCAACCTCTTTCTAATTCAAAATATTCTCTACATCAGACAACCTTGGGAAATGGACCTCCTCATGGAATTTTATGCTTTCCTCATGTTTTTAGGTAGTTACAATAACTACCCATCCTCAAACATCGAAGGGAATCAAAACTTTCCAATGTTGTCATGACAACATTTTGACAACTCTTACATTTTTGCCTAAAACATAGTTTAATGAAAAATCTAACCTATAAAAATTGATGTAGAAACACCTTAGAGGACATTTTAGGCTCAATTCCAATATTTCCTAAGTCTTAAAGTCTTTTATACCCAAATTCCCACTTTTAGACTTACTATAGCACTAAACACTATCAAAACAAAGTCAACTAGAGTGGATTGATCCTAGTCAAATCCACCTAGGTACAAACTCACAAGACCTTCTAAGGTCTAAGAATATACTCCTGACTTGGATAGGGTCATTACAAGCCAAAACCAAAATTAAAACTAGGAGTTAGCCTAGGTGCTCCTGCACCATATGCCTGGCTTGGATCCAGATCTTATAATGAATCACCTATCAGTCACAACAGGGGTTAAGTCAGTTAAACAAAAAATAATAATAATACATCCATGCATAGTTGTACTGGTCAAAGTAGAATTGAAAAACCTATTAGAAATTGGATAAATAAGAGCAATTGACTATGGAGGATGGATTTCAAACATTGTTCCTATTTACAAAGTAAATAAATTAATCAGAGTATGTACATATTTCCATGATTTGAAAAAATCATGTCTAATGATGATTTTCCTTTGCCCAATATTGATATCATTATAAATCTGACAACATGACATGAAATGTTGTCACCAATGGATGGGCTCTTCAAATATAACTAGATTTAAAAATAGATCCAGAAGATCAAGAGAAAACAATTTTCACTAGTCCATGAGATACATACTGTTGGAATGTGATGCCTTTTGGATTAAAGAATGCAGGTGTTGCATATCATAGGGCCATGACAATAAAATTCCATGACATGATGCATACAATCATGAAGGATAGTGTGGATGATATTTTAAGTAATTTATTGACAAAAGAGGGTCATTTGAATGTACTAGAAAAAATCTTCAAAAGATTGGAAAAATTCAATGTTTGTCTCAACCCTAAAAAGTGAGTATTTGGTGTAACATCTCGAAAACTATTGGGATATATATTCTCTACCAAGGGAATAGAAGTAAATCTAGCAAAGGTAAAAGCAATAATGGAAATGCCACCTCTGAAAAATATTAGTTAATTAAGATCACTATAGGGAAGGTTGCAATCAATAAGAATATTCATATCATAGTTAGTAGACAAAATTCATCATTTCACACATCTATTGCACAAGAACATATATTACAAATGGGATGATAAATGTGAATAAGTTTTCAATCAAATGAAGCAATATTTGGAAAATCCACCCACTTTGGTATCACCAATTTGAGGGAAACAACTTTTTCTCTACATATCAGCTACAAACATATCCTTGGGAGCTTTATTAGCATAATAGGACTATGAACAAAAAGAAAGAGCAATCTACTACATCAGTGGGACATTGGTTGGATATGAGTTAAACTATACACCAATTTAGTGTGCATGTATTTTAGTAGCTTTTTCTTCACAAAAACTATGACATTGCATCTTAATACATGTTAACTCATTCAATCAAATGTGTAGCTAAGCTAGATCTATTGAATTTTGTTCTCAATAAAGCTCCCTTAACAAGAAGACTTTCAAAGTGGGTGATGTTCCTTAGTGAATTTGATATAGAGTATGTGGATAGGAAATAATAAAAGGACAAGTAATTGTTGATTAGTTAGCAGATGCACCCCTATAAGATGATAATATACTACATAGAGTCTCCATATGAAGCAATCTTGACAATTACTATTCAAACATGGAAGCTTAGCTTTTATTTTTCTTATACACAACACAATCCAAGAGCTTACATCTTGTTCATCACACCAAAAGGATGCACTATACCAAAGTCATACAGGTTTTGTTCACTTGTACTAATAACATGGAAGAGTATGAAGCATTCATCATAGGACTTAATATAGCACTATAATGGAATATAATAGAGCTCAATGTATATGGATATTCTCAATTGGTTATCAATTACAGAATGATGAATATGTAACAAATGATGAAAAGTTGATGTCATATAAGCATATGGTGGATAACTTTAATAAAATTGTGTTGTGATCAAATTCAAGTAGATACTAAGACAAGTTAATAAATTTGCAGGTCCATTATGGACACAATTGCATCACTCCTTGATATTGAAGTAAATTAGGGTCATTATGAGTTCTTAGTGGAACAATTTTCTTATCCTGCCTATGATGATTCTGATACTAGCATTATTTGTCACATTTTTGGACTTGAATCTCCTCTATATGGAAAGATCTATACATACCTTAAGGAGAATACTCTACCACCCAAAATATTAAATAATCAAAGATAAACCTTCCTTCACTAAGTATCCCATTACATCCTAATTGTTGATACACCATACTGATAAGGTCTTGATAGTACTCTCCTCAGATATCTTGAGTGTGAAGAATATCAAATTGCCTTATAGGAAGTACATGAAGGTATATATGGAACACACTTGAGTGGTCCTACTCTGGCTAAGAAATGCATGTGTATGGGTTATTACTGGCCGACCTTGGAGATAGATTCCTACCATTTTGTCAAAAATGACAGAAGTTCCAAATACATGGGAATATCATGCATGCACTAGTACAAGAGCTCCAACCCTTAACAACCCCATAGTAATTCTATTAATGGGGACTTGAACTTGTGGGTAAGATCCATTCCTCATCCTCCAAAGGCCATAAATACATTATCACAACTACTAAATATTTCATGAAATGGATTGAAGTCATTCCCCTTACCATTATCACAAGAAAGAATATTTATTTATTTATTATGAATTACATCATATTCCGATATGGAATTCCAATATCCATTGTCATAAATAATGAGACATCATTCAAAAATTAGGATGTTAAGGAACTCTAAGATAAATTCAAAATCCAACACCATTTTTCATCACCTTATTACCCCCAAGGAAATGGCTAGGCTAAGGCTTATAACAAAACAATATTAAAAATATACTAAAAAAGATAGTCAATGAAACTGATAATAATCGGCACATCCAACTCAATCCTATCTTATGGGAATATTGTACATCCATCACAACCCCACATGATCCACATTATAAACCCTTCTAAATGGATCAAAATTCATATTACCCATATTTGTCGATTTACCCTCTCTAAGACTATAATTGAAAGTTCTCATTTTAGATGAGGAATATTGTGTTTCAAGACTACAAGAATTTAAGCTACTATATGAGAGAATACATAATACATTTCATCACATGAAGGTTTATTAGAAGATAATGTACTAAAGCTATAATCATAGGGTGGATCCTCATTAATTTCAGGTTGGAAACATTGTCATTGATAATCCATCTCAGCCTCAAGTGAGGAATAGGTGCAATAAGATGTTTAAACTTAACACCTCACTACTTAAAGATGAAGATAATTTAGCTTATATTAAAATGGCTACTTTTTTGGCCAGGTTTAGTATAAAGGTTTTAACCATGTAGAAAAAATTTATTCTCTTACTAATCTTTGGAGAAAGATGTTTCAGTTTATTCTAGAAAATGAGGATAGAGATAGGAACAAATTAGAAGAGGATCTACAGTTTAGACTGAATAATGTTGAGGAATTACTCTGAGAGGACTCTCAAAATATGTGGATTGAAGGGGAGATGATCAAAACTAAGTACAAGTTGAGGAAGATTAAGAAGTATAAATATAAAGGGTAGAGTGTCAGAGAAAGGATGAATTGGGTGAATGATGGAGATAGAGGAACTAAATAGTTCTTCAGCCTCATTAGACATAAGAAAAAAAGAATCAATATTGAGGAGATTATGGTGGATGATAATATGGTCAAGGAACTTGAGGATATCTACATATATTTTTTTGACTTTTATGCTAATATTTTTACTTTAGAATTCACCAAGGACAACAATGAAACATTGAAACAATGCTTAAAATTAATTCCAAAGAAACTTGACAAGGAAGATGTTGTGTAGTTATCACAAGAGGTCTCGGTTGGTGAAATTGAAGTTACTATAAGATCCTTGGCTAATGATAAGTACCCAAGATTGAAGGTCTCCCTATTGAGTTTTATAAAGCTAATCTAGAATGGGTTGCCTTGGAGCTTTGTGAGTTGTATAATGAATCTTTTCTGCATGGTACCCTAGGGGAGCACATTAACAGGGGAGTAATTTAACTTTTTCCTAAGGACGGATATAAGAAGAAAGTTAAAAATTGGAGGCCAATAACACTCCTTAATCTGTCTTATAAAATTATTTCTAAACCGTTGTCTAATATGATCTCTGGTCTCTTGGGTAAAATTATCTTTGTGACTCAGACTGGCTTTATTCAGGATAGATATATTCTTGAAAATATCATTACAAACTGGGAAGCTATGAATTGGGCCAAACATGATGGTAAACACACAGCTATGATTCTTTTGGATTTTTAAAAGCCATATTATAGAGTTGAGTGGTCATTTGTCATAAGGATGTTGGAAGCTTTTGGATTTCCCCCTTATTTTTGTCAGTGGGTAGAGATTATGTTTAGTAGCTCCTCCACAATCATTGATATGAATGGTATGTTATCTGAGTCTATTGTGTTGCAGAGGTCAATTCATTATGGTTGTCCCATTACTCCATCCTTGTTTATTTTATTAGTTGATGCTCTACATTATTTATTGAGAACTAACAGTTTTTGTCCCCCTGTGAACGGTATTAGGTTCCCTAATGGGGCTGACCTTCTGAATGCCCAATTTGTTGATGACACTACACTGTTCATAGAATGTAGTGAAGGAAACTTTGATAAAGTAGGAGATAGACTCCAATTATTTTGTAAAGCCTCATGTGCTAATATTTCCCCTCATAAATCAGTAGTGATTGGATGATATGTGGTTCCTCTAGTGTGGTTGGATTCTAAAGGGTGGGGTTGGGCTGGTCCTAACACTATTAACAAGTATTTGGGGATTCATTTTTCCCTAAGACCCTCTATGAAAGATATGTGGGAGTGGTTATATGGAAAAATTGAGAAGAAACATCATAAATGGAAAACTCACTTACTCTCCTCGGCTGGGAGGATACAAGTAGTTAAAAAGGGTCTTTCTTCACATGTTATATACTTCACATCTACTTGTATACGTTAAATGTGGTCTTGTTATTTAACCATACACTTCAACATGGTCATTGTTCACCAGTCACACACAAGAATGAATATAGATTTATTCATCCTGCATGCCTGTATGATTCAACCTGTTGCCTCCTATCTAGTTGGGGTTTTTTAATAGATCTCAGAATCGAGAGTCCAACAACCTAGACCATTACTAGAACAGAGGATTTAAGAAAATATGTAAATGCAAAGCTATGAAAGAGATTAGCTTATTCTAGAAATGAATGTGCAAGCTAGATTAATCTACCAAATGAATGCAAGCTTAATCTATGAAAAAGAGAGACTAAGCTAAGAATAAAAGAAAGTACAAGCTAATCTAGAAATGAAAAATGATATATTCAAATTAAGATTACTTAAAATGAAGTTAAACTATGCATATTTAATCTAAATGATATTAAGCTATAGCAACAAATCTCAAAAACAATGTATTCAAGTAGAAATTTCACAAATTACAAATTATAAGACTAGTTTGAATGAGAGCTGAGAGAGTTCTTTTATAGACTGAGAGTCTATTCAGAATAGAAAGTTTCCATTGAGAGAAACAATTAACTTATTGAAATCCAGTTGAGAATAGCAAGTTTCTTTTCAGAGAAACAGTCAATTGTTGCCCTTTTTGAGTTTAACTGATTTGTTTCTCTTTTAAATCATAGTTAACTCAAAGTTTCTATTTCTGAACTGGAGAGAAGATTTTGGAGAGAATGTTTAATTAAATAAATAGAATATGACCTCATAAATGTATTTTCTCAATTATTTGAATAATTAAATTCAATTATTGAAGTGAGGGTATTTATTTAATAATTAAATATTATTTAATTCCTTTTTATGTGTTTTAGCTAAAAGGGGTGAATTTAATTTAATTAAAGTGCTAGGACTTTGTAATTAAATTAATTTGATTATAAGGTTTATTTAGCCAATTAGGAAATAAATATAGTCTGTGATTAATGTAGATTTAGGATTTTCTACATTTTGACACCTAAGTCAAGTAGAGTCGGTTGAAACTCAGAATTGCCTAGTACAATAGGACTTTGACGATTCAAAAGAATGACAAATGCAACAAGATTGGTTGTGCTTGCAAGATTTCAATTTTGGGGTGTTACATTTTGCCCCTCTTTGAATTGATGTGTGAGCAGTGCATTGATTCAAAGAATAATCTGAGGTTTGAAGCATAGAAGAATAGTTGAATTGATTTCGAGAATTGATGACTGTTTGAGAGCTATCTCCAGAATAGAGCTTAACTCTCTGAAGTCTAGGTTAGTTTGCCGAGATGTCGGTTAAGTCAAGTTTTTGAGGGTTATCTTCATAACAAAGCTTAACTCTCAGGGATCTGAGTTAGATTTCTCAAATACCTAACAGTGATATTTTTGAGAGATATCTCCAGAACGAAGCTTAACTCTCAGGGATCTCAGTTAGATTTCTAAAATACCTAATAGATTTCCACCTTTCAAAAGACTGTCCTCAAAACGAGGCTCAATCTTCAAGAGTCAGGGTTAGATTGCCCCAATACCTGTCCATTTTAAAGATAGTCAGTCAAGATTTTTAGGACTATCCCTAGAATGAAGCTTAGTCCCCCAATATCTAGGTTAGATTGCCCAGATACCAGCTAGATCAAGTTTCAGAATCATCTCCAAAATGGAGCTTGATTTTCAGAAGCCAGGGTTAGATTGCCCCAATTCCTAATAGATAAAATTTTGAGAATCATCTCCAAAATGGAGCTTGGCCCTCAAGGACCTGAGTTAGATCACTCAAATACCAAATAATGAGATTTCAAGAATCATCTCCAGAATGAAGTTTGATTCTCATAAGTCAAGGTTAGATTGCCCCAACACCTAATAGATGACAAGATATAAGGAACAAAGATGCCCTAGTGATTCAATATTGCGGAATACACCGTTTTGACTATGAAGTACAAAAACTGAACATGCCCCAAGCAATGAGATACCCCTAGCAACAAGGATTTTTGAAAGTTATATCAGGTTAATTAAAATAGATTCAAAGTGATTCAATGATGTAATCATCTTGCCCCCTCGGGAGCGAAATAGAAAGATGACACGTCATAATGAAGATTGAAAGCAATAAATCATAGAGAGATGTTGAATCGAAAGTCAAGAAGAACTTAGAACATATTATAGAAGAATCTAAAAGATTCAGGAGCAATTTTGAGCGATTTTGAGGTCAGGTTGACCAAGTTTTACCAGGCTTGACCAGAGTTGACTAGAGTTTACTTTTGAGGAAAAATTTGATGATATTGAGAAAATGTTGATTAGATATGATTCTGACAAGAAAGCGATGTCAGAAAGTTGACTGCACAAGCGTCCGATTGTGTCGGTCCCAAAAAATTTAAAATGTGATTTTGAGCTATATAGGAGTGCCAGATTTTGATTTTGATCCCGAAAATGGATTCAAAGTAGTCGATTTAGCTAAGGGTGAAATTTTCACAAAAAATGGAGCACTTTTGAAAATTAGGTCAAAACCTATATATGAGCCAAAAGTGTCATTTTCAAATCATTTACATCCATTGACTTTGAGAAGAAAAGAGCTCTAAGCGAGAATGGTGGTCCCCGTGAGTACTCATCGATTCAAGCAATACAGGCGTCACAGTCAGCCAGTAGCTTATGGACCTCCAGTAAGTGGTCGATTACCTCCTTGTTGATTCAAATTTTCCCACTTTCAGTTGAATTTTTGCATGTTTTTCACATTTCTAGAAAATGGTATGCGGGTTCTCATGCAAAGAACTAGGTTTTTTGCGTGAGCCATTGCGAAAGCTCGCATGAGAAATTGCTAAAAAGAAAATCTTCACAGTTGTCGTTGGGTATCCTCACGAGGGAGGGTACCCACATCTCACATGAGAAACCCTCTAAAAGGGGGTTTCCTTGCGTGGCCCAACACAAGACTTTGCGCGAGGATAAATTGTTGTGTGCAGCGGAGAGCTTCTTCGCATGAAATTTTGCTTCTTCACGCGGAGAGAGAATAGCAGTTTGAATGTAGAATGATTCTGTGTTGCGTCCATTAGCATTTGCGTCATGTTTGTAACTATATTTTAGGATGTCTACTTTAGCTTTATTGCATTGATGTTCTTGAAGCATAAGCCGAGTACTGATCATTTATTGTTGTTTACATGTCTTGTAGGTCAATTTCATGGATAGTGCATTCAGATCACATCATCCTGCCATCAGTGGGTTGATCCGACAGCTGGATGATAGGGAGATAATGCACATTGACAGTCTAGGCCTTTCCCATCTCTGTGAGGTACCCGAGATTCGGGTAAATCATAGACTACTAGGAGCATTGGTGGAGCATTTCCATTCGAAAATGAACACCTTCCACCTTCCACAGTGCGAGATGACAATGACACCTGAGGACATATATAGGATCCTCCAGATACCCTTTCATGAACCCAAAGTAGAGTATGATGTTCAGCCGTGAGCAGGTATAGCGACCCTGAGAGAGATATTTCAGGATGAGTTGGTCATGGGTCGAGCTATCCCGTGGGAGGAGTTGATCAGAGTATACAGACTAGGGCACCGATTACATGTAGTTGTAGCAGCCTTCCTTGGTTGCTACCTTATGCCTGATCATGGTCAGCATGGTTTAGAGTACGGATGGGGCTGGATGTTACAGCGTATGCTAGTCGAGCTTGCCCATTTCAGATGGGGTCAGTGTCTGCTGGCCCACATGTATCATGAGATGCATGAGATCGCCTATAGAGAGGTGAAGAGTATGTCTGTGTGCGTGTTCATTTTATAGGTGTGGGCATGGGAGCACCTACCAGTTACCAGGTTTGTTTATGATGACATGAGGCTACCCTTAGAGCCATATATTTGTAGTTACAGAGGTTTGATTACTCAGCCTGCGTTGGGTAAGATAGAGCAGTGGTGAGATCAGCTTGATGATCTGGTAGCCATAGTATGGCAATCGTGGAGGTTGACCAAGCCTGGGGACGATGCTAGAGAGAAACTTGGCTATATGCTTTGCTCACTGCCACTTATTGGTCATGTTACTGTCGTTATTGAGTGGTTCCCACTTACACGTGTCTAGCGGCAGTTCGGTCATGCCCAGGACATATCTTAAGAGTATTGTCCTTATGCTCACTTCACCGATGAGGTGAAGAAGGAATGGTCATCCTGATTAGATACCGGGTGATGCATGATAGATGTGTGATCACTAGCTTAGACTCGATGGAATTACATGGATGAGGTAGCAGATGGGGGTATGACAACTCCATATCGAGAGTACTTTGTTACTCATATGTTCCCACGCTTCACAGATCTAGTTGGTATGGGTGTTCCATAATAGGTAGTGCACCCAAAGGTACCACTATAGTCACCTCCATGGCAGGGACCATAGCAGGGGCAATGGCCACGCACTATGCGGGTTCCCATCCCCCCTCGACAGATGAGGATTGATCCTAGTGCTAGCGGTAGTGGGAGACAAGAGAGGTAGATGAGACATAGGATAGTTGCACAATTAGGTGAGCAGTAGGAGAAGGAGGAGGAGGAGGCACAGTAGGATGAGCCGCAAGAGGTCCCCATGTAGCATGATCAATAGCAGGAGCAGCCAGAGTAGGGTCTAGTTCCTAGAGACCCATTATCATAGGCAGATGATTCTCTATGTAGATCTAGAGAGAGTCCAGCAGCTATAGAGGCAAATTGGGTATTTGCAGATACAGGTTGTAGTGTGAGATTCCTAGCTCATGGATAGATACCGGGAGATACGAGAGGTTTGTGAGTAGTTGCAGAGGGTGGAGGAGTAGCTTCAGGAGGAAACATGACATCAGTCCTCTTGAGAAACTTATTATTATGTATCATATGTGGGGGTGGTGCCTGATGAGGCAGAGCATGTGCCTAGATTTTCCTCATATGCTAGAGGATCAGAGGGTGCACATGCACCACCTCCTCCAGATATGCCTCCTCCTCCACCTCCTCCAGAGGATGAGGGAGAGGGCCAGAGCTAGAGTGAGCGTATTTTGATAGATTACATCACATGATGTATCTGATGTGTTGGCATCTTTGTATTGTATCACCATTTTTGAGATAGACTATTCTCGAGTAGCACCCATTTTGTATTGTATCAACACATTGAGAGATATATATACATATGATCTCATCTTTTGGTATCATTGCATTTGTCATGTTGTACTTTATGATATGTTTTCCTATATGTTTAGATGCTTATATGATTAGATGATTAGAATGTATGAAGATGTTATGTATGAAATGCACATGTATATGTATGGATTTTATGAATATTTATGGGATGCACATGTATATGTAGATATAGATTTGTATGTATGCAGATGATTTATGTTAATGAATTTGTGAATGGAGATATGTAAATGTAGTGTATATGGTACTAACATCTCATGTAGGATAACAGATGCTAACCAAAAGAACTGTTTGAATATCGAGAGCGAGGATCGAACACTTGTGCAGTAGCGATGAAGCCCGAGTGATGAAGAAGAACCTCTCAGTGTATGAAATCCAAGAGAACATAATGAAATGTCAAAATGTTGCTGCAATGCAAGCCTAGAATGAAAGTGCAAGCCTATGCTAGATGCAATCCCTAGGACGTGGTTGTTGGACCCATTGGATAATTATCATCATAGAGAATTTTTGGAACATCAAAGTCGATACAATCCTTACTCATGCCACTGCAACCATAAGGATATGAATATGACTTTCATCAGATTAAATATGGGAAACTAACATAAGCATCGAGGCACAAAAGCCGAGATGACCTGATCATTGTTTCTAGTTTTGATAGAGCAAGAGCAAACCTATATCGAGGCATTCAAAGCCAACATAACCATGAGTGCGTGCTTGTGTAAAAAATAGATAAATAACAAACAAGGAGATAGTACCGACCTCAGCTTGACATACAAATTAACAAGATCGAGGGATGTGAGGATGTTCCACCTTAATGTAGAAGCTCTTAGCACATACACCCTCTTTATTTGACATTGTCAGATCATTGAAACTACACCCACAAGTAGTAGACAAAGAAAAGATCAATGAAATCAATGAGAACAAGCAGCATACAAAGAGAAATTCAATCATATCTCATCAGGTTTCAAATTTTTCAGATGTGTATATGTATAGGGGTGTTGAAAAACATAGTTGCTCTTGTGAGTGCATTGTGTTTGATTACTATCGATGGATGTTGTTTACGTTTGCGATATCCAATGTGTGCTTAAGAAACACAGATGTATCTAAAGATAGTGTTAAGAAACACTATTGGGTGGGGTGTTGAGAAACACCAATTGATTGTGTTAGTAGTGAGTTGTCCTTCAGAATGACAAGATTATTGACAAAAAGATGCTATCAGATTGGGGACTCGTGCCCCTAGGTAACGACTGATGATTGACTTGACTCATGTTGTCAGGACAAACTTGATTTGATTGCCCATGGGCTTATGACTCTGGATCACTATCAAGTTAGGAGGGTTCTTAGAGGACCCAAAGTGTCATGAAAGTGACTGAAAGCTATATACAAGCTGAAGCAAAATATTGCCAAGATGAAGCGCAGAGTACCCATCCAACTTCAACGGATTGATGTCAAGATATACGTCGATTACGTGAAAACCTAATCAGTATGGCGACAGTAGACAGACATAGTGAGAACCACTAGTGACTAACACGAGAGAGATTCTCAAGTAGAGAAATCTGAGTAATAGCTAGGCATCAGCAGGCAGAGCAGTGAGAACCACTGGTGACTGATGCGAGAGAGATTCTGAAAAGTAGTAGGACAATGCCCCGTCTACCAGGAAGGATGACCCTAGAGTATGACCAGTTTCAATCCATGTAAGTTGGTATCTTGAAGGTAACTAAGAGCATGTGTTATGAGAAAATGAAAGCAAGAAAGCAACTATACAGAGCCAAGCGATGTTGCGATAGGTATAACAATGCAGAACAAGAGGTGCTTGTTTACTAGGTTTTCACCTTCTTGGCAGAAATTCTTTTTTTTTCTACCATGACGCCTGTTTGCCAGGTTTTCATCAATGACATTTTTTTTCTTTTTCCAATTTTTTTGTATTTTTTTGTATTTTTATTTTTTGGTATTTTCTGATATAGAGAAGATCTCTTGAACAGGTGGATATAGTTGCAGAACCATGGGAAATCTCATTAAACTAGAGCCAACATAAGCCACGTGCCCTCGTGATGAGGTTTACAAAAACTTATCCAGATGGATTTTGGGAGAAAAGAAGAAAACATATATTCCCATTATTGTCTTTTCTTGTAAGACTAGAAGAATTTGTGAATGAGAAACTTCATCCACCAGGTAGTACAATTCCATTTTAAAAAAAAATTTCACGACATTTTGCAATTTTTTTTGGGATATTTTCAGGACATTTTGCAACTTTTGGATTTTTTCAAGACATTACTGTGTACATGAGCATTCTAAAGATGTCTCAGTTATAGAATCATTTTAGATGAAGGGAATTGCTAGGCTCCTTGAGTTTCTCTCCTTCATTCATGGAGAGTTGATAGGCGCCATACCCAAACACTGCAGTGACAACATACGGACCAAGCCAATTCGGTTCAAATTTTCCCTTTTGGACCCAATGTTGTTGATTCTTAGGGTTCTCCCTTAGAATGAGGTCATGCACTTGGAAGTCCCTTGGTCAAACCTTCTTTTTGTAGCTCTTAGACATTCTCTTATAATATGCTTTGAGGTGATCGAACGCCACTTGTCGACATTCATCTAGTAGTTCTAGCTCTTGCAGCCGAGATATTTTGTTGTTGTCATCAGAAATGAGGCCTTTTATAGAGATTCGCAGAGTAGGAATCTCAACCTTAATAGCTAGCACAACATCCGCTTAGTAAACCAAAGAAAAGGGCATGGCCCTGTTGGTGTTCATATACTTTTTCTATATGCCCAAAGAGCTGGATTGATCCGGAGATGTCAATCTCATCTAGATTTGTGAACTGTGGGATGCAGGATTTTAAGGATTGTCTTGTTTGATTCTTTTGTCTGTCCATTACCCTAAGGATAATAGATGGAAGACCAGTGCTAAGTGATTTTGAACTTAGAGCATAGCTCCTTCAGATCCTTATTCTTAAATTTCCCCCCATTATCAGTGATTATAGCAGAGGGTGCACCATACCTATAGTTGATGTAATTGAGAATGAACATGGCCATAGATTTTCCATTTGCCACAGTGAGAGGTATTGCCTCTACCCACTTGGTGAAATCATTTGTAGTTGTGATGATGAACTTGTGTCCATTTGATGATGAGGGATGAATCTGACCCACCAAATCAAAGGCCCATTGTTGGAATGGTCTGAAAGTGATGAAGGGAATGAGCTCCTTGGCTGGAGCATGAATCATATTTCCATGCAGTTAGCATTGTTTGTAAGACTTGGCATACTGTGTAGCCTCCTTTTCCATGTCTAGCCAATAGTAACCAACTCTAATAAGTTTATGGTCTAGTGTCAGGCTGCTTGAGTGAGACCCACAGATGCCTTCGTGTACCTCAACTAATGCACATTTGGAGTCATTGAGTTCTAAAAACCTAAGAAGGGTACCGTCTATACCTCGCCTATAGAAGTCGTTAGCTATGATGACAAACCATGAAGCACTGTAGATTAAGTGACGTTTCTCATTATGGGTGTATGTGTCCGGAACAATTTGGTCATGAACGTAGGAATAGCTATGAATGTAGTGAGATGAATCATGTCTAATGATGAAATAGATCATCTGAGATTTGGGGGAGTCATAGGCTGGGTAGCGTAACGTCTCCATAAGGAATTCATGTTGGAAGTCATTTTTGGGCATCTGTAACATAGAAGCAAGAGTATCCATTGCATCTGTCACTTTATTATTTGCCCTTGGAATTTATTGGAATGTAATATGTACAAAGTACTTTTGGAGGTTAGTAACCATTCGCTTGTAAGGCACTTGTTTGTCATCTTTCATCTGATAAGTGTTATTTACTTGATTGATGAGTAGTTGTGAATCCCCAAAGACCTTGATTTCATCCACTCGCCACTCGATGGCAATCTTCATGCCATTGATTAGGGTTGCATAGTCAGTGTAATGTTTGTACAAGGAAACAGCATATTGTATGCTTTGGGTAAAGAGTACCTTTGGGGTGTGATGAATAGTATCCTAGCACCTGACCCTTTTTGGGTAAATGAACCATCAAAAAACATAGCCCAGGACCGATGGGTAAAAATTAATATGGAATCATCTGTAAAATCAATGTTCAATGGTTGACGATCCACAAGAGGTGCCTCCGCTAATTGATCAGGGCTTCATACTCGGTGATGTTGTTTGTACAAGGAAACAACATCTTGTATGCTTTGGGTAAAGAGTACCCTTGGGGTGTGATGAACAGTATCCCAGCACCTGACCCCTGTTGAGTAAATGAACCATCAAAGAACATAGTCCAGGACCAATGAGTGAAAAGTAATATGGACTCGTCTGGAAACTCAATGTTCAATGGTTGATGATCCACAAGAGGTGCCTCTGCCAATTGATCTACAATGGATTTCCATTTTATGGATTTTCTCTCTACATACTCAATATCAAACTCACTGAGCATCATGACCCACTTTGCTAGTCTACCTATGAGGGTAGCCTTACTAAGAAAATATTTTAACGGATCAATCTTAGCAATGAGTCATGTAGTGTGAGAAAGCATATAGTGGCACAGATTCTGTGAAGAAAAAACCACTGCTAGGCAAGCCTTTTCAATGACTGAATAGTTGAATTTGTACAATACTAGTGTCCTACTAATGTAATAAATAGCTCTTTCCTTATTGTTATGATCTTCTTGAGCTAGCAGGACACCTAATGATGCATTTGTTGCAGAGATGTAAAGTATGAGAGGCTTCCCTTGAATAGGAGGCATCGGGATTGGGGGGTTTGCAAGGTACTATTTGATTTGTGTGAACCCCTCCTCATAGTCTTTGTTCTATTCATAAGTCACACCCTTGTGTACAGTCTTGGTGAAGGGTTGTGACCTATTAGTCAGTTGTGAGATGAAGTGTCAGATAGACTACAACCAACCTTGAAGTCCTCTCATTATTCTGATGTTCTTGGGTGGTGACATTTCCATGATAGCCTAGACCTTCTCAGGATCCACTTCTATACACTTTGCAGAGATGATATAGCCAAGTAGTTTTCCAGAAGTCGCTCCGAATGCACATTTTTTTGGAATAAGTTGTAGACTGAACTTTTCCATGTGATCCAGTATAGGACCTAGATCAGCAAGGTGTTTCTTTCTTTGCATGCTCTTAGCTAGGGTGTCATCAACATAATCTTCCATTATTTTATGCATCATGTCATGGAAGATGGTGGTGACCACCCTCTGGTATGTGGCTCCAGCATTCTTAAGTCCAAAAGACATGACATTCCAATAGAAAGTGCCCCATGTACAAGTGAACATAGTTTTCTCTTGGTCCTTTGGTGTGATTTTTATTTGGTTGCAGCCAGAGAAACCGTCCATTAGTGAGTACATTTTGTAGCCTATTTTCATATCTACAATCATGTCTATGTTGGGCAACGAAAAGTCATCTTTTGGACATGCCTTGTTCAAGTCCCATAAATCTATGCAGACATGGATGGATTTGTTATGTTTAGACATTGGGACAATATTGGAAATCCATTCTGCATAGTCAATTTCTCTGATAAACCCTACTTTCAGTAGTTTTTCCATTTCAGCTTTGATAAGTAATGCAACATGAGGATGCATTTTTCTGAGTTTTTGTTTTATTGGCTTTACCCCAGGACCTATTGATAGATGATGCATGATGAGATCTGGATCTAAAAAAGGCATATCTGAGTATGTCCATGCAAAGTTTATCTTATTTTCTTTAAATAAGTTTGTGAATTCCTTGAGCTCTTCTACAGACAAAGATTTAGCCACATGAATGATGTGCGGGTGTTCTTCTATACCCAAGTTTACCAGTTGAGTCAGCTCAATCAGCACCAATGACTGTTCCTAAAAATGATTCAGGAGCATATCAAGTATCTCATCCTCAAGCACCTCAGAGAGATTTTCACCCTTAGATACGTCCTTTATTTTTCCTTTTTTTGGCTCTGCCACTGCCACAATGTGGTTTTCACCATCAAAGCGCCTATTATTTTTTCTTTTAATTTTGTGGCTGAGATACTTGATATCGGCCTTAGTCATGTTGACACTATCTTCACTGGTGGAGGACATTATAGGTTCAACAGTGTTAAGGTAGCAAGCAAGAGCATAGTCATTCTCGAACATAAGGACTTCATTGGATGGTGAGGAAGAGTTCCATTTTATGAGCTCGGGATGGCGAAGTGGAAGAGAGATGACAGGTTCTAGTGCATTCACAGTATAATCATCAAAAGCATGGAATAGAAATTTGAGACCTAAAGTGATCTCATCCAAAGGCGCAGTCAAATTCCTTTGACCCCTAGCATCCGTAGTAAAAGACAAGTTAACACCAATGGGATTAAACCCATTTTCCCTAACACTAGACTCTTCACCTACGTCAAGAAGGTTTTCATATGTATGCACAATATCTATATCTCTGTCAAAGGTGCCTTCTGAAAGGCCATCAAAATTGTATTCATGGGAGTCTATTTCATCATTAGTTTTCATATCAAGGATGTGAGTGAAATCTACTCTTTGCCCCCAGTTTGGATGAGTTATGTTTAAAACCTTTGCTATAGTTAGAGGAGTACCACCTGCGCCATCATTTGAGTCTAGTGCATCTTGTGTGGTATTGATGAGCGGTTGGATTTGTTCTTGTTGAAACCGTTCCTGAAAATACAGTGGCATGTATAATTCACCCTAATACCCAGGATTGACATTTTGCATTGCTCTCAATCGCTCATATGTTAGTGAAGCGAGTGAAGTGACTTCATCTGAGTCACTGTTAGTCACAACCGTACTGACACGTGGTATAAAGTCATCTGGTTCAGCAAAGAATGTAGAAAGATCTGGAGGGAGAGGATAAGGGAAGGAATCCTCATCAGAGTTGTCCCCTAAGTTTCTAGTTGTAAGTGTGTCTTCAGGTTTTGGTTGGTGGTTCGTTTCCGACACAAATTTGTTTATCCCTAAATGAAATGGGATTTTCTTGAAGCCTAGAATTGTACTGTCACATGTTCATCTACCAAAAAATTCAAGTGGTGCAAGCAATCCTTTATGGTTCATGCCTATAGGGCCATTCCCTTTATAGCCAAAGCACTTCATAATAGATAGACCCTTGCCATACTATTCAGGATCTATGTCATGAGGTGGAGTGATGTGCTCTAGTGTATCCTCCCCTTTATAGATCCAGGCTTTGATAGCCCTATTTTCATCTTCCTCCTCTAATGGTGTCATGGCATGTACAAAGGTGCCACCATATTTTGTTTAACGAGGAGTTGTAGAAGGTTTATTGTCCTCAGAAGGTCTCCCATAAGAATGTGGAGATAGAGGTAGAGATGATATAGATAACACAGGTTCAATTTGATATCCCCCCATGCTAGTGTCTTTGAGGTTCAGAGTCTTTTCCATTTCATGTAGCTTAGCCTTGAGGAATTCAGTAGATTCTCTGTTGGTCAGAACAAAGCTATTAGTAGTTTTGGTAAGTGTGTTGCAATCATAGCTTGTATTGGCAGGCACATTCACTTTGGATCCTTGAAAGGGGAATTTAATGCATTGATAATAAGTCGAAGGAACCGCCTATATTTCATGGATCCATGTTCTTCCCAAAAATATATTGTATACAAGAGGAATGTCAAGCACTTGACAGATAACATCCCTTTCAACATGCCCAACTCAGATTGGTAACACAACTAACCCTTGATATTTCCACTCTTCTTCATCATATGCCTTGACAGTGATCTTTTTGTGGGCAACTATGAGATCTTCTCCATAGCCTAACTGAGTAAGGAAGCTAGCAGAGCAGATGTTAAGGCCAGCGTCATTATCTATGAGAACACGTCAGACGCACTATGGGCCAATCATGACCTCGATATGCAATGGATTATTGTGTGGATGACTCAAAGAATGGTCATCTTCCTCGGAGAAAGACAAGTAATGAGAGGAGGTCACGTGACCTATTATGGATTGAAACTAGTCGAGATCCAGATCTTTTGGAACATTTGCCTTAGTGAGGGATTTGTCAAGAATCTCCCTGTGAGTAGGGGATATTTTCAATAGCTCAAAGATGGTAATCTGAGCATTGGTTTGTTGTAATTGGTCAAGTATGTTGTAATTAGCAGCATTAGGTGAGGGGACCAATTTTGAATTCTTGTTGGCAGTGCCAACAGTATTTTTATCTATAGATGATGCAGATGGAGATGGCTCAGGGCATTTGAGAATGATCTTCACATGAGATTGGGTAACAGCGTTAGCACAAACCTGAGATTATTCTGGTTCAGAGGGATAGGGTGCAGGCCCTCACAGAATGAAGGGAGTTCTATGTGTAGGAGCATCTTCTCTTCCCTTGATGGTAATGACATTGTAGTACTCTTCATTAATAGGTTCAACCATATTAATGATATTATCATTATTTGTGTATGTATAGTTGACCTTAGCATCTGTGTTTTTACCCTTAGAGGATTCACCCTTCCCATGAGGAGGAAAAGGGTATTTGAATGCTTGGTGATCTGAGTTTTTGTTGTGCCCTCCCATAGCAATAACCTAACTATTGATAAGGTCCTGGACCTTATGCCATAGTTGGATGTTGGTAGCCTTTTTGTGACCCTTATTCCAGTGGTAATCACAATACATAGATTCATTCCACCAAGAAGTTCACGGTTGCGGATAGAAGGGAGGTGAATTATCCAAAGGAGTGAGTAATTGGTTGTCCAAGAGAGTCTTGTAAACTGCATCAAGGGGTTCTCCTAGAGGAGTGAACTCATTATTGGGTCAAGGATTCCAGGGTTTCAATCTAGAAAAGTTTGAAGGTGGTTTAGATTGTGTTGCATCCTGGTCAATGGATTTGGCCGCTTGCATAGTGGTAGTAAGATTGAATGTATCCTTTGGAGGCTTGGGAGTCACATTGTCAACAACTCCATCATTCACAAAATTCTAGTTCTTGTTGACAAATTTGGATTTGTCTCTATAGAGGAGGAGGACCCTTGTTTATTATCCTTGTGTAGGGTCAGTTCTCCTTTCTTGACCATGAACATTTTGATTCTCATAGCTTTTTTTATCATATCATCGAAGTTCAAAGGGCCTTGTAGCTGTACTTGATACCCGAAATTGGGAAGGAGATTATCTAAAAAGATGTCAATCTTTTTAGACTCGAGTATTTTGCGATAATACTTTGTATAAAGTTGTCTACATCTATGGAGAAATGTTAAGAAAGGTTCCCCATGGTTTTGCTTCAAGTTGCAAAGATCACAGATATTAACCAGATGTTGGATGTTGTAAGAGTAATGTTGTAAGAACAAGTTGGAAATCTTGTCAAAGGTCTTGATGCCAGTCGGGAGCCTAGAGAACCACTCCATGGCCAACCCTCCCAAACTACACAGGAAGAGATGCATGAGGTAAGTTTGATCATGTATAAACTCCATAGAGAGAGCACCAAACTCTCTCAGATGATCATGAGGATCTTAGGTACCCAAGTATTTTTTGTACTTGGGAAGTTCAACTCCTTTAGGAAAAGAAGGCATCCACAGACTCTTATCGAATGGGAATGGACAAATGCTTTCCAGTGTGAACTATGTGGCGGGTTTTTCTTTATCCTTCATTAGTTGAAGGAGTTGTTCTTGCATACTTTGAACTTGTTTTTGTAACCTGGAGTTTTCAGTTTCTTCTTCTTGCATGACAAGAGTCTCTACATTGTAGTTTGAGGGCAACTTGACCCTTGATTGGCTAGTTTGAGAAGATATTTCTCTTTCTCCTCCTTCAGGAGAAACTCCATCATCTTGCAAAATTTTTTATTGCCATGAGCCTTCGCGATGTCTTCCTAGTTTATTTATGTCTCCTCATCATTAGGGGGGTCTTGATAATGGAACTTACCCCTGGTTTTAGAGTGATCATCGTCTCTGTTGTGCTCACCTGATTGATGTTGGTCTGCCATCTTGCTAGTATGCAAGTGTTTACTATGCATAGACTCAATATGAGAATTTCAAGTATCCTAAGGTTTGGTACCTATGGGAACTCTTTTTGTTTCAATAGTATCAAGTTCAAGAAACAACTCTTCAGAATTTTGATGTTCTTCAAATAACGGGTTTCGAACCCTACTGAATTCTACTCGGAATGAACGTTGGACTAAGTTTGAACAATAAGAGAGGAATATTGAGATGATCCATTTCTAGAGGTAGCTGATGAAGAGGAGTGTGTAGATCATCTACTGCACTCTGACTATGTGATAAGCTTGGAATGACCTCTTCCTCAATTTTGAGGTCTACTTCGTCTAGTGACACGTGGGAGGAATGCACTGCTACTTCAAGTTGTAACAGTCATAGACAAAGATTATAAAAGGGGAGTGAACTAGGATAATGCTTGGAAATATCTCAAGATAAATGCACAAGAGAACCAAGAGGTGAATTATACCCGGCACGAGTTGTCAGAAATAAGGCTAGAACAGTCAAGAGTTGACTATCACGTCGCAAGGTATGACAACATAGTAGAACAAGTAAATAGATAAGAGACAAGAAAATTTCAAGCTAGAATCACATAATTATCAACCAGACACATCTATTCATAGACTATGTATAGATAGGAAACAGGCAGACAGACCCCAAACAGAAACTAGATTGAGCAAAGTGACCCAGAACAGACGGCAAATAGCTCACTATTTTGGCAATTTTGGGACAGTTTCGTGTGAAGAAGTATTTTCTCACACGCAGATTCCCGCAGGCCCATGCAAATTTTTGCAACCTGGCGTGGAGAAAGACTGACTGGTGATAGAAAAGAACAATAAATAGCACAAACTCATGTGAAGATTCTCACTGCCTCGCGCGGAGATTTGCAGTGATAGACGCGAAGAAGTGTTTTCTCATGCAAAAATTGGCAGATAGCCAAGCGAAATTGTCCAGAAACAAATAGTTGGAATGTTTTTCAAGACAGTTGACAGAACGACATAGTAAAGACTATTCTCTAACAAAGTACGCAATTTTAGATTGATAGTTTGTTTGTTTGAATGTCGTAGAACTAGTTATCAACAAGCATGGAGAGTCATGACACAAGCAATAGTCATAAATAATTCAACTGAGTACAAAGAAACTCAGAAGAATGAGGGAGTCTTTGAAAAGTGTTAACATTGTAGGTATTGAAGACTCAAAAAGACACGTGCTTATCCCTAAAAAGAAAATTGGTAGAGAAGACAAAATCTTTGCCCCACAACTTATGTGCATACGTTCACCTCACACAATAGTGTCACCCCTAAAAGGGCGCCCATGTTTTTGGTGTTTCCAAGGACTCAATAGTATATGTCCAAAGGTTACCCTTGAAGCAAGGGCCAGTTTCATATACCACCTTCAAACGTCCAGGTGTATGCCTATGGTGAGAATCTATGGGAGAGAATTTTTCCTCTCCCTGCACAAAGATTATGTCTCCTTTCAAAGGTGAACTGGGTAAGCATCTAGCTACAAGGTTTTTAGTAGGCTTCCATTCACATTGACCTTTGGTGGCCTCACAAGAAAGGTTGAGACATATATCCACACTAACACCTGAAAGTGTACACCCTTGGAAAGCAAGGCTAGGAGCGGCACCACTCAGTACAACAGACAGGGCTTCCTCAAGATGTTCGACATCAATAATAATGAGGAAGAAATTAACATGGATTTGGATTCTTTCACTCAATAAATCTACTTTATTATAGTTGGGTGGAATCACCAGAAAAAGGTGTGTACCCACTTGGGTCATTCCTGGAGGTTCAACTTCCAGCAGGCCCGCTAAAGGTTAGAATCATACTTGGTTCAGTTTCAAGGGTCTAAGTTTTTTATTTTCCCAAATGGGAAAAGAGCATAGTCCTCTACCTTTACGCCTTACCCAAACACACCAAACAGGTTTATCACCGAGCTAACTCCTCTTTCAACAAAATCCAAGAGCTTCTAGGTTTCTGATTCTCTCAAAGAGAGAAGAGCATACTCCCCTCACTAATGGACATGCTAATTGATTTGTTACCTTTCCTTGCTCCCCAAAGAGTCAATCCCTTAGCAGCATCTAGGTCTCAGATTCATTCATGGACATCACTTCCATGTAATGAAGATCCTATTACCCTATTCTGCTATCAATACGCTCGAGAGATTATTAACAAGGCCCTATTTAGACTATGTGAAGAAAGAATGAAAGAAAATAGAATATTTAAGCAAGTTTCAAAAGTTCTTTGACAAGCGTTCTCGGACACGCATCCTACAATCAAACCGTTAGCAAGTTTGCATATTTATTAAAGGAATCTTCATCATTTTGTCCTGAAGACTACATGTTAAGTTGTTTTAGAAATAAAAACCAAAAAGACACATTCAACAGAAAACATAAATCATTAGTGGTCAAAAAATAGAATGATAAATCTGCAAATTTTAAACCTTATGTTGTCAAAGTCCATGCAAAGATATGTCAGAAGCGGTGTGAAGAAACACTCTGTATCGCCCGAAGTTTTACAAAACTTCATGCGAATGAGTGAGAAATTTCGTGTGAAACTTCACTGTAGATCCGTACGGACAGAAAATAGATTAATGAAAATAAATGTAGAATGAGGCCAGAAATTAATGTTATACCCCACGGTGGGCGTGAGAAATGTATACGTTAAATGTGGCCTTCTTATTTAACCATACACTTCAACATGGTCATTGTTCACCAGTCACACACAAGAATGAATATGGATTTATTCATCCTGCATGCCTGTAAAGAGAGGAAAATACAAATAAATCAAATAACTACTATATAGTCCTAAAAATTAATCACCCTTAATTAGGTGCTCATTTTAGACCCATTTTAGTATGTATGGGTTCCCACATTTATTTCATGTTCTCCTAACGCTTATTATACCTTCAAATAAGCATTATAAGTCCTATATTGATTTAATTTCTTCAAAAATTGAGGTTAGACCTTATTTATAAGTATGCTCCTATATTTTTCCTCTAATCAAATAATTCATTTCATCACCTATCCCTATATCCCTATTTTTGGCCTTCGAGATATGTTTTGATCTCTAATTGAGTTGTACCTACAAATATGACACCTATTGAATGTCTGGGATCCACAATCCAAATTTTGGCTTATTTTCCCAAGTGAAATTTTTTATTGGTGAACAATCCCTAGAATAGGATGCCATTAGTGAACTTTCCCCTAGGAATTAGGCCCAGGGCCCTATGAATGGCTTTTTGCGGGAGATTTGCTTCTATGGTCATCCTGCTGAATTTTAACCCCCAAAATGATGGATTAAGTATATAAACCCCCTATATCTACTCATTTTTGCATCCATTATCCAGTGAAAGAATTCACTGTCAAGTTTCCAAGCATTCATGATCAATCAAGTAATTGAAGTTCGAGATCTATTCTATAATTGAGCATCCAAGTCTTTAATACTTTAAAGCATTATTCTTCTTATTCTTCAAGCATTGTTGGCAAACTGCATATTTCATCATTCAAGGAATTTATTTCATGATTTACTTTTGGATCAAGATATTTCACCAAAATTTTGTCACATCCAAAGAAGCATTGCGTCATCAGTGTATAAGGTGATTTACAGTTAAGATCTAGCTTCTATCTCATCTTTCATTTTATAATTTCCTTTCATTTTCAAGGTTGATTCCTAAACCTAGGTTTGACTAAGGAAAACCCCTTTATCCAACCTTATTAACTTTTTTTGTGTAGAAACAAGTTACAGAGCCACCAAATGGGAATTAGAAAGATTGGACACAATCAGATAGACTAAGAAAATTTTAGTCAAAACTTCTTGGTTGAGGATGCCATTGGCAAATTGTCCCCAAGTACATGCCAATTTTTTACATGTCCCTATAATTTTCATCTCAAATTTGATAGAGAGTCAGTTTACATTCTTCAGCCCTCATCTCTGCAGTTGCAACTCATTTCGAGGTTCCGATAGTCAGGAATTCAGGTTTGAAAATTCATTTCTTCTATTTCATTTCTAGGTGCATTCGAAACCTTCTCCATTCCCATTTACATTAGTTTTCCTAGAGGGATTAGATCATATATAAACTTATTTAGTCTCTTATATCAATATCATTCCTCTCTTTCTCAATTCTAAGCTACAAAGGAATAAAAACCCTTCAAGCATAGATATTGTATTGACATATTTTAAATAGTGTTATCATATAGGTCTTGGGGTGGTTTTGTATTCCCATGTTCCATATGGATTGTGGAAAATTAACCCTTTTATGTGTTCCCATTTTTATGTTGTACAAATACAAAAAGTGTAATAAAAGAAAATGGTGAAACCCTCTAAATAAGCATTATTTGTGACAAATTATCTCCCTTATCTATTAGGATTCTACTATCGTATTGCG
The DNA here is from genome assembly GCA_018584345.1 of Thuja plicata. Taxonomy (NCBI): domain Eukaryota; kingdom Viridiplantae; phylum Streptophyta; class Pinopsida; order Cupressales; family Cupressaceae; genus Thuja; species Thuja plicata. The sequence goes on from MU224579.1 coordinate 2,988,034, forward strand.
TCCATTACCATTTGTAAATACCTTATAGCAGTCATTACCATATCCATATATATATCCATCTTCTATGTACATACCACCAATAAAATCCCATCATAGCATTGTATTACCTTTCCATCCACCTATTGCATAATAATATTTTGACCCGTTCATCCATCTGTAACTTTCTCCACCCATAATATGTTGATCCTTTGCTTGATTGGGAGAAAATCCTTAACTTTGTTAGGCAAATGGATTCTTGAATGTTGTATCTCAAAGGATAAATGGATAGTGATCTAATATTCAGACAACAAACAGTGTTACACCACCTTCAAATCAAACTTTGACACTAGACCTTGACATATACTAGATCAAAAAAACCAACTACCCAAGCCAAAATAAATCAACAACATAATCGGTTACCTTGACAAAAAATATATCAATGGAAATAAAATTTGAATGGTTGTGATAGGTCTATGTCTATATCTTGTTTTTGTTATTATCATGTTTCCTATGCCATTCCAGAATGTCTGAGACTAGAATAGAAGGGATGGGGCATAATATTTCTCTTTGTCTATTGCTTATGGGATGTTTCCATGAAGTATAAAGATAGGAATTTTGGGTGTCTGTTATTTCACATATTCACATGTGAACAAAGTATCTAATGCATAAAATATTGCAATGAATAACAATGCTTGTGACTATCACACATGCCTCGACCCTTAATGTCTGCACCCTTAGATGGACGAGAATATTCCTTGTCTATTGATACATGTAAGTGATACTTGGGTCATCTTAGTTTAAATATACCTAGATGCTTGTAAAATTTTCTATATTAAAATCCATGTAAGAAAGATTCAGGTCATCTTGTTTCAATTATATGAAGGTGCTTGTATTTTCTTGCAACAATAAAAGCTCGATGATGACAAAAACATGTTATTTAGTACAAGATGACTTCATTCATTATAGTTATTTTGCATATTAATTTAGCTTAATTAAATTGCAATTAAATAAGTTTCATTATCATTTGTACATTTACAATGTTCATATTTCATTTATAAGCATTTTAAAATATTTATAGGTTTTTTATTATCTATGATCCCATGGTTCCATCCACATTCTTATAGAAGTCTTCTTTGGTCAAACATTTTTTTATTAACTAATTGAGTACATTGTCCATAACAAGAAAAAAATCATCCTGTTACATATGTCATATCATGATGCACTATATTTATTCACATTTGCATTTCATGAATACAAAGGTCACTTGATTGTTTCAACAACCATTTGCAGCTTGTAGGGATTTCATATAAAAAATCATTTTGATTGCATTTCTTAGACATATATATCATATGTACATATAAATATTATTTATTTCTATAGTCATCATTATGAAACATTCAACATTAATTAGATCAAATATTACATCTACGCATATAAGCATTATGAAATTCATAACCACATGTGAGAAACAAGCATCATCTAAGAGTATACCATCATAGATCATAGTACATCTCATAAATGTTATAATTATGTATAATCATATTTACAACATTTGAAAATAAACCATGTCATATAGAACCACATGCATAAAAATTCATCATAAAATGTCTATTACATCATATAGCATCATCATAGCATCATGCACATAGAAAGAAAATAACATCATGTGTGCATCCATATTATAAGAGCGTCATATATAGATTTATGCATAATACTCTATATGTCCATCATATATCATAAAACATAATTTCGCTATATTCGTCATGTATCATGATGCACTATATTATTCACATTTGCATTTCATGTAAAATAGAAAGATCAAATGATTGTTTCAACAACCATTTTCATCTTATAGGGATTTCATACAAAAATAATTTTGATTGCATTTCTCAGTCATATAGATCATATGTACATATAAATATTATCCATTTCTATAGTCATCATTATGAAACATTCAACATTAATTATATCGTCTATTGCATATACACATATAAGCATTATGGAATTCATAACCACATGTGAGAAACATTCATACATACATGCATCATCTCAGCATATATCATCATAGAACACAGTACATATCATAAATTTCATAATCATGTATAATCATAATAGAACATTTGAAAATAAACCATATTATATAGAACCACATGCATCAAAATTCATCATAAAATTTCTATCACATTGTCATAGCATCATGCACATAGAAAACAAATAACATCACATGTGCATCCATATCATAAGAGCAACATATATACATTTATGCATAATATTCCATTTGTTGATCAAATATCATAAAACATAAAAACCATGTCCACATTTACGATGATATCACAAAATAATAAGATGCATCTCAAGTTATATAGTGGTATAAGAAACATATAAGAAGGGATGTATACATGCCCATTAAACTATGATACACTACCTTTTGAATCAATGGGTCTATATTGTAGATGAGTAGAAGGACTTACTCCACCTGTAGTTGACCCTGGTCTCAATGGACAATAAGTCACTCCTACACTCTCAGTGCATGCATGTCTAGATGTTATTGCATAAGAACTCTCCATAAACTTTCATGCTCTCTACTTAGGATGAACAACCTACTCATAAGTTGATCTCTAGTATGTCACCTCCTTTGCAGTGTGAATCATTAGTCTCATATTATCTATATGAGGACCTAGTGATATAGTTCTCTCCAACTCCTCAAGAAGAGCCTCTACCCATGCATACCGCTTTATCACAATATCTCTCTCCATATTCAAGTCTTGAACTTGTGTCAAAAACATCTCAATTTGCCTCTCAAGATATGGTACGTGATCTGTTGTTAACTGTAACTCATCTAATCAAGCTAAAATATAGTCAATATCAATATCTTCCTGGTCCATCGGTTGATCAAAATGTTACACATAGGGATCATCCTATGGTATACCAACCTGTAAAGGCCCCTGTGTGTTGCCTTGTGGCTGAGCATGTACCTGACCCTATGGAATAACACCTTGAATCTATGTGGAAATATCAATAAGAGGGGCCTATTATTGTTAAGCCTACTATGTGATCCTACCTAATCTCCCAACTCCCTAATGAACACTTCCTTGACCATATCTTGCTTTTCTACCTTGTCCACCATCATCACCTCCTCCATTGTGTCCATGTGCACCACCAACATCATCTAGCCTCCTCCTCCTCTGTGGTCACATTACCTCCTCATCCTCATCATCTAGTGATGGAGGAATCTCATTTGGTTTTTTAAATCGAGTGAATGGGTGATCTCTCAAAAATGCCTCATACTCAGTTGTCATCACATGATCAATAATGTCTCTCCTCATAGTCCATGCCTCATAAGGCATAGATAATAAATTATCTTGGGTTATCTCAAAAAATTTCATGGGATCCCACTCCCTCTGCTCCTTGTATATTTGAGAAAAAATGATGGTACCCTGGGGCATAACCTGGATCCCATCGAACTATCAGAGCACAACTGTAACAATCTATCTTTCAATGTTGTATGGGTTCCTACCAACAAGTCACCGAGTATAAAAAGAATATCCTAGCCCTCTAACATCATCCTCTTACTCTTCATAGTCTAGGTATGGTCTCCATATCACTAAATCCAATACATCAAACACATGACACCAATACTCCAACTTTCCCAGCTTGGTTTGGGAATGCATACCAAGATAAACATAGACATATGATTGGCCAACACCTCTAAACCTCCTATAAATAGGACATGTGATGACTATGTGTCACTCCTGATAAGAGACTCATGGTACAATCTTAGAAAATTGATACAGGTCATAATATAAATAGGCCAACATGCAAATCCCCTGTGCAAATCTCATCCCCTCATCAACCATCCTCCTCAATATTTGACCCCATCCAACTATGAACCCGTGTCATTTCCTATCAAGACATATATATAACCCAATGTCTCCAACTAGTACCATAGACAATGGATCATACAAATCTATTATATCATCCCAACTAATCTCAGCCTCATCAATGTCATCATCCCCGAATACCTCTCTACACACATCTAACCCTCTGTATCGATCATACTGGACTAGCTTACTAGTAATAGGTAATCTCAGGATGTGATAAATATCCTCTAAAGTGACTGACATCTCATCACTCATAAAATGGAAAGAGGAAGTCTTAGTATGCCATCACTTGGATAATGTAGTGAGCATACTCAGATTGTCCCTAATCTCAGGCATATATATTACATGGTGCAATCCAATGAAAGCAATCATAATCCTATTAGTCACAGACAAGCGAGGCCTCAATTTCTGAGTCACTAGATATCGCTCATGCAACATCGTGACATCATATAGATCCTCCTATCAAGAGAAAAATGAAACATAATAGTGCACATAATATAAAATTTTACATCATCAAATGGTATATGTTTATCAATCAATTGATCTATATTAATGTGATTCTATCAATTACATTAGCTATCCCATCAACTAACACCATGCAACGACGTTGACTACATTAAAAAATCAATCAACATAGTATTTTATCATGTAATTTATACAAATAAACCAAAATTTATCAAAAAATCAAGTAGTGTAAACATCAAATTTTATCCATTGTTATGTATGCACAAAAATAAAATAACCAAAATCTACACACTGCTAACTATGCGCAAGATTAGGAAATACATAACAAATGTGCAATTAAATGGAATGAATGTGCTAAACCTACACATGCACAGGAGATATTAATGTTTGTGGAGGATCTACAAATGCACAGCAAAATGCAACAATTGTATAAAATAAGAATATATGGGCTGAAATATCACATATATGTGCAGAATTGTGCACTTTCACATTCATCAAGCCTAAATTTCAATCTATAAATTAGTGCCAATAAATGCAACACAAGGTCAAAGTTAAGGTGCACATACCAGATCACTATAGTCATTTATCCTCTAGAATTGATGGACCCGCTCAAACCTATCTCCATGCATGGGAAACACGATTGTGCTCCACTAACTAGTTCTCCCTCACTTTCTTATCCACTCTCCAATCCACCAAATCCAAGTGTGAAAATGAGATGGAAATTGACCTTTTCACCCTATTTATAGGCATGTAAACCCTAAAGTGGTAACTGTAATGGGCATGTATATTGGGAGTGTAAAATTCAATCTTATAAGGCCTCTATGTCACTTATTTTCCACCTAATCAAGCTACTATTTTATCATGAGATTGATTGATACCCAAAAAAACCATCAATTGATCTCCTGAGGGGGCATGCACATGATGTCTTACTAAGGGCAAGGGCATAAATCTAAAACTTAAAGATTTTCTTTGAAAATACACATCATTTAAAAGAGGGGCAAAATGTATACACCTAAAAATGGCTTCAAATTTTAATTAAATATTTATTATTTAATTAATGGTCATCCGTCTGTGACTAAATGAATTATTTAATTTTCTTAGTCAGTTCACCTTATCTTATTCTTCTAATCCCAAGTCTTCTAAAGTTCCTTAATCAAATAGTTTCCTAAAACTATTTAATTACCTTGTCATCCACATGACCAACTGAAATCCATCTCATTAGTCCACCTCATGCCCATGTGGCTAGGGAAATTAATTTATATCAATATTTAAATATCCTATTTATCTTCAACAAGTATCCATAGTCATAAGGGAAGAGGAGTCCTATGTGTCCAAATGAGACTAAGTCCCTTTGGCTACATGTCCTCATGACACGAAGTCTTTTTGCTGCCTTCATTGTCATTTAGTTAGTTATCTCTTCACATCACCCAGTCAAAGTTAATTCATAGGACAATTGTTATAAGAGTACTACAATTGGGATTATTCTTCCCCCATTCTCTCACAGATCATGGATAGATGTTGGAAAATTTTCTATCCCTTCCAAATAACCCTCCATGTTGTCAAAGTAGGAGGAACATCTCCTCTTCTTTTTCTCTCACATTCCAACCAATCCCTATTTTTTATCCACCCTCTCAACCAATTCAAACTTATCCCTCCATTCTTACAAGATTAAATCTTAGCATTGATTTGTGTCACATGGGATCAAGGTGAGGAAAAGCCTATAAAAGGAGCTTGTATTCCTTCATTTGTAAATAATTAGCAATTTTAGCAAATCTTGAGATTTCAACATAGTTTGAGCATTTTGAGATCATAGTTTTTCTTTGACTTTAATCTTGAATATAGATCTCATCATCTTAGTATCATTGTAATCATTATCGTAGAAATCATGCAATTTCATCATCATATAGCTTGTTATAATGATCATCCATATAGTGTTTTCATATTTAGACTGTTATCTAGTTGGATTTAGTCACCACAAATCCAAATCATTGAAGTCATTTTAGAAAGTGTAAATTTCTAAGAGCATACCAATCACCAAGATCTCAAGGAGGAGGATAACATTGGGACAAAGCAAAATAAACAAGGTAAAGAAGGTATTGCTTGATATTTCATTTATTTTCTCCAAGATTCATTGGTATGCTTGTAAAGGTAGAATCTTTATGTTATTTGGTGGTATATCAGTAGATTTTACATTGTTATAATTTATAAGTACACAATGTCTTATGGAATGCCAAAATATCAAATTTTCAGCATCGTAGACATAGTTCAACAAATGAAAAGTCTTAAACAAAGTCTATGAAAGTTGTATTAAATTTTTTATAAAACTACCCCATCAATGAGTGATTGAGGATGGATGTTGTAGGGGCTAAGTAGAATATAATTTGTTTTAAAACAACCCTTTGATGGTTGAGTGCTCAGAAAAGATGATCGATTATGTATAGTTCAAATTTGAATATTGGCATTGGGCCTACAATGCTAAAACATTATGGCTTATCATTTTGGTGTCTAATTCAGATGCTCAGAGTGTTGGGATAAGGTTTTGTACATGTTGCATAGTAAATTTGTAATGTAATATTTAAGTATTATATGTATTTCACCTAACAACACATAGATACATGTGTGTCACATAGTAATTTCTTGGAGATTCTCTGGAGATTCTATATGAAGTTGAATTTATTTAAAATTGAGGAAACATATTTAATAAAGTGAAAAAATAATACCTAGTATTAAAAGGGGGGTCAATGGTATTGTGCTCACATGATTTTGCTTTACCACTAGTTGTAATTAATGTGAGCTTGTGTCTATAAAAGAAAATACATGTTAGTGGTTTGGGTTGGCTAGATAAGTCAACTATTATTATTGAGTCTTTCTAAAGTTTTCATTTGTGAAGAAAATCATGGGATGTATAAATACAAGCTTGGACACATGTGAACGCATTGGAGGGATTAATATTTTCAAAGGTGTTCATTGTAACTCTTTAGGTGTTTTGTAATTCTTTATGGTTGAACAACACAATCGAGTATGAATGCTTTTGGAGGCTAGGTTTTTTTCTTAGGAGGGTATATCTCATGTCATCTTTTGTCTTGTCTATTTGATTTTTGCATAATGGTGATTTTTAAAGTTTACATGTATTTTTTTCTCTCATGGGTAATATGGGAAATGGATTAAATGTAATTGGGTATATGCATTATTTCCTACTAAGTGATATCAAAACATTGATGGTTGCTTTGGATTTATAACCCTATCTTGAGTGGATGAGGTACAAAGTTGAAGCCATAGATATTCATGATGGATTTGGTACATTGCATGGTGTAAGATTTAGATATAGAGATAGCCACCTAAGATCTAGAGGCCTAAAGGAAAATGTAATAACAATAGAGGATCAGTATGATAAGAAATAATTTTGTTCTCGCCAAGAATGCAATAGAACCAATTAATTGAATTGACTAAGATAGCTAAATTCACTTCATCAATAGTGCATAAGATGCCCCTTTGCTTAAATATGGGAAGGTGAGACATAAGAATCCATAATATGATGACAAGTGTCTTAATCATATGACATGAGATAGAAAGTGATAACTTATCACCACCTAAGATGGAAAAGTGATAGTGTGACACATCCACTAAAGATGGATCACCCTCTACAGGTGGAAAAGTGAAAGTGTAACATGTCCACCAAAGGTGGATCACCTTCCAAGGTGCAAAGGTGATTCTGCAACATGTCTGCTAAAGATGGATCACCCTCCAAAGGTGAGAAAGTGATAAAGTGACAAGTCCACCAAAGGTGGGTGATATGAATTCACTAATGGGTTCATTAAACAACATAAGGTATGTGGAAACCTATGATTACTGTGATAAACATGTACAATAGAAAAAAATCAAAAGAAGAATAAAATGCATCAAAAGTCACCATTAACATACCCAAAGTGAGTTTTATACACATCTCTAGAATCCTAACAGTCTCGAGAAATTCCAACCAATTTGAACTAAAGAGATTTGGAGAATAAAACAATAAACAATTTATTTTTTTAAAACTACAAAATTGAATCCCCAACTTGGTGGGGTTATAATTTTCTCCTCGGTGCTCAGAATTTGAAATTGCTCACTTCATTGGACATGTCTCAAAGAGATTTAATTGTAGTCCCTTAAAACCTTGCCTTCAATTATTGATTTAAGGGAACAACACTTTTGAATATAAATTATGCTCCAAAGAATTTCAAAAATATAACTTATTAAAACCTAAAAATTACCCCAAAAAATTTTTAGTTTCTTCTTGCTTTTCTCAGTTCTATCACCTCCAAATCGCTTTTGACCTTTCCCATCATAGTCCATCCTTAAATTGTTTTATATCTTTCTCATCATGCTCTCAATAATCCTCAATGTGCTCCATACCTATCCTAACATACTCTAGATCAGTAAAAGTCCCACGTGATGTGGAAAAGTGACAATGTGATAACACCATCAAAAGTAGGAATAATCATATGTGGTCCCCAAGTAAACTCAAGTAATATGTGTGCCTAAGACCCAGAATAAGAACTTACTAATTTAAAAACTTGAACACACCAACACAAGGTATGGAACACATTTGCAGGTTTATTTATTTCAGATATGAGGGTTTTGGATTTTATGTTATGATGTGTTGTTCACAAATTTGGGGCTTGAAAAATATTGGGTCAAATGGTTTTTTCAGGCTATAGGAATTGGGTATAACACCCCTATAATTGTAGTGCACTTGGTAAAAAATTTAACATGGCTAGTGATGCTGGCATGACACGTCCTATGGTACCACATAGGCTAGGGGGAGATTAGACCTCGTGACCTCGTGCTTTACCAATCAAATAGGTTTATGGATATGCATTTAAATGAGGTTTTTTGTGGGAAACTTTTCATAAATGTCCTCCTAGGAAAAAATAGACCTCACCATTGGATCAAGTTTTGCCAAGCAATTAATTTTGATATATAAATTGACCCCCTTTGGCTAAAGTTGAAAATTTGCAAAAAAAATTAGTTAGCTGGCTCGATGGCCATCAAATATAGGCTAGACTACAACAATTTAAAAATTTTAAAAATTACCCCATTGGAGCCTTTAATTTTTTTTTTAAAAAAATAGGGTAAAATATACACATAATTTTGTGTTTGTGGGGATAAAGCCTCGTAGACCCACTGTCCATAAACAATGAGGGTTTGATGAAGTTCTTGATGGGGTGCTCCCAACTGGGGGGAGCTCCATAGGGGGGAGGGGGTGTATAAACTAAAAACCCTCTTAAATTTTCAATGCCCTCTTTAATTTTTTTCCCAAGCCATTTAAAATTATATAATTGCCACAATCAAAATTAAAATGTTTTTAATTTTTGAAAATTAAACTAAATTCTGCCACCAATATTATATGTTCAATTTTATGGGTTATTGGGTTCGACTGACCACCCCCCATAAATTTTATTTATTTATAAAAAATTTATATGGAATTTAATAAAATTGGATAATTTTTTCAAATCTCTCAATTTATGCCCCCTAGTAAAATTGGTTATTTTTCTTCAATAGAAATTTTACCTAAGGAGTTAGTTTTTTGAATTCTTATACTTGTTGGAAAGTTGATCTTGAGCGCTATGAAATTGTATAGGTTTAGTTCCCTCATTTTATCATTTTGACATGTTTCTAGGGCCTAGAAACTAAATATTCTCCTGTACATGGTTTAATCATACCTTTTGCATACAAAGTTGATTTTTTTTATTTCGAATAGGCATTGGAAAGCATGTTCAATCTACTACTCAATGATGTTATTATTTTACCAATTTTATGAGCATGAAGAATTATGTACTTTTTTATTACTTGTAGGTGCTTATGGTTTGGGGTGTAAGTATGAGAACATCTAGATGAATCAAGGGATGAAACCTTGAGATAGTGCATATTTTTATGAGATGTTCATGATACTACAACTGATAATACGATTTGGTGTTTCTTAGTATAATTTTATATATATTTTCATAGTTTATGCTTTTATGGTGATAGGCACATATGTTGTCTTTGGTTTGATGACATGGTTGGACGTGGTTTGAGACTTGGAGTCTCATGTGGGTGATAGTTGGGTGTTGGTAAAATATCAATGTTGATTATTGTGTCATGAGTATGCAAGTATATATTTTTCATTGAAACAACATAATCATCTCTTTGGTTATTTGGTTTGAAGATTAGGAAGTTGATCCTTATCTCCTTGATGCTTATTTGGTTCTGAGACATAAGAAATAGGAAATAGGTCTTATTTCCTACGTCACATTGGAAGGAAGATGACCCACTAGGCTCAAAGAGGCTTAAGCATTGAGTGAGTGCAATGATCCTTCATTGTAATTAAGGATGCTCATGCAAGTGTGATTAAATAATGTAGGATTGAAAGCTAGAAAGGAAGAAAAGATAGATTTCAAAATGCATAGACTGGATTAAAATAGATAGACCAATTTTTTTACCAAAAACATCGTCGAGAGATGTAAATAACTGGTAAATTCAATTTGAAGCTATTTTGGAGGGACTATGCGAACCTGGTCTACTTTTTCCTAGGTCTAGGTCAACTGGGTCGACTTGTTCCCTGCACTTTCTGATAATTTCAGTTGTAGACTATAGTTAAGGAGCTAAAATTCCTTGATCCAATCCCTTAATTATCCCCACTTGTTATTGAACATAAAAAATAGAGGAAATATTGTGTAGAGAGGGGTTTTTCCTAGTCAAACCCTAGTTGAGAAATCAACCTTGAAATTGAAATGAAATGTTCTTGAAAGGAAATCTTACTGATATGAAATAGAAGCTAGATAAAAATATGGATTTCCTTATACCTTAAATGTTGCAATTCTTGTTTGGATATGATCGCTAGTGTTAATGCAATATCTTTGACTCCACATAAAAACCTAAAAGAAAATTATGAAATACAAGCCTTGTATAATGAATGTTGTAAAATGCCACAATGTTTGATGGAGAGAGGGAGAATGACTTGAATACTTTGAATTCTTGAATGCTTGAATGTTTGTGATCTTCTTCCTTGATGGTGGTATCTTCTACTGGCCTACAATGAGGGAGATAAGCTTGATCCATTAGAGAATATTGTCTTTGAAATACCTTGGAATGCTTGAGATCTACCTTAGAATGTTTGAGATGCAAATTTGAAGGAGAGAGATTGAATTATTATGGTCTGATGTGTAAATGAGGATAGGTAGGTTGCTTATATGGCCTTCACAAACATTTTGAAGCACAAAACTTGAAGTGGGCCAATGAGAATTTGGATTTTTGGCTTAACCGTTGAGACCAACCTCTGGTTCAAATTTCAAAGCCTTTATTGGGGAATAGGCCAACTGGGTCCACCTATTCCCCCTAAAAGGCATATGAATTTGGACCATGGATCCTAATGGGAAAGGGGATGCCAGAATTAAAATTTGAATTGGGTTTGGAGTACCATAAATTAATGCAGGAGCCCATACATGCTAAAATGGGGCTAGAATAAATGAAAAAAATGTGCAGTGATGCAATTTTAGGATGGTATATTTGACCCCCACTTTAGTGGGAGTATGAGTCCACCTCATGTTCATAGTAAAGTAGAAGGAGGAGATAGATAAAGAGAAGGAAAATATATGATCATGGTTAACATTGCAAAAATATAAGACATCACTAAGTTTATGATCATAAACCCCCATACAAAGGACCTCAACTTGGACAAACATGTGAAAGGGCACACAAAAACCAACAAAAACCCAAAAAAAAAAGATCAAAGGAAACAAAGATAAAAAAAAAAACAAAGGGAAAAGGACACTAATAAAAAAGTGGATTATTATTAAAAACAAAAATCCAAATCAACTAGTTTAAGACAACTTGATAGAAAAAAAATCTCTCAACCGCTAGCATCGTGTTTGGAAAGCTATTGTGAAATCACAAGTAGTCACGTGAAAGGAGTGAGAACACATTCAAAGATAAGGTGAGACTCCATGTTCTGGTCTACTTGAAAAGCTAGGAGATCATGAAGTAGAAAAAGAAATAGCCATGAATGACACAAGCTATAAATTTGTGTTATGTTAGGAGATCTGTGATAGAATGAATAGGGAAGAGGGGAAATAGTCTATAAAGTTTTTTTATGCTAGTTACACCCATCGAAGAGAGAACATTGCATATAAAAGATGGAATTGATGGTCTAACATGTGCTAGTCAACCCATCCAGTATAATAATGACAAAAAAAAAACCTCTCAGGGATGAAAAGGAAATGCTCAAGAACATGTAAAAGGGAACACTCAAGGGCACAAATGGAATGCTCAAGGGCATGTAAAATTGAATGCCTAGGGGTGCAAAGGTAATGCTTAGGAGCATGTAAAAGCAACTTGTAATATAATACAAAGAGGTTGCTCATATGCCCCCTCCTTGAGATGACAACATAAAACGATGATGGTGTCTTAAGGAAAAATAGAACAAGGATATCCACCTTCAACAATGATCTGATATCCTTTAATCAATAATATATGAATAACCCTAGAAAAAGAGGCATACTTTATAAAGCCAGGGAAATATAATTATGTAAAATATATCTTGAAATATATGTAAATGGATCCTTAGGAGGAAGAAATCTTCATTAAAGACATCTACCTCAATAAGAGTTCTTGAACAAAAATGACATCTTTGAGATAAATAGAGGAAGGATAATAATAATTCACCTTTTTAGTCCCCTCTATCGCTAGATAATAAAAATGTATTCTTAATAAAGGTTGGAACTCTTTAAGCCCCTAGGTAAGAGATTTATTTATGATGGATATATAATTTAAAACAAGGAAGATATTGTGATCAAGGACACACACCACTTGTATAAGAGATAATATCTAATGCAAACAAACAATTACTTGTAAGATTATACATCACGTGCTAAATGAAAACTACTGTACCAAGGAAAGTAGATCCTTAGAAAGGATAAAATAAAGGAAACATTTCCCCCCAAGGATGAAGGAAAGGAAAAACATAACACATCACATACTCTAATTGAAATATCAATTCTAATAGACATACACTCCCAAACAAGGAAAATATTATAGATAAGAATGACATTCTCCTTAAAAGGTGAAAGATCCTTATGTGAAAAAAACAAGTTCATGCAAGGATGGACATCATTTCATAAGAGAAAAAAGAGATAATGGATCCTTTAGGAGGATAAAGAAAGAGAAACCTTTTCCCCCTACACATAATGACATGGAAAATAACCTAATATGTTGCTCACAAGAGAAGATTGAAATGTAAAGTATAGCACCATGCAAAATAAAGATACCCCAATAAAGTGAGGTACTAAGATGAAATTATGTGGAGAAACATAATAGGTGAAGGAAATTCTAAGGTAGTGTGCAGATATTACCACTATCTATAATTTCTTTGATTTGTATGGTGACATTATGAGATTACGAAGGAGAAGTTTTTGTATATTGCTCATGCAAGAAATGAACGATGAAGTTTTGAAAAGGGTTGTGAAAAATATTTTCTTGAATTGTAAATCTAGTACCTTGTAAAGGAGGAGGATCTATAGGGACTTGTTCCATTTTTTCAAGATCTTGTCCACAACAAGCTTGTGTATAAATCATGCAATAGCCAATATCATGAGGGTTGATTTAGAAGGTGGAATGCTTTCATCATGAGATTTATAAAATGGTATTGTGTAGGAATGTATAGTAGGAGTATTGATCTCTATAGGGAGAAGCTTAATCCTATTAACATTATTTTCATCCACTTTAGTAGGTTGAGTAGAGGGTTCCCATCTAGGTCTTTATCTTCACTCAATGGTATGTTAAGAGTTAGATCATGTATGAAATGCATAAAATCATATATTCTTCAAATATATTGATGTTTATGATAAGATGTAGGAGAAGGAGGAGGATGTATGGGGGTGACATGCTTATTCTCTTACATCGAGATACCTTTTGGAGAAGATGATTTACAAATCTATGATGTGAAATTTATATGAGGATTAAAGTTGTTTTGATTGGAAAAAGATACCTTAGGAGAGGTGAAAGTGTGATTCATCAATGCTTAATCTATGGGAGGTGTGTCATCTGGGTGTAGCAGAGGTAGAGTGTCCTTGATAGGGGTAATATAATTATCTTGCTTCAAAATATTCTTAGGAGTGAGAGGATATTTAGGAGAGGGATAAACATGACTTGTTAAGGCCTCATTTATAGAATAAATGTAAAAGAAATGAGTAGAAAGTGGGGTTTCATTAGGATAAATAGTCATTATATCATCCCCTTGCACCAAATGATCCTCATAGGGGAGGTGCATTTTAGGAGAAAGATCATCATTTTTCTTAAAGGCATATTTCTTAAAAGGGGGATCATTAAAAGAAGTGGTGATAATCTCTTCTTGCACCAAAATGTCCTTATGAGATGGATCAATTTTGGGAGAGGGTATATTATGGGTATGGGTGAATTGAGAACTAAGTTATCATAATGTGCATGAAAAGGATCATCTTGAAACTCTTGAAGAAAATTGGATATTAAACTATTTAAATGAAGATAACAATTCCATCCATAAAAATCAAATTGAGATGTACACAATGTAAAAATAATGCATGAAATAAAACCATTTTATACTTTTATTTCTTTTTCAACATGCAAAAAAGAACTAGATCTATGAGATAATGGATAACAATGTGCAAATTTTTTTATATTTTTTACTGATGAATGCATCTAAATCAAATAAAATCAAAACTAAATGCCTAATATGTAACAATGATGCTTGGCTAAACAATTGTCTTAGAAACCCATAGCATTGGACTACTTATTTCAGGATTGGACACCCTAAATGGTTTCTAATTAGATCATTTAGTCTCATTTAATTATCGACCAGGGACGTAAACTTGGAATGACATCTGCAAAGTATATGCTTCAAACTCTCTTGATCCTCGTGACCATTGACAAGCAATTTGAATTGCACGGTATCAATAGTAGACAACTAAACCGCTCCATTGTCAAAAATGGAAAATATCTCATAAGGTCCTAACCACCAGGTCTGAAATTTACCTGGGGTATGTTGGTAGCATGAGTCATATAGCAGGGCCCAATCACCAACTAAAAATTTCTTGTCCTTGATGAATTTATCATCCCACTTCTTCCGCTGCTTCTGAATCAATTCAGTATTGTGAAGTGCAGACTTCTGATACTCATCTAGTCCATTAAGCTATAGTATCCTTTCCTCCTATGCCTTGGTAAGGTCAATGTCTAATTCTAATGTCATCTTGAGAGTCTTGTTGCTGAAACTTGATAGGCATAGATGCAAATTTGCCATTAACCAGTTCAAAAGGAGTAAAACCAGTTGTTGTTTTCCAAGTTGTTTTGTAAGCCCAAATGGCTTCAAGAAGGAGGGTAGCACAGTCCTTCTTGTGAACAACAATTTTTTTGGTTAGGATTGCTTCAATCTCCCTATTTTTTATCTCCGCCTGGCCATTGGCCTGAGGATGATATGGTGAAGATTTACCATGCCTCACTGTGTATTCATGCATCGACTCAATAATAAGATTAGAAGTGAACTGTGCACCTTGATATGTTACTATCTCAAGAGGTACACAAAACCTGGTAAAGATATATTCATATAGAAATTATGTTGCCTTATGATCTCTGGCATTTCGCATTGCTTTAGCTTTGACCCATTTTGTTGCATAGTTAGTGTACACTAATATATATGACTTATCGTGAGAAGGTGGCTCGATAGGTCCAACAAAATTGATGTCCCACTTGTCAAATGGTGTCACTACCACTTGAGGCTACAAGGGAATTTCATCTCACTTGGTTGGGCATCCCATGCGCTGGCATCGGTCACAATGCCTTGTATGCTTAGCTACATCCTCATGTAGGGTAGGCCAATAGTATCATGTTGTCAAGATTTTGTATGTTGTCCTCTTTCCTACAAAATGGCCACCACACGGCTCATCATGACAAGCCCTAAGGATTTCATAAGTCTCATCTTCATGAATACATCTTCTAGTGACCTGATCAATACATGTGTAGAACATAAATCCTGAGATCCATGAAAAATTGAAGCTTTTCTCAACCAAAAGTCCACATTCTCTAGGCGAGAAATGTGGTGGTGTCCTTCATGTAGAAAGGTAGTTGGTGATGTCAGCATACCATGGATTGTAAGTATTAACAAAGAATAGGTGCTCATCAGGGAAGCTGTCATCAATTGTTGTAGGATCATCTGGAACTTGTAATCTAGATAAGAAGTCAGCCACCACATTAGCTTTACCTAGTTTATCAATGATTGTCACATCAAACTCCTGCATAAGGAGTAACCATCTTGCTAACCTACCAGAGATGGCAGGCTTGTTCATCAATTATTTGATTGTTGAATGATTAGTGTATATAAATACTTCATAACCAGTAATGTAATGTCTGAATTTATAAAGTGCATAGATTACTGCTAGCAATTCCTTTTCAGTGACAGTATAGTTTAGTTCAACACCTTGTAGGTTTTTACTAATATAATAAATAGCATGCTCAACTGTACCTTCCTTTTGTCCTAACACCGCTCCAATGGCATAGTCAGATGCATAAGTGTGAATATGAAAGGGAAGCTTCCAATCAGGTCCTCTGAGGATAGGCATCTTTGTCAGAACATCTTTGAGCTGCTGAAATGACAATTTACAGTCAGCTGTCCATTCAAACTCAACTTCTTTCTTCAACAATGTGTACAATGGGGCTACAAGCTGGATGAAGTCTTTGATGAATCTCCTATAATAATTTGTACGGACAAGAAAACTCTTGAAATCCTTCTATTTTACTAGAGCTGGAAGTGTAGTGATGACTGCAATCTTTGTAGGATCAACCTGAATGCCAAACGATGAAAGGTAATGTCCTAAAACAACTCCCTCTTCCATCATCGTGTAGCACTTCTCATTGTTAAGGGAGAGGTTATATTCCTGACATCTTTTGAGAACTTTCTCCAAGTTAGCACGAGCCTCCTCAAATGTAGTTCCATATGTAGTGAAGTCATCCATGTATATCTCCACACAGTCAGCAGAGATGTCAGAGAAAATACTGATTATCGCCCGCTGAAAAGTAGCAAGTGCATTGCAATATCCAAATGGAAAGACAAAATAAGAAAATGTTCCCCATGGACATGTGAATGTTGTTTTATCCTAATCTTATGGCGATATTTGGATTTGTTTGTATCCACTGAAGCCATCTAGAAATGAGAAATACTTTTTACCAGCAAGGTTGTCAAGTACTTGGTCAATGAAAGGTAATGAAAAGTGATATTTTTTAGTGGCTTTGTTAAGCTCCCTATAGTCCACACAAACTCTCCATTTCCCCCTTTCTTTGGAACAATTACTAAAGGAGAAACCCACTGGCTGTCAGAAATAGGATATATAAAGCCAACTTTAAGAAGTTTTTGTAACTCAGTCTTCACTATATCTCTCAGAGTAGGGTTAATTCTTCTCTGGGCTTGTCTAACTGGCCTGGACTCAAGACTTATGTAAATGATATGGGTACAAAGCTTTTGGTCTAACCCCTTCATATTGGTATAGTCCCATGCAAAGTCTTGCTGGCTTTATTTCAAAAGTTGGAGAATACTGGTCATCTGAGATGTTGTGAGGTTCTTATTGACATTCAACTCTTTGCTTAAAGCAATTTCTACCCTTTTGAATTTTTCCAGCATCATAAATTTTGCAAATGAGGATGAATTTATCTCATGTGGTAACAAGGTATGGAAGTAATCAGGTTCTACAGGAAGCTTAGGTGAGGTTTGATTGGGCATTATGGTTTGGAGTGAACAGTTAGGGTCATGACAAGATGATGGCTCAGATCCATACTGATTGGTAAGAATTGCCACTAGTGTGTCATCTTCCTCTTGTGAGACCATAAATGGATCTCTTCTAATAACCATGAGTTGTTGCATAGAATTTGCTTCAAGGGTAGCATCACCTAAATCTGGCCAGATAACTTGGTCAAGTTCAACTTGGGGTTTGACCGGAGAATATAGAGTTAGCTTCTTGGTATGTATCCCATCAGATATTGTCATTTTTCCTGAGCGACGTGCAATGAAAGCATCTATTGTGGCTAGACAAGGTCTTCCTAAGATTAATGGATATCCTCCTAGTGTTTCTTTGGGGGACAGGATGTTGAAATTTGAGGGGTAATCCAAGGAATCAAGTGTTACAATGATATCCACTACCATGCCATCCAGCTTAAAAGTAGAATTATCAGCTAACTGGAGTATTGTAGGTGTTTCCCTTAAACCAATGATGCTAAGTCTCAACAAAACTTCCATAGTCATTACATTGATGGATGCTCCTAAATCAATCGAGAAATTTTGTATTTGTATACCATTGATATGAATAGTAACCATTGGGCTTCCTGGATCAGAGTACTTAGGCATTAAGACTTTATTGAACATGAGATTGGAAAGTTGCCCAAGGACATGGACAGTGTCAGGATCCTTTTTCTTTCTACCAGGTTGCTTGATACAGGCTTCCTTGATTACCTTATTATAAATGATAACTTCTTTGAGGGCATCTAAAAAAGTTATTTGGATAGTCATTTGCTTAAGTTGGTCAATCAAATCATCTGCAATAGGATTTCTTTTGAGGGTGCTGATTGAATCAATCTCTGTGGATAAGGCAGATTTTTCAAAACTGGGGTAGATTGCAGAATAGGTGGAGTAACAATAATTTGGTTCTGGGGTATTTCCTTAGTATCAAGAACTTCAGTTATTATAGATTCCTTAGGTGTAGGCAATGTAGTTCCCAACCTTAAGTGAATATCATTCACTTGTAGGGAATAAGCTTGCTGCTTGTTATTAGGATTTGGAGTTGGTTGTGCAGGTAGTTGTGTTGGCTTCTGAGGATTATTATTGGCTATAGGAGGTGGAGGCATAATATCTTGCTACTGAGGTGGAGGTAGAATGGCTTGGTGTTGATTAGGCTAATTAGGTACCCACTGGGGTTGTTGTTTCTAGTTACCATGTGGTTGCCATTGATTATTCTGTTGTGGTTGCTGATATTGGCTAAATTGTTGTTGGTATGGGTTAAATGAATGTTTTTTCTGATAGGTTTGGTTATACTGTGGTTGTTGGTTAGACCAATTATAATTCCAATTTTGTCCTTGAGGGCCAGAATTTTGAGGGTTTTGGTTTTTCCATTGACTGCTATTACTATAACCAAAATTATTCGAGAGGGTCTTGAGGCATACCTTGTCTTTGAGCCAATGGTCACCTTTGAGAAATGTCAAAAACCTCTACATTCTCCTCATCTATAGCTTTAAATTTGGTGGGCATTGAATTAGTGTCCACAGATACAACTATTTTGCATTTACAGTTCCTTTTCCTTTCTCTGCAGTGAGAGCAGAATTCAGCCAGCATAGCCTCTACATCTTCCTTATTCCTTATTTCTTGCATGATGTCCAACTAACTGGCAACGTCGTTTATAATTTCTTGTTTGAACTCAGACATAAGATTGGACAACTCCATCTTAGATACTCCTGAACTGTCAGACTTATGAGGTAAATCTATGAGTCATCTTCCTTTCTTCATAGTGGCCCTTGAATAGTTCAGACATAAATTATTTATGTTAGCCCAGTTCTTTTGAGTGATGTCTTCGTCTGCCATAAGGTCTAAGGCCTCAATACTTCCATCATTTACACCTTTTAGGAAAATATGTTTTTGTGACTCTTCATTCAACTGATGTTGAGGGTTGTGCTATAGGTTAAACATAAACCTTGATACATAATATTCCAAGGTCTCATCCTCTTTTTGTGACATTTTGAAAATGACACATTCCTTCAAATCATGACCCCTACAATACTCTTTGTATTTAGAAAGGAACATATTGCTCATTGCATCCCAATCTGCTATAGCATTGGCACACAACCCCATGAACCATCTTAAAGCAGCCTCCTTAAGAGTAAATGGAAACAATTTCAACTTATGGGCATCAGTTCTGTAATCATAACTCCTACAGAGGATATCAAACTCAAAAAGGAAGGTTTCAGGGTCTGGAGTGATAAGGCCATAAAATTTGGGAAGTGTAGAGGCAGGTATGTTTTTCAGATTATGATTACCATGTTGAGGAGAAATGGAGAAAGGAAAGGTAGGTTGAGCCATCCTTGGAGGAGGACCTGGTTGTTGTGGCTGATAGATAACAAGAGCTAAAGGGTTTTCTTGATACCCAGATTCAGCAAAAAGGTCATGCAAATGTAGTGATCCTTCAGAGGATGATGGCAAAGATATTTCTCCTTGGGCATCAGCAAATGGATTTTCAAATGGGTCTTCTTCTTCTTCACTCTCAACTTGGGGTTCCTCAGGTTCAGGGTTAAAAATATCAAATGGATCAACATGTTTATTGTGAGGAAGGAATCTCCCATGAGGGTCTCTTCTTTTATTCATAAAAAGATTACTTAAAACCCAGTCCTAAATTATGAAAACTAGGAACATGAACACCAAAATAAGTTTGAACTAACACTATCCCTAGAAATGACGCAAAAAATGGTTGGCTAAACAATTGTCTTGGAAACCCATAACATTGGACTACTTATTTTAGGATTGGACACCCTAAATGGTTTCTAATTAGATCATTTAGTCTCATTTAATTATCGACCACGAACGTAAACTTGGAATGGAATATGCAAAGTATATGCTTCAAACTCTCTTGATCCTCATGACTGATCCTATGAAATTGAAATGCATTAAGCTTCATAAAACCTATGCTAACATGAGTAAATGCGCTTACTCTAGGAAAACAAGTAATCATGAATATGAAATACTCTACCTGCCTATGTTGCAGGAATAGTCTACTAGTTCTGTTACTAGTGGCTGCAGGAACAACAGAGTTCTACTTTACTTCTTAATAAGCATGGAAATGATTTCTACTCTAACAAAGCAATTCACTCACCAAGTGGCCCTCCTTGGATGAGTGAATAGAAACACAATCAAGATAAAATAATTGAACTCAAACTATGCATTCTATTCATTCATGGAAAATACACTTGGATAGATAAAACAGTATTCCAACTATATCAACTTCTATTCAGAAAAAACAACTAACTTGACTAACTCTCAAGAGTTACAAAATTCATCTTATTTGAAGGAAAACTACAACTACTCCCTAAATCTAAGATCACTCCATTAATGAGGATCGTTACAGATACATAATGTCTCATAACAGAAATAGAAGTCATCAAGAATAAGTGCTCCCATAATATAGTACATGGTGGACTCTAGATCCACGTGCTGCATTTAACAGAAAACTATATTAACTTGTTCCTGATGCAAAGATCTTGCAGAAATGCCTTAACTTGCTCGAGCACTTGCTTGACTTCTTCAACACGAAGGCATCTTGTAGCAATGACCACTTTTGACTTCTTCAGCATAACTATGCTGATCTTTAAATACGCCATGACTGATCCCTGCAAAATGATTAATGCACACACAACCTTCGCTACATACATATTCTCATCATTAATATTAGGAAGGAAGTGTTAAGTTCTAATTAATACTCTTGCAAGGCACATGGCTACAGGAAGGAACCTACCCACAAACATAACATAGGAAAAAAGAGTCATTCATTAGCATATATAACTACTGTATTATGTCATTTCTATCCATCAGTTTCAAGCAAATATACCATGTTCTTCTATCATCCACTTTCCTACTTATGTATTTACACATTAAAATATACATATAAAACCACAAGTCTAAGTATCTATTTTGCAAATAAACTACTAACAAGAAAATAAAAAGCACTTAGAAAGATGGCCATTTAAGAGGCTCATCAAATGCAATGATCGAAAGATTGATTAATGCAATGCTTACAAACAAGGCCTAGCCACAAAATCAAAATAAAATGTTGTGTGTTGGGTTCAACAACATGTAACATAAGAAATGGGAAGCAAGTCATATTTAATACATGACATTGGAGGGGAAATGCCACACTAGGCTCAGGGAGGCTTAAGCATTAAGTGAGTGCAATGATCCTTGAGTCTAATCAAGATTACTTATGCTAGTGTAATTAATGCAATATTGAAGGCTATAAAGGAAGGAAATATGGATTTTAGAATGCACATACTGACAAAGTACAAACAAACCAATTATATCACCAGAAACATAGTCTAGAGACAGTAACTAACCTATAAATTCAGTTTGAAACTATTTTGGAGGGACTATACCAACCCGATCGATGGGGTCGACTTGTTCCCTGAACTTATTGACAATTTTAGTTTTAAATTGTAGCCAAGGCCCTCAACTTTCCTATTTTGGTCTTGAAATTAGTGCCACCTATTCCTACACAAAAAAGAGTAATGTTATGCAGAGAGGGGTTTGTCTCAGTCAAATCCCACTTGAGGAATCCAACTTTAAATTCAAATGAAACGTGCCTAAAATAAAAGCTCGATGATATGAAATAAAAGCTAGATATAAAAAAATGATTTACCTTATACCTTGACAATGCAATGATTATTTGGATGTAATCACTGGTGTTAATAAAATAGCTTTGACTCCACACAAAAACCTAAAAGGAAATCATAAAAGACAAACCTTTCACAATGAATAAAGTAGTTTTCCACAATGCTTGATGGAGAGAGGGAGAATTACTCGAATACTTGAAGAATTTGAATGCTTGCATGATTTAATGTTTGTGATCTTCTTCCTTGATGGTGGTATCCTCTGCTTGGCCTTCAATGAGGGAGAGAAGCTTGATCCATTGGAGAAAATTGCCTTTAAAATAAATTACAATGCTTGAGATCTTCCTTAAAATGATTGAGATGTAAATTTTTAGGAGATATCTTGAATTATTATGATGTGATGTGTAAATGAAGAGAGGTAGGTTGCTTATATACCCTTCACAATCATTTTAGAGTGCAAAACTTGAAGATTACTAGCAGGAATTTGGATTTCCTGCACACCCATTGAGACCAACCTCTCGTTCAAATTTGGGAGCCTTTATTGGGGAATAGGCCGACTAGGTCAACCTATTCCCAAGAATAGGATGACCAAGTTGTTTTATTCCCCCCAAAAGTCATATAAATTTGGACCATCAGTCCCAGTGGGAAAGAGGATGTTGGAATGAAAAGCAGAATTGGGGTTGGAGTACCAATAATTTATGTGGGAGCCCATACATGCTAAAATGGGACAAGAAAATGAAAAAAGTACATGTGATTAAATTTTATGATGATATAGGTTCCTTGAATATGGTACTCTGGTTGTGGACATGGTTATCAAATATGATCGAATGTTGATTTGGTGTATGAGTCATTTGATCTACAATATTATTCTCTTAGATATCTCAGTTTGTAGTTTATTAATGTGATCATGAGTTTTCATATTTTGGTGTTTGGATATATGTGTTATATGATTTGTAGGTATGTGAAACCTATTGATTGTAGTGGGAAAACTCATTTGTGGATTTTCTATGTCCACTAGGTTTGATTCATTAATATTGCATACTTTGTTAGTTAGTCTAGTCTGTCATCATTAATGCATTGGTATGTTTGATTCGAGATGAGAGTATAGATGATATTTCAATACCCAGATAGTTGGTGTTGGGAATTTTAACACGTTGTTTAACATGATAACATGATAGCTTGGTTAGTCATTAGTTGCACCTTTAAAAGAAAGCTTTTGATAATGATGAATGGCAATGTAGGATTGGTTCTTGATATTTTGTTAGCGCTTGTATGTATCTTTTTGTCTTGGAAATATTATTTTCACTTGATGTTATTGTCTTTTTAATTGTGTAGGTAGACTTAGAGGATTTCATTTAGGAGTTGGTTGTCACAATGGCATATGTGTTCACAATATGTGTGTAGTGTTATCATTGATGTCAATCTACGATTTGCATTAATCTCAACTTGATGGACTATTCTATTTCCTAATGTGTGGAAGGTGATAGAGATTTGAAAATGAGTGTTCATCTCTTTAGTGGTCATATCAATTCGTTGTGTGGTTTTTCTAAAAGGTGGTATTATATGAAGCTGGAATACAAAGGAAAGAGTAATTGAAGTGTTCGTGAGAGAATACTTTGAATTTATTTGCATAAGAAGTTGATGGATTAGAGTTTTGGTTTTAATTTCTATCGTTTGTGATTTTTTTACTATCATGTTTTTAGGTGCCTAATAGTTCGTACGTTGAAGTTGTGATTTTCTATTTGTTGATAGTGAGGTTGGTTGTGAGGACTGGTCTAGAGAATGCTTTGCATTGGTGTTCTCAGTGTGTAGATTGGTGGAATTATTTAGAATATTTGTGAAATGTTCCAATTTAGAATTCAAGAGTTGATTTTCCTCGCAATGAAAGATATGTTGTTATGTTGTTTAACATCATTGTCTATGTTGATCTCTAGCCGACTTAGTGGATTATCTCATTTGAATTATGATATTTCAGTCTATATTTGCATTGGATGATGAGTTAAGATTTTGATATGTATCTTACTCTTCCCTATTTACATATGCATCAAATTACATGCATTGGAGAATTTTTTTGGGCTGACTCGTTGATGTGTTTTAATGTTTTACTATGTGTTACATTTGAAGCCATAAATGGAGGATGTTGTGATGCATGCACATTATTTTAATCAATTATGGGAGATATGTTATGATATATTTAGGTCCCCTTTGTATCGTAGGGTGGAACACACTAAGTGAACATGGTCATGGTGGATAACTTTGTGTAAATATTGTTTGTCTCAAAAATGGTCGAACTAGTTGAGGTTGTTGGTGATCAAGTTGATATATATAGGCATACAAATGTTTGAGTTGAGTATGGATTATGTTTAGAATTGATGTGGAATCAATGTGATGTGAATTTGGAAGAGTAGATGTGTGAATTTGATAATATCTTTAAGATTTGACAAAGTTTGAGACAGTGAATAAGTAAGAGTGATTATTAGATCCTACATTATTTTTATTCATAAATTTTGTGTGCTTGATAGAAGATAGTGAGTCCTTTTGGAGGCTTTTATAGTCTTATAACTTTCCTTTGGATCATTCTTATTAGTCTTACAACTCCCTTATAGTCATGCACCTTAGCCTGTACGTGTAAATTAGGAGCAGTGGTCTCCCTTAGCCTATTAACCTAAAACATTGTATTAAAGATTATTCATATAATTAGTGTGACTCTCACTATGGGTTTTCCTACATTGGGATTTTCATGTAAAAATATGGTATTCATGTGTTTGTGTGTTTATTGCAATATATTTCACTGATTACTAGTTGGATAAGGATAATTTATAAGTGGTTGCAATATAAAAAGTTTAAAGTTTTTTTAAGACTGATTCACCCCCTCTTAATCTCGTGGTGTGTTCACCAACGTGTTAATTAGTATCATAGTTCAATGAGATTTTTTGGCAGTGATGTAGATTCACCATTGGATGGTAGATAACATTCCTTAGTGTTGTAGTTGTTGGAGGATTCCTTAGATCCTTTAGTTGTGGAAGAGTCTTTCACATTTGCTAGTTCACTATTAGGAGATGGTTATCATCATGGAGATTGGAGATGTTGACATCTTAGAGGACTCATGGAGTCTTTGGTTGAGGTGTGGTTTTATGCTTTAATTTGGCATATTATAATGATTTCTATTATATCACAATTTTCCCTTGATTATTGGTGTAGAGGTTTGCCATGATATAACTATTTGATATATTCATATAGATCATGTGACATTTAAGGGGGTATGGTTAGATCATTTTATCATGTTTATGATCCTATTCCTAGGTTGTAAATGTGCCAAAGATCTTAATTTGGTCCCCTTTGTATTGGGTATATGATTATTTTCTTGATACTTTATGATGGTTCTGTATTGCATTTGGAGTTTTGCATTGATTGATCGATTACAAATTCTAATAGATACATGTTTACCTAGTGAAGCTAGAGTTATCTTATTATTATATATGCGTGTTGAGATGGTTGATGGTTTCAATAGGAGGACTAAGGATCTTTCAATTGGTATGGACTTGAGAGGAGGGTGTTCTTAGATGATTCGTGATGACTTGGATATATTGATGAGCATTCTCATTCCCCCACTTGTGATCTGCTCAGTGGTTTGCTACTTGAGAGTCATTTCCCATTATTTCTTTTAGTGCATCATATTTATGCTTATCTTTCATGGATATGGATCTTGTGCTCTAGAGATTGTTAGTTTTGGAGGACTCATTTGTGAGATGTTTGGTATTGGTTATCTCCTTATCAATATGGATTTATATTATGATGTCATCATGAGGATATTAGGTGATGGTTTATTGGGCTAATTTATTTTTTTAGGAATGGTTACTATGAGTTTGATATTTATGGTTATGAGAGGCTTACATCCATATTAAATGATATATATATATCTTTATTTTATCTAGGAGATTGAATGAGGTTTAGGATGTTGTTATCGCTTCTCATTTGGGATATTACGAGGAGACCATACTTGACATAATTTTGAACTTCTTCAAGGTGTTCGTAGAAGAACAAGTTGTGATTTATAGGTTTTATCTCTTAATTCCATGGTTTCTTCCATGTAACTCATGATATATGAATTGGGATGATGGTGACATATCATCAAAGAGTATGCAACTATATTGGTTGCACATTTTTATCATTATGATTGTTCTATTGGTGTTAAGGAACACTAAGAGGGGGGTGAATTAGTGGAAACCTGGTCAAGGAAAAACTGCGGTGGGAATGGAACCCACAAATAAAATACTCTGCAAAAGTATTATCCTTGTCAAAGGTTTAAGTACGAAAGTAGAATGTGCATGCATTCAATCTTAGAACCTAGAGCTCACTGCTCAAATACAAAAGGGAAATCTTACTGCCTTACAAATATTATGGTCAACAATCCAAAAATGATGAATTGGATCACAACATCTACATATGCCAAAACAATTCCATTTAGGTACAATACACTAAATCAATACACTCCATGTCCAATCTCTTGTTACCTATAAATTGAACCTCTGATAACACACCCTTCGCCTATATAGGATATACTACACACCAAAATTGGCAAATATGTCGATCTAATATACCCACAACTAATAATTAAATCAATATTGGGCTGACCTAAGAAATATTTACAAAAATATTGTAATGCATAGTAAGTCGGCCAAATACACATGAAAAATATAATGTAGACCTAGAGAAACCACATCAAATCATTCTCCTATGTCGACTAATCAACCTCAAACTCAAAACAAATCATCAAATCTATTTGACAGGATCACATGAGGATCTACTATACCTTGTCATTGTTCTTCATTGTTAACCCAAAACACGATACATTGAAAATCATAACTTGACCAAATTATAACATCAAACTTTGTGAATCTAAAACCTGATATAATATAGATTCATTATGCTTCTCCTAGGTTCGTACTTCAAAATTTGGTATTGTGTAGTTTTACCAAACCTTTTCCTATAAACTATCAACTTCCTTGTTTCCACCATACAACATCTAAACCCTCAAGATCAGTGTCTCTTTCCAACAATCTCCCCCTTTGGCATTGACGACAACACTTAGTGAAAAATGACTAAGTGTAAAAAATGTCAAAAATACTAACTGCTCAAAATCCAAAATTCATATGCTCCCCCTAAGCCAAATATCCATATTTCACTCTATATCTCTCCCGCTTTGATATCAATGGAAAAGGTGGAGATCCACAACCAAAACCTCTACCCAAAATTCCTATATTTTTCACATATATATGTAAGTATATTGTTTATGGTTTCAGAATTTTGAAGGCATCGTAAAAATTGATCTTTAAGGCACTGAGTTCCTTATCCCAACTCCTTTTTCAAGCTCTCAATAATCTGTATCTATCCACACAATTCATAGGCAATCTTCTCTAAAGATTGGAGATCATATGCAAATGGTGAACCATATGCTACATCTCCCTCTTTTAGTCCTAAAAACAAAGTGTTCATCATAGGAGCTATCAATCTTATAAGCTCACTGATCCTTCCAATCACCCTTTCCTTCTTTGTAATCAAGATTATGTTCTTATCCATCAGAGAGATTACCTATCCTTCATGAATAGAAACTTAAATTGTCAAGGGATCAAATGATGTAGACAAACTTCTTCTCACTATCTTGGATCAACATCTCAATGTCTTCAACATGCTTAGGATATGATATGCATGCTTTATACGCCTTTCCTCCCTCTGATAAAACATCTTTGATGTTTTTCATGCCAGCTCCTAAAGATGTTCCATCATTTATAATTAAAGCACACAAGTAATTGTATCTCTTATCTTAAACTCATCTTTTACTTTGATCATAGAAGATATTTCTAAGGATTACAACATTGATTATAGCCTTTAGGTGGATAGGTGGAGTATCATTTTGATCTTTCACATGTGTAGGCATAATATTTTACAATACATAAGATGCAATGCCCAAAAGTTCACTGTCCTTTATGTGAGTCTTCAATATTTATTTCCTTCCCTTCACTTGTGACACTAATGCAAGTTTTATTATCTGAATAGGACTGAGTGTTTCAAGAAAGGTAGGACCTTTTATTAGTTATGCATCATCCAATTACATCTTGTCTTCATCTAAGAACTCCTTCACTGCCTCAATAGTGTCTCTTGCCTTAACTTTTGCTTCAGTCACCTTTTTAGTCACAACCTCCGGTTGAATTGATTATTTTATAAATGTAACCTTCTCATTTTCATTATTCTCTCCTTCATATTTCTTTTCTTCCTCACCATATCTCTTCTCTCCTTCAACATTTCTCTTTTCACCTTCAGCATCAACCATAGGAGCAAATAAAATACTGACAAGAACTCTAGAGATATACACATCAAGAACTTTATCTATAGTTGGAATTTTGATTCGCAATGATTCAATGTCAGGGATATTGGTGTCATGAATATCATCATCATAATATTTCTCAACAACTTCAAAATTATTATCTAACAAGATCTTTTGTGTATCTTTTATAACTTCATTTGTTTTGCCAATCATTAGTTTACTAATCCTTGATTTGCTTCTTAATTGTTTCTTTGCCTTCTCAAAAATGTTTTCCATCTCATCTACAACAATAAAAGGACAAAGACCAACTAATACTCTTTCTCTAATCCTTTTATATTCATATTTTGCACCCACTCTTCTTCATTCCCAAATGTCATACAATTCTTTAGGGATATCTGACATAATATATACAAGTGATCTGTTATACTTATTCAAATATTGAATTGTTGCTTCATCAATAATCCTCTTATCATTAACATCAAACTTATAAAAAAAAATCTTAAGTGGCCCCAAATTTCCATGTACTTTTAAGTTCTTTACAACTTTGTTTACTGACATAGAAGGTTTACTGTGTCAACTTTCATCTTTTTACTTACTTGCTCTTCATCATATTGTTTTTCCTTGGTAAATATAGTTCCTTTGGCCCCTCCTAATCTCAATTCTTTCACTACACCATCAGAATCAATGGCCTTTTCATCTTCTTTAGTTGCCTGATATTTCCTTATTCTTTTTACTTTTACTCTCTTGCCCTCTTTAATGGACGAGATTTCTTGTGTTTGTTCCCTTGATTCGGTTGTCTTTGATTTACTAACAGGCTTTGTAGGTGGACTCACAAATGGTGGAGTTGATTTCCTTGTTTGTATGGTCTTTGATGAGGATGCAATGGGAGTAGTACTTGGAGTGGATGCCTCCACATCAATCAGTTCTTCTACTTCCTTCTCCTTCTTTGCTTCTTCTTCCAACTACTTGTTCCTTGCTTCACTCAAATTCTAAATTGGTATACCTATTATCTCTACAAGATGTTCAATTTATTTTCTTACTTTCCTCTCTCTACTAGGTCTATTTACCTCTAAGTGTACTTTTAGTGTCTTTTATTTGAATGTACCGAACCTTTCTTAATTGGGATCAATAGGTCTATTCAACAAATCTTGAGCATAAGCATCAAGAATGATGTTATCCACTTCATATCCCATAGGAATAACCCATGAAGTTCTTGGTTCAATTACTTCCATGAAAAATCATCAATATCAACCATAAAATATATGGTGTCTTCATACTTTTCCACAATGGATCTAGGAATTATATCCCTCAATTGCATCTTCTCTTGAAAACATTTAAAGAAACCCCATAATGCACTCCTTGATTTACTGTCAAGCATGTAGTAGAAGTCTCTGATTTTTACTACCATAGGTCTATCAGTAGACCACTAAATCCTTCCAATGCTTGGGAACTTGTCCATGAAGTAGAAGAAAACATATTAAATCAAAGAACCATACTTGAATATTTTCTCCTTGCCCTTCTTAATATTTGCAAGATTCTCAAACAGTTGAATTCTAAGGACCTCACCCAATCAAATTTACCATTTTATTTGATCATCTTATATGTTGAATATATATTAGTGCTAGAAACTGAACTCTCTCTCCTTGAATGATATATTTGTTGTGAGGTTTTCACACCATCGCCCCATTGTAAATGGGGACCCCCTCTTTTGCAAGCAGTAGGAGTAGTGGTCTTAGGTAGTCTTTGTTGGCAACATTTTTCGAGCCCCTTGGTCTAGCGAGTGAAGTTTGAGAGTTGGTTTTGGGCAATTTTGGCCTGTTGGGAAGTCAAGTTTGTCTGGAATATGGGCGAGAGTTATGCTATATCTTTCAGGAATATGGGATAAAACTAAAGGATTCATGATGAAACAAGTGTAAACCCTCTGAGAATCCTTGTTCCAGCTTTAATTTGATCTTAGAAAGTTGAAATAGATTGTGGGAGGTAGCTCTGCTGAAGGCGTGCTGAATCCTAAAATTTGGCTAAGTCCTGAAATATTCTAAAACCCCCAAAATCTAGAATCTGCACCTTAACTCCTATGAAGCTGAAACCTATCTCAAACATCCTGGAAGGTATTTATACAAATATAACTTAAAGTATAAGAAATTAAATTAAAACAGACTTGTATAAGAAATTAAATTAAAACAGACTTATACTTAAATGTTATATTTGTATAAATTCTCTGCCCCTAGACTAAAATTTGGCTAAGTATGGAAGTGCCAGTCTACTCTATCCAAGGTATGGGCGGATTCCACCCACCCCTTGGATAGGTTGTCCAAGCTCCCTCTGATTTTCGCCAGCACCTTGGGTGCAAACTTTTCCCCCCGATTTGGAGTCAAGGAGTTGAATTGAGTTGATTGAAATGCCAAGGATTGAAGTGGAGATGTGAGATTGATTTGAAATTTGAAATTTGAGGTTGAT
>MU224579.1:3022107-3076897 GCA_018584345.1 Thuja plicata
CTACTTGCATTTCATCTTTTCGCTTGTACTTCAAGT
The DNA here is from genome assembly GCA_018584345.1 of Thuja plicata. Classification (NCBI taxonomy): domain Eukaryota; kingdom Viridiplantae; phylum Streptophyta; class Pinopsida; order Cupressales; family Cupressaceae; genus Thuja; species Thuja plicata. The sequence continues at coordinate 3,022,144 of MU224579.1, forward strand.
TGGGTTGGAAGATAGGTGTTAGTGTGAAAATTCTACGAATTTCCCTTGAATCATTGCATCTATGGAGGTAGCGCCGCTGGCAAGCTTTCATCAGATTTGATCCCCGTCCATTTGCTAATCTTTCCATTCCATAGGAGTAGTAGTAAAGCAGTGAGTAGTTTAGTAGTGGAAGCTTTGATGAGCGAAGTTGGAAGGGATATAAATTAAGGAGTTAGATCCATTGAGTATACATTGCAAAGCTAAGTCCCATCATCATCATGGCAAGAATCTAATATCCTTGAATGAACAACGTAAGCCCGCCTACATGATTAACCAGCAAATCACATCAATATAACTAAGTTAGGATCCATAGGTGTAAGGAACCTTGGAGATTTTTCTCATGTTCTTCATGAGTATCTACTTTTCAAGAGAGGGTTGAGTGTTTGATATCCTGTATCAAGTGTTCAAGTCCTATATGTTATGCAGTGGTACAAAACTAACATCAACAATATCTTGCAACCAAATACCATAGTTGTGAACCTCACATTAGGTTATATCATGCCATTTAATATCATAGCCCTCTTATCACACTATGCACCAATAAATTTAGTAACGAGATAATTTTTTATTTATTTGAGTGAAGGAACCTCACCGAATGCATTAAAACCAGTAATAATGCTTAAGACCTCCTTTGTTGTCTTATAAGGTTTGTCTAGCTAGATGAACTGATCATGTATTATGCTTAAGACATATATGGTCTTGAAATTAGTGCCACCTATTCCTACACAAAAAAGAGTAATGTTATGCAGAGAGGGGTTTGTCTCAGTCAAATCCCACTTGAGGAATCCAACTTTAAATTCAAATGAAACATGCCTAAAATAAAAGCGTGATGATATGAAATAAAAGCTAGATATAAAAATAATGATTTACCTTATACCTTGACAATGCAATGATTATTTGGATGTAATCACTAGTGTTAATAAAATAGCTTTGAATCCACACAAAAACCTAAAAGGAAATCATAAAAGACAAACCTTTCACAATGAATAAAGTAGTTTTCCACAATGCTTGATGGAGAGAGGGAGAATGACTTGAATACTTGAATAATTTGAATGCTTGCATGATTTAATGTTTATGATCTTCTTCCTTGATAGTGGTATCCTCTACTTGGCCTTCAATGAGGGAGAGAAGCTTGATCCATTGGAGAAAATTGCCTTTAAAATAAATTACAATGCTTGAGATCTTCCTTAAAATGATTGAGATGTAAATTTTTAGGAGATATCTTGAATTATTATGATGTGATGTGTAAATAAAGAGAGGTAGGTTGCTTGCATACCCTTCACAATCATTTTAGAGTGCAAAAATTTAAGATGACTGGCAGGAATTTGGATTTCCTACCCATTGAGACCAACCTCTGGTTCATATTTGGGAGCCTTTATTGGGGAATAGGGTGACTAGGTCGACCTATTCCCAAGAATAGGATGACCAAGTTGTTTTATTCCCCCCAAAAGTCATATAAATTTGGACCATCGGTCCCAGTGGGAAAGAGGATGTTGGAATGAAAAGCAGAATTGGGGTTGGAGTACTAATAATTTATGTGGGAGCTCATACATGCTAAAATGGGGCAAGAAAATGAAAAAAGTACATAGTGATTAAATTTTATGATGATATAGGTCCTTGAATATGGTACTCTAGTTGTGGACATGGTTATCAAATATGATCGAATGTTGATTTGGTGTTTGAGTCATTTGATCTATAATATTATTCTCTTAGATATCTCAGTTTGTAGTTTATTAATGTGATCATGAGTTTTCATATTTTAGTGTTTGGATTTATGTGTTATATGATTTGTAGGTATGTGAAACCTATTGATTATAGTGGGAAAACTCATTTTTGGATTTTCTATGTCCACTAGGTTTGATTCATTAATATTGCAGACTTTGTTAATAAGTCTAGTCTGTCATCATTAATGCATTGGTATGTTTTATTTGAGATGAGAGGATAGATGATATTTCAATACCCAGATAGTTGGTGTTGGGAATTTCAACACCCGGTTTAACATGATAACATGATATCTTGGTTAGTCATTAGTTGCACCTTTCAGAGAAAGCTTCTGATAATGATGAATGGCAATGTAGGATTGGTTCTTGATATTTTGTTAGTGCTTGTATGTATCTTTTTGTCTTGGAAATATTATTTTCACTTGATGTTATTGTCTTTTCAATTGTGTGTGTAGACTTAGAGGATTTCATTTAGGAGTTGGTTGTCACAATGGCATATGTGTTCACATTATGTGTGTAGTGTTTTCATTGATGTTAATATATGATTTGCATTAATCTCAACTTGATGGACTATTCTATTTCCTAATGTGTGGAAGGTGATAGAGATTTGAAAATGAGTGTTCATCTCTTTAGTGGTCATATCAAGTCATTGTGTGGTTTTTCTAAAAGGTGGTATTATGTGAAGCTGTAATACAAAGGAAAGAGTAATTGAAGTCCTCATGATAGAATACTTTGAATTTATTTGCATAAGAAGTTGATGAATTGGAGTTTTGGTTTTAATTTCTATCGTTTGTGATTTTCTATTTGTTGATAGTGAGGTTGGTTGTGAGGACTGGTCTAGAGAATGCTTTGCATTGGTGTTCTTAGTGTGTAGATTGGTGGACTTATTTAGAATATTTGTGAAATGTTCCAATTTAGAATTCATGAGTTGATTTTCCTCGCAATGAAAGATATGTTGTTATGTTGTTTAACATCATTGTCTGTGTTGGTCTCTAGCCAACTTAGTGGATTATCTGATTTGAATTATGAAATGTTAATCTATATTTACATTGGATGATGAGTTAAGATTTTGATATGTATCTTACTCTTCCCTATTTACATATGCATCAAATTATGTGCTTTGGAGAATATTTTTGGGCTGACTGGTTGATGTGTTTTAATGTTTTACTATGTATTACATTTGAAGCCATAAATGGAGGATGTTGTGATGCCTTCACTTTATTTAAATCAATTGTGGGAGATATGTTATGATATATTTAGGTCCCCTTTGTATCATAGGGTGGACCACACTAAGTGCACATAGTCATGGTGGCTAACTTTGTGTAAATATTGTTTGTCTCAACAATGGTCGACCTAGTTGAGGTTGTTGGTGATCAGGTTGATATATATAGGCATACAAATGTTTGAGTTTATATGGATTATGTTTAGAATTGATGTGGAATCAATGTGATGTGAATGTGGAAGAGTAGATGTGTGAATTTGATAATATCTTTAAGATTTGACAAAGTTTGAGACAGTGAATAAGTAAGAGTGATTATTAGATCCTACATTATTTTTATTCATAAATTTTGCGTGCTTGATAGAAGATAGTGTTTCCTTTTGGAGGCTTTTATAGTCTTATACCTTGCCTTTGGATCATTTGTCTTAGTCTTACAACTCCCTTATAGTCATGCACCTTAGCCTGCAAGTGTAAATTAGGAGCAGTGGTCTCCCTTGGCCTATTAACCTAAAACATTGTATTCAAGATTATTCATATAATTAGTGTGACTCTCACTGTGGGTTTTCCAACATTGGGTTTTTCACATAAAAATATGGTTTTCATGTGTTTGTGTGTTTATTGCAATATATTTCACTGATTACTAGGTGGATAAGGATAATTTATAAGTGGTTGCGATATAAAAATTTTAAAGTTTTTTTAAGACTGATTCACCCCCTCTTAATCTCGTGGTGTGTTCACCAATGTGTTAATTAGTATCATAGTTCAATGAGAGTTTTTGGGAGTGATGCAGATTCACCATTGGATGGTAGATAACATTCCTTAGTGTTTTAGTTGTTGGAGGATTCCTTAGATCCTTTTGTTGTGGAAGAGTCTTTCACATTTGCTAGTTCACTATTAGGAGATGGTTATCATTATGGAGATTGGAGATGTTGACATGTTAGAGGACTCGTGGAGTCTTTGGTTGAGGTGTGGTTTTATGCTTTAATTTGGCATATTATTATATCACGATTTTCCCTTGATTATTGGTGTAGAGGTTTGGCATGATATAACTATTTGATATATTCATATAGATCATGTGACATTTAAGGGTGTATGGTTAGATCATTTTATCATGTTTATGATCCTATTCCTAGGTTGTAAATGTGCCAAAGATCTTAATTTGGTCCCCTTTTTATTGGGTATATGATTATTTTCTTGATACTTTATGATGGTTCTGTATTGCATTTGGAGTTTTGCATGGATTGATCGATTACAAATTCTAATAGATACATGTTTACCTAGTGAAGGTAGAGTTCTCTTATTATTAGATATGTGTGTTGAGATGGTTGATGGTTTTAATAGGAGGACTAAGGATCTTTCACTTGGTATGGACTTGAGAGGAGGGTGTTCTTAGACGATTCATGATGACTTGGATATATTGATGAGCATTCTCATTCCCCCACTCATGATCTACTCAGTGGTTTGCTACTTGAGAGTCATTGCCCATTATTATTATTTTTTGGTCTGTAAGGTTTTTTTATATATATTAAAATAAATCAAAATACATCCTTTAGTATCCATCTACATTTATCTGCTATTGATCATATCGGTCATTTACCCATCTTTCATTCTTTATCAACTATATATCTATCTATACTTCTGCTACCTATAACTATGATTCCATTTACAAATGATATAATCAGTAAAAATATCTTTCAAAACATCAAAAAGGACATTTATTGAAGGCTGCACCTTTGTCTGCATCCACTTCTTCCACCTTTAACGCACGACTGGGTCTACACAAAAAACTTTTTTATATCTTCCAGCCCATTTTATAATCGACAAAACCCAAAATTGGAGCTTCATAGCCTCCTTAATCCACTATCTCTGCATACCTTCGACCGCCTCTCTTGTTTCATTCTTTGCGAGGCACATTCTAGTTGAAGAAGTCTGTAATTGTCCTAGCTCGAGCATTCTGCAATGCCAATTCTGTTGTCACCCTTTGCCACCCCTCCATCACTCTTCTGAACATCAATGGTCTGTCGGCATTGGCTCTCCACCTCAGGAATGGGATGATCCCATATCTCTTACCCTCCTCATCATCTTCAAAACACTCTGATATATTAGACTCGATCCTCGGAATAGCCCATTCCAGGATGGAATCCAACCGCTTTAAAACATCTCCTTCGAACAATGCCCTGGTTACCCTTCTCACTTCCTCCACACTCCTATTAATTTCCAAAACCCAAGCTATGAAAACTAAGATGCAGTCCAAATTTGTGCATTGCTTTATCTTTCTTTCCTGGAATTGTTCCCCTGGCACAACTATTAACGCATCCACCATTTCATCAATTTTTATTTTTAGTAATCTCTGAATCCTTTCTCGGCTAGCTGGCCCCTTAAAGGTTTTTGTTTGCTTCTTTGAATCAACACTGAAGTTTTCCTCCATTATCCCCACTTTCACATTTTCCTATTTTGACTGCAACTTCGCTCTTCTTAAACACCAAAATAGTGAGTGATTTTCTTTCTCGGCTATGGTTTTTAAACACTTCTACATTGCTTGCTACTTAATCCATTCGCTTTATCATATTTGAATTTTATTAGGAATCCGTCGGTGATCATTAAGACATTACCAGACCCATCCCATCAAAAGCCATTGGACAGTCCATCCTCACTATGACATCATTCTTTTCTTCACTCTGTCCTTTCACCACCGATTTATATATGTGATCTTTTGAGCTTTCTCCACCTATCTTCTATTACCTCAAACATATTCAATCGTTATTAAGGGTGATCTTACTCATATAATTCATTGCCCATTATTGCTTTTGAGTGCATTATATTTATGCTTATCTTTCATGGATATGGATCTTGAGCTCTAGGGATTGTTAGTTTTGGAGGACTCATTTGTGAGATGTTTGGTATTGGTTATCTCCATATCAATATGGATTTATATTATGATGTCATAATGAGGATATTAGGTGATGGTTTATTGGGCTAATTTCCTTTTTTAGGAATGGTTACTACGAGTTTGATATTTATGGTTATGAGAGGCTTACATCCATATTAAATGATATATATGTTTATTTGATCTAGGAGATTGGATGAGGTTTAGGATGTTGTTATCACTTCTCATTTGGGATATTATGAGGAGACCATACTTGACATAACGTTGAACTTCTTTGAGGTGTTCATAGAAGGACAAGTTGTGATTTGTAGGTTTTATCTCTTAATTCCATGGTTTCTTCCATGTAACTCGTGATATATGAATTGGGATGATGGTGACATATCATCAGAGAGTATGCAACTATATTGGTTTCACATGTTTATCATTATGATTGCTCTATTGGTGTTAAGGAACACTGAGAGGGGGGTGAATTAGTGGAAACCTAGTCAAGGGAAAACTGCGGTGGGGATGGAACCCACAAATAAAATACTCTGCAAAAGTATTGTCCTTGTCAAAGGTTTAAGTACAAAATTAGAATGTGCATGCATTCAATCTTACAACCTAGAGCTCACTGCTCAAATACAAAATGGAAATCTTACTACCTTACATATATTATGGTCAACAATCCAAAAATGATGAACTCGATCACAACATCTACATATGCCAAAACAATTCCATTTAGGTACAATACACTGAATCAATACACTTCATGTCCAATCTCTTGTTTCCTATGAAGTGAACCTCTAATCACATACCCTTCGCATATATAGAATATACTACACACACCAAAATAGGAAAATATGTTGATCTAATATACCCACAACTAATAATTAAATCAACATTAGGCCGACCTTAGAAATATTTACAAAAATATTGTAACGCATAGTAAGTCGGCCAAATACACATGAAAAATATAATGTAGACCTAGAGAAACCACATCAAATCATTCTCCTATGTCAACTAATCAACCTCAAACTCAAAACAAATCATCAAATCTATTTGATAGGATCGCATGAGGATTCACTATACCTTGTCATTGTTCTTCATTGTTAATCCAAAACCTGATACGTTGAAATCCATAACTTGACCAAATTATAACATCAAAATTTGTGAATCTAAAACCTGATAGAATATAGATTCATTATGCTTCCCCTAGGTTCGTACTTCAAAATTTGGTATTGTGTAGTTGTACCAAACCTTTTCCTGTAAACTATCAACTTCCTTGTTTCCACCATACAACATCTAAACCCTTAAGATCAGTGTCTCTTTCCAACAATCTCCCCCTTTGGCATTGACGACAACACTTAGTGAAAAATGACTAAGTGTAAAAAATGTCAAAAATACTAACTGCTCAAAATCCAAAATTCATATGCTCCCCCTAAGCTGAATATCCATTTTTCATTCTATATCTCTACCGCTTTGACATCAATGGAAAAGGTGGGGGTCCACAACCAAAACCTCTACCCAAAATTCCTATATTTTCGCATATATACAAGTATATTGTTTATGCTTACGTAATTTTGAAGGCATCATAAAAAGTGATCTTTAAGGCACTGAGTTCCTTATCCCAACTCCTTTTTTAGGCTCTCAATAATCTGTATCTATCCACACAATTCATAGGCAATCTTCTCTTAAGATTGGAGATCATATGCATATAGTGAACCATATGCTACCTCTCCCTCTTTCAGTCCTAAAAACAAAGTTTTCATCATTGGAGGTATCAAGCTTATAAGCTCACTAATCCTTCCAATCACCCTTTCCTTCTTTGTAATCAAGATTATGTTCTTATCCATCAGAGAGATTACCTATCCTTCATGAATAGAAACTTAAATTGTCAAGGGATCAAATGATGTAGATAAACTTCTTCTCACTATCTTGGATCAACTTCTCAATGTCTTCAACATGATTAGGATATGATATGCATGCTTTATATGCCTTTCCTCCCTCTAATAAAACATCTTTGATGTTTTTCATGCCATCTCCTAAAGATATTCCATCATTTATAATTAAAGCATACAAGTAATTGTATCTCTTATCATCAAACTCATCTTTTACTTTGACCATAGAAGATTTTTCTAAGGATTACAACATTGATTATACCCTTTAGGTGGATAGGTGGAGTAGCATTTTGATCTTTCACATGTGTAGGCATAATATTTTCCAATACGTAAGATGCAATGCCCAAAAGTTCATTGTCCTTTATGAGAGTCTTCAATATTTCTTTCATTCCCTTCACTTGTGCCACTAACGCAAGCTTTATTATCTGAATAAGACTGAGTGTTTCAAGAAAGGCAGGACCTTTTATTAGTTATGCATCATCCAATTACATCTCGTCTTCATCTAAGAACTCCTTCAATACCTCAATAGTGTCTCTTGCCTTAAATTTTGCTTCAGTCACCTTTTTAATCACAACCTCCGTTTGAATTGATTAGTTTATAAATGTAACCTTCTCATTTTCATTCTTCTCTCCTTCATATTTCTTTTCTTCCTCACCATATCTCTTCTCTCCTTCAACATTTGCCTTTTCACCTTCAACATCAACCATAGGAGCAACTAAAATACTGACAAGAACTCTAGAGATATACACATCAAGAACTTTATCTATAGTAGGAATTTTGATTCGCAATGATTCAATGTCAGGGATATTGGTGTCATGGATATCATCATCATAATATTTTTCAACAACTTCAAAATTATTAGCTAACAATATCTTGTATAACTTCATTTGTTTTGCCAATCATTAGTTTATTAATCCTTGTTTTGCTTCTTAAGTGTTTCTTTTCCTTCTCAAAAATGTTTTCCATCTCATCTACAACAATAAAAGGACAAATACCAACTAATACTCTTTCTCTAATCCTTTTATATTCATATTGTGCACCCACTCTTCTTAATTCCAAAATGTCATATAATTTTTTAGGGATATCTGACATAATATATACAAGTGCTCTATTATACTTATTCAAATATTGAATTGTTGCTTCTTCAATAATCCTCTTATCATTAACATCAAACTTATAAAAAAAAATCTTAAGTGGCCCCAAATTTCCATGTACTGTTAAGTTCTTTACAACATTGTTTACTGACATAGAAGGTTTCCTAGTGTCAACTTTCATCTTTTTACTTACTTTCTCTTCATCATATTGTTTCCCCTTGGTAAATCTAGTTCCTTTGGCCCCTCCTAATCTCAATTCTTTCACTACATCATCAGAATCAATGGTCTTTTCATCTTCTTTAGCTGCCTGATATTTCCTTATGCTTTTTACTTTTACTCTCTGCCCTCTTTAATGGAAGAGATTTCTTATGTTTGTTCCCTTGATTAGGTTGTATTTGATTTACTAACAGGCTTTGTAGGTGGACTTGCAGATGGTGGAGTTGATTTCCTTTGTTGTATGGTCTTTGATGAGGATGCAATGGGAGTAGTGCTTGGCGTGGATGCCTCCACATCAATAAGTTCTTCTACTTCCTTCTCCTTCTTTGCTTCTTCTTCCAACTACTTCTTCCTTGCTTCACTCAAATTCTAAACTGGTGTACCCACTCTCTCTAAGAGATGTTCACTTTATTTTCTTACTTTCCTCTCTCTACTAGGTCTATTTACCTTTAAGTGTACTTTTAGTGTCTTTTATTTGAATGTACCGAACCTTTCTTCATTGGGTCAATAGGTCTATTCAACAAATCTTGAGCATAAGCATCAAGAATGATGTTATCCACTTCATATCCCATAGGAATAACCCATGAAGTTCTTGGTTCAATTGCTTCCATGAAAAGTCATCAATCTCAACCATAAAATATATGGTGTCTTCATACTTTTCCACAACGGATCTAGGAATTTTTTCCCTCAATTGCATCTTCTCTTGAAAACATTTAAAGAAACCCCATAATGTACTCCTTGATTTACTGTCAAGCATGTAGTAGAAGTCTCTGATTTGTACAGCCATAGGTCTATTAGTAGACCACTAAATCCTTCTAATGCTTGGGAACTCGTCCATTAAGTAGAAGAAAATATATTAAATCAAAGAACCATACTTGAAGATTTTCTCCTTGCCCTTCTTAATATTTTCAATATTTTCCAATAGTTGAATTCTAAGGACCTCACCCAATCAAATTCACAATTTTATTTGATCATCTTATATGTTGAATATATATTAGTGCTAGAAACTGAATTCTCTGTGCTTGAATGATATATCTTGCAACCAAATACCATAGTTGTGAACCTCAAATCAGGTTATATGATGTCATTTACTGTCATAGCCCTCTTATCACACTATGCACCTATCAATTTAGTGACGAGATCATTTTTTATTGATTTGAGTGCAGGAACCTCACCGAACGCATTAAAACCAGTAATAATGCTTAAGACCTCCTTTGTTGTCTTATAAGGTTTGTCTAGCTAGATGAACTGATCATGTATTATGCTTAAGACATATCTTATCCAATCATTCTCATCAAAATTATTAAATTTCATGACCTATTCCATATTCTTCTCCTACAATACCTTATTCTCATCTTTCAGATTAGAATTCACTGATAAATCTTTATATAATTGACGAACTTGAAGATTTCCTAACTCATCCAAATTACAATGAACATAGGCCATAATATCCTCTATGTGAAGAACATCGTAATTAACTATGGATTCACCTTGTGGATCATCTTCTTGTGATTTTTATGTTTCTTTAATTTTGGCTTAGGATGGTTGATAGTGTCTACAATCTAGGCTTGTCCATGATTCAAAGTGCAAAATATCAAATAGCATGATGAAAATACCTTTTTCTGTCATGAAAATTCTTCCTCTTAATTGCAATGTGAATAATGAATTGTTTAAATTCCTTTTTGACCCTTCTTACATCTAAATTTAGATGTAATAAATACTTTGTGCCCTAGCTTGTTCGGTTCTTAAAATGGGATGCAAAAATCTTTCTACAAACCTTAAAAATTTGTATAGATTCCTTTAGAGTTGTTTTGATCATGTTCTAAACACTTTGATACATCTAAATATGAAATTTGCATCCAAGTATCAATTTGCATTAGGGGTTTTATAGATTTTTCAAGAAAAACTCCCGCTAGGCCAGAGGCCTAAATTCAATTCCGTGAAGGATTCTCCAAGCCAGATTTAGGTGCAGACTTAGGATTTGCATTTCTATCACCCTTACTTACCCATGTCTTGATCATGTCCTTCCTAACCTCTTCCACATCAACTTTTTATTTTCCCTTATCATTGTTTTGCGTGTTATTGTTATCTTTCACCAAACCTCTTCTGTTCATGTTCACATTTCCAAGTCTATAAATATTTTCAATATGACCAAGATTGTTGTGTTTTTAACACACCACATTTGATTATCCATATCTGTAGTTTGTCTAATTTCCTTTTGATATAAAATTCTTAGCAATATGTCCAAAATTGTTGTATGTATAACATCCAACATTTCCTTTGTTCAAAGAGTTGTTCATCTTGCAATTACTTGATTTGTTCCCAAAGTTATTGCATTTGAAACATTGACCAGAAAAAGATGTAGAACTCATTCTATCTCTACATTGTGCAACCCTATGACCAAATTTATTGCAAACAAAGAATCTACCATTAAAATTTTGAGCATTAGGTTGTCTTACTAGGGACTTCTTAGGATTGTCATGCTGATTGATTGATGAGGGATTTCTTTGACCAGATCCAGAACTCTCTCCTTTCTCAAAGCCAATACCATGTGTATCACCTTTCATTTTTTGTCTTTCAAGTTGTGCATTAAGATTCACTAAGTTGGCCTTTAATTTCTCCTTGAATTCAATTGCAACAACAAGTTCATTCTCAAGATCTTCAATCATTTTTCTAAGTTCATCACCATTATTTTTGGCTTTCTGAATAAGGTAGTCTTGGTGCTTCTTTCTTCCCTCAATTTCCTCTTTTAGTATCCTCACCTTGGTTTCCATCTCATGCTTTGTCTTTTCACATTATTTTGTCTTCTCCTTCAACTACTAATCAAGGTTCTCCCCATTCTTCTTCTTTTCTTCAATTCCCTTGGTTAGCTTCATCATGACTGATTCCATTTCATGCTTTAGGACTTCTTTGTCTTTTGCAATCTACTCACATTCATCTATCTTATTATTTGAGGTTTTATAATCATCATTTCTTCCTTTTTTCTTTTGTTGGTCAACAAGTTCCTTCCTCTTTTCTGTGGATTTATTCAACCATCCTTTTAGTGCCTGAATGAATGTTTTTTGCTTCCTTAAGACTCTTCTTCGAATTCAGGTTTTCAACTTTGGATTGATCAAGATCATCAAGTGCAACAAGAAGATGTTGTTGAATACTATCTAAATCCTTTGAATCTCCTATCAAGATCTTCCTCAAGTTGTTAGACTTCCTCTGAGGCACAAAGCTCTAATACTAATTGTTGGTATTAACGAACATTGAGAGGGGGGTGAATCAGTACTATGTAACTTTTAGCCTTATTAATCTGATTCTTAAACCATAAACCACATGTAAAGAAATGAAAAAGTGCAACCACATAAAATGAACATCCACGACATCATAAAACCATGATTTTTATCATGGAAACCTGGTCATGGGAAAAACCACAGTGGGGACGGAACCCAGAAATAAAATACTCTGCAGAAGTATTAACCTTGTTAAAAGCTTAAGTACAAAAGTGGAATGCACGTGAATTCAAGCTTAAAACCTAGAGATCACTAATCAAATACAAAAGGGAAGGCTCACTTCCTTACAAATATTATGGAAAACAATCCAAAAATGATGAACTGGATCGCAACATCTAAATATGCCAAAACAGTTCCATTTAGGTATAATACACTGAATTAATACACTTCATGTCCAATCTCTATTTTTATCTAAATCAAAGCTCTGACCACATACCCTTCACATACATAACATATACTGCACACACAAAAATATCCAAATATTTTGATCTAATATATCCACAACTAAGAATTAAATCAACACTGGTCGACCTTAAGATTATTTACACAAATATTGTAACATGTAGTAAGTAAGCCAAATCCACATGAAAACTATAACGTGGATCTAGAGAAACCCCATAAAATCATTCTCTCATGTCGAGTAATCAACCTCAAATTCAAAAATAAATCATCAAATCGATATGTTAGGATCATATAAGGATGTACTATACCTTGTCATTATTCTTCATTGTTAACCCAAAATCTGATACACAAAACTTCATAAATTGATCAAACTATAAAATTAGGTGCAGGGAATCTAGAACATGATAGATTATACCTTAATTATGCTTCCCCTAGGTTCACACCTCAAAATTTTAAATTGTGTATCTGTACTGAACCTTTTCCTGTAAACTATCAACTGCCTTGTTTATGTCATGCGTAGCCAATTTTGCCTTCAATCCTTTGGTATGATAAAAAAAAGTATAGAGAACCTATCTAATGCATGTTGTTGCTATCAATGAAAACATCTAAACCCTCAAGAGCAGTGTCTCTTTCCAACATGTTCTTGTTATGACATGTTTTTATTTACTTATTACACCTTTATATGAGCATTTATTGGTAAAATTGATGCACTTTGAGCTTCATTTTAGATTTTATATAGCCCATGCAGTGGGAGTTTATAAATATGTATGCACCTCATTGACAAGTTTTGATATAGGAATCTTGATTGTATTTTATGGGTTGATATGATTGGCATGCGTTTACTAATTTTCTTAATTTCTAGAAGGTGTGAATGTTTGGATGTATTGGCATGTGTTATGGATGTAATTTTGCGTCGTGTGGATTTTTTTCCTTATGAAAACAACTTGGAGACTTTGTTATCACATTATATTTTAGTTCTTGTGTTCATATATTGGTGCATCTTCACCTTGACTTGTTCATTTTAGTTCATAGGTGATGTGTTCAAGGATAAGAGAAGTTCTTGCTTGATATGGTAGTCACTTAGTTTTATTGAAAATATCTTGATAGAGTATGAGAGCATATTTAAGATTCATATGATTACATGTATGGCTAAGATGATGTATTCATATCAATGTGTTGACTCTTATGCAATGTATACAACAAGGGGGGAATATTGGGATGAGGTATTGTACACCTTGCATAATATTGGTAATGTTAAATTTTATTAAATTATGTGTGTTTCACTTAGGAGAACTTGGATGGACATGCTTCCTTGAAAATTTTGTAGAGATTCCATTATTGGGGTCACTTTGTGTGTTTTATTGTAACAATGTGATTATATTAATGTGGATACCATATTGAGATATGTTGTTTTATTTATTTAATTTTGGGGACAATACATAAAATAAAGTGAAAAATTAGTACGCAATATTAAATGAGGGTCAATGGTATTGTGTCACGTGGTTTTACTTTACCACTAGTTGTATTTTGTGTCAGCTTGTGTAGATATAAAAGAAAACACGTATTAGTAGTTAGATTTGGCTAGATGAGCAAGTTGTTATTATTGAGTGTTTTTAGGGTTGCATTTGTGAAGCATGGCATAGGGTGTGTGAGTGCATACTCAAGTGAACATATGGGAATGCATTAGAGGGCTTGATGTTCTAGAGATGTTCATTGTAAATTTGTGAGTGCTTTGTATTTCTTTATGGCTGGACAATACAATGGATTATGGATTCTTGTCTCATGTGGGTTATGTAGGAATTTGATTAAATGAAATTAGGTATATGCATTATTTCCTAACATATAGGAATTGATGGGTGAGTAACTCACAATACTTTTCTAGTATTAAGAGGAGGTTGTGAAGCATGCAATGTTGAATTTTGTTAGTTCCATGTTGTGGGAAAATGACCTTGTGGTAGTGGTTTGACTGGTTTCTCATTCCTCCTAAAAACTACATTGTGGTCATGGAGATAATGTATACCAAGATATGAAGCCACTTTCTGGAGTATTGACTAGTTTATTTGACTTAGATGCCGAAGGAAAGAAAGGGAAGGTGAAAATTCATGGAGACTCTTCAAGGAAGACATGCACCATAATGAAATGGAGGAATTTAAATTTTTTATGGAGGCAAACGGGGACTTATTTTACCGATGTAAAAATTGCAAGAATATATGATGTGAGTGTAGGGATTAGATTCATCCTGCATGAGTATTTGTAATGAAGTCATCTATAATTTATTTTTCAGTTGGCCCATTAATGGACAACCAACAGGTTATCTTACTAGTCAAAAGAGGATAGAGTGGAGTGGGTGAAACCTAATGAAGGATGGATTAAAATAAACTTTGTTAGGGTCTCTAAGGGCAACCTGGGTCCATCAGGAGTAGGGTGTCTGGCGAGGGATCCGATAGACAATATTTTGGAAATTGAATCTAAAAAGGCTGAAGAGGGTACTAACAACAAAGTACAAGCTCAAGAGGCCCTGTTGGCAGTGGAGATGGAAAAATGAATCTAGGTGGAGCAATTGTATCTTGAAGGTGACTTGTAGATAATCATAAATGTCATCGCCACTGGGAAGTCCCATATGTGGAAAATTAATTAAATTATCTCAATTACCTAGAAGAAATAATTGAATTTATTCAATTTTAAAATTTCCCATATCTATAGGGAGGGCAATACCTTGGTTGACTCCCTATCGAAAGTGGTGACATATTTGACCCCATAAGGTATAATGAGATGACATTAATGTACCCCTCAAGTTGGTGAATTTTATGACATGTTGGTTGATGGTGGTATACGTGTTTGGTGGTATATGGTGTTGGGAGAGGAAATGCCATAAATGCAACAATGGTGGCAGTGGATTTGCAAGGATTTAGGGTACTGTGAGTAAATTCTCACTCTACCTGTGATTGGCATATTAAAGAGGTGGAAGAAATGACAATTTGTCAATTTTTTTTTGTGATGGTGAAGGAAAGAGAAGAACACAGAGAAAATGGAAGCAAATTATAGTTTGATGACAACCAAACACTAAATGTCATTTTGGGGCAATATCTCCAACACACGATTCAAGATTGGCTTCACTAAAAATGAT
The DNA here is from genome assembly GCA_018584345.1 of Thuja plicata. NCBI lineage: Eukaryota > Viridiplantae > Streptophyta > Pinopsida > Cupressales > Cupressaceae > Thuja > Thuja plicata. Next base: position 3,038,004 of record MU224579.1, read on the forward strand.
CTATTTTTCCTAGTAATGGCGATGGAAATATTGGGTATAGACTTTTTAATTGCACATTACAAGTATCACACCAACACAAACATATCCTCCATGTTCAGTGCCCTGGGGATTGAGATTGGTGAGTATAACTATTATATCCCTCAATATGTACTATATCGTCAGAAAATGGAAGCACTTCCATTTAGGACTAGTTTAGCCCTCCGAGTAAGTGGTTTGGGGTCATGTTAAATGCCTTGAATGGGTCTTTGACTTGGATCTAGTTTTTCCCCTGTCCTGCCCTATTTTCCACTTTTCTCCTACCTGTTTCTGCTATCCTGCTCTGAGATTTTGAGGTTCTCGACCTCATGGTCAAGGTCGGCCTTCTGGGTCAAGGTTGACCTCAACCCTAACCTAGGTCAAGGTTGACCTTGACCCTGACCTAGGTCAGGGTTGACCTCAACCCTGACCCAGGGTCTAAATTTCAAATTTCAAAGATTTCTAGATGTTGGGGTTTGGAAAGTTTATTTTCCCGCTTTCGGGTCGGCTGTTTCGGGCTCCAAAGTGGTGACTCTTAAAAAAAGATATTCAATATAGGTAAATTTATAGGGGTATGAGCCTAATTGGAATTTATTTCTCATATATGTCAGCCTCTCTAGAAGTTGATGCCCTATACTAGTGTATAAGGAAGCCTTCTCCTCTCATTTTTTATCATCTACGCATAATCTATGGAAGCGATCATCTACTTTCAAGCTTTCAAGCATTCAAGCATTCAAGATTAAATTCATCAAGGATATCAATTAGTAGCCATTGAAGGATTCAAGCTCTATGGAGCCCTATAGTTGAAGATTTTTCCATCCATATCCATTCAAGCTTCTTCGTATCCCAAGATCCATTCAAGATTGGTGTTGAAGATCTAAAGGCAATTGATTTGAGACATCCTACACCCTAAAATTCTACATCCATTTGGAGCATCCATACTTGTGGATTCAAGGATTCAAATCCTCCACAAGGGTTTCAACATAAGCAAGGTGAATTGTTCTATTTACTTTGTTTATTACTGCAATTTCAATTCTGTTTGAAGGTTAATTCCAAAACTGGGGTTTGACCAAGGCAAACCCCCCATTCAAACTACAAAAAACCCTTTTTTTCTTGTAGGTACAGGTACACAACAATGAATTACAAAGAGATTTGAATACCATTTTTGGAAAACTTTTGGGATTCACAAATAGATTTTCTGTCGGAGCAGTGTAGGTCAAGGTCGACATAAAGGGGTACAATTGTGCCCCCGTATGTGGGTCAAGGTCAACCTTTCTCAAAAAAGAAAACAATTTCTGGGTTTTCTTCATCTCTGTGTTTCCAGGCCAGGGCAGGTTGTAGAATTTCCAGAAACTCAGTATATACACCAGAAAACAACAATTTCTAGATCTGTTATACTTTGAGGTTAGTATTTGTCTTCAATTCATTTAAATTAAGATTTTAATCTTTTCAAATCTATTACACACTCTCATCCATAATGGAATGTAAGGTTTTCCTCTTTCTTCTTATTTCTAATCGATTGATTCATTTGTGCATTGACCATTTTCTTGTGGTTAATCAATTTGGATCTTTCCTTTGTGAATTTGGGGCTAAGAGGAGAATCTTACCTTCCCCAACTTCTCATATGTAAAGGATATTATTTAGATGTGAAAGTCTCTTGTACCCATTTTATCCTAAATATTACCTCTTTACATTTTGGTGAACCCGCTTACGACAACTCTTTCTTTTGTGGTGTTAGATTTACATTTCATGTTAGATCTTGCATGCATATTAGGTTAGCCTTATTTTATGTTCTTGCATTTACATTTAAAAATTTAAAAAATAAATAAAGCAAAAATACAAAAACATTTATTTGTTCATGCCTTGTGTTTTCCTAATTTAGTTCATTTGCATTGCATTGGTGTATGAGCTTTACTACCTCTAGTCCTACTTATAATATCCCAATTAGAAGAAGTCACATACTTATGGGTTCCTTTGATCCTGAGTCTTTCTCTCCTTTTCCTTAGGATCCCAGATGACAATTTGATCACTCATGATTCCAATCCTTCTACAGAGCATAACTCTTCTCACTCATCTCATAATGAGGATGATGCTTTAAGTGTTCCTCCTGAACAAGTCTGAAAACTTTCAACTAAACTTGATAAATTGGGAAATTGGTTTATTCAAGAAAACCATAATTAAGATTCTATTCAAGCTATAGAAACCCTTAATAAAGTCCTTCGTGATAGTGATCAAGGTGTTAATCTCTTGTGTGGTATCACTCATCTCATGCACTTAAATGTCAAACCTTTAGTTAAATAAGCTCAAGATCTAGGACTCAATCCTCCTCTCACTGGTGTGGAACCTTCTTTCATTCCTTTACCTAGAATCCCTACTTACACTCCTCCTTTAGTGACTACATTTCTTCCATATTCCAATCCTCTAGCTTTGAATCTTCCACTTCCATCTCTTCCTATGAGTGTTCCATTGGTTTCTCTACCTACGTCGTAGCCTTCTTACCATAGTGTTCCTTTTACCTATTCCAACCCTCTTCCAACAGTGGTTCCAAGTGTTCCACCAGTTGTGTCTTCCATTCCCACCGCTTCCTACACTTTTCCTAGTGTTCCTAATGTTTCTATGCCTCCTGTTTCTTCTAATGATTCCATAATCATTAGTCTGCCTCAAACTGTGTCCTCTTTACAACAACTTGCGTCCTTAACTCAATCCAAGTTTAGTATTCCTACATGTGACATGGGTAGTCCTTTATCCCTATACATTATTCGTGCTCTTGTCCCTTAGCAAGCCAATATGCCTCATCTTGAGAATTACAATGGTAAGGGAGATCATGTCACTCATGTTAAAACATTTCAAATCCTTTGTAGTGACTATGCTCACAACCATAGGATTTTAGCCAAGTTGTTTGCTAGAACTTTTCATGATAAGGCCTTACAATGGTATTGTTCCTTGCCTCCTTATTCTATTGATTATTATCCAAAGCTTGCTAATGCCTTTATCCAACAATTCCAAAATAACATTGGTCCGCAAGTGTCCTTAACTAATTTGATGCATTGTAAACAAAATACTAAAGAAAAATTGACTGAATTTATTGGTAGATTTAAGCATTTGTATGCTCAAATTTCTTATCCTGTTCCTGATTTTGATATTCAACATATGTTTATTTCAAATATGCAAAAGGATATTAGAGATAAGATTATGCTTACTGAATTTACCTCTTTTCAACAACTTTGTGCAACGCTTCATCATTATCAATTACAAGTGAGTCAATTTAAGAGCAACACTCCAATGGCTCTCGTATAGATTGATAAGAGTGATGTTGCTCCTAATCCCAACAAGTTTCAGAAACATAACAACTATGTCAAGATAAATAAGCATGCAAATACAGTTACTAATCAAGTTGTTGTTGCATCCAACAATGCCACTTCTACATCCACTACTTTTCATCTGAATTGTATGTTTACTCCTCTTACTGAATCTTTACATTCTATTATGAGTAAGTTGTTGAATGCTAATATGATTACTTTGTCTCCTATTCGACCTCTTCTTCCTACTATGATGTCATCCAAATCCTTTGATCCCAAAGCCTTTTGTCAATACCATCGTCAGAATGGCCATGATACTGAGAAGTGTTATTCTCTAAAACACAAGGTTCAAGACTTAATTGATTCTAATGCTTTATTTGTTGATAATTTTAATGATAGTGGGAACAAATCTATCTTTCCTCCTAATAAAAACCTCCAAATCTATATGAATCCTTTGCCTACACATGGTACTAATACCATTGTTCAGCCATCTTCTGTGGATATTGTTTATGATTCAAAGATGGATGATCTCAATCATATTGTTAACCATGTGGAGCATGTTGTTTTGTCTCAATCTGTATCTCCACCCCAGCCTCAATCTCAACCTCGTGTTCAAGTTCCTCTACCTCAACCTCAACTTCAAGTTCCACCTCAACCTAAGCCTAAACAAAAACCTCAACCTAAACCTCGAAAACAACCTAAGAATAAAAGACCTAGGGAACTCTCAATCACCTTTGATGATTCTGAGACTATTAAAGCTCCTGATGGTCCCCTGTACATTTATGCTAGGATTTCTAAGATACCTACGTGTGGTTGTCTTATTGATCATGCATCATATTGTTAACCATGTGGAGCATGTTGTTTTGTCTCAACCTGTATCTCCACCCCAGCCTCGATCTCAACCTCATGTTCAAGTTCCTCTACCCCAACCTCAACTTCAAGTTCCACCTCAACCTAAGCCTAAACTGAAACCTCAACCTAAACCTTGAAAACAACCTAAGAATAAAATACCTAGGGGACTCTCGATCACCTTTGATGATTCTGAGACTATTAAAGCTCCTGATGGTCCCCTCTACATTTATGCTAGGATTGCTAAGATACCTACGCGTGGTTTTCTTGTCAATGTCATTACTGAAGAAAAACTTTTTACGAAGAACTTACAATGTGATTGTTATAATACATCTAATGTGTGGATCCAAACTTGTAATGGTTTTCTCTATCCATCATTTGGTTCTATTAACTTGCCTATTGAACTTTGTGGTAAATTTATGGACACTACCTTCATTTTTGTCCCTACTTCTGATCAGTTTCAAGTTAAGCTTGGTTTGCCTTGGTTGACTATCGTGCATGTCATTGCTACTCATATCCATAAGTGTATTAAGTTCATTCATGATGAAGAAGTGAACACAATTAATCATTGTTTATATCAACCTTCTAGGCCTATGGATTGTGCTACCCTTGACTTCTTTTGGCCTTCATTACCTCATTCGTGTTCTTCTCGACCTGATAACCTTTTTCGCTCGTATCAATCCTATAAACATTGCAAGATTGTTGAGTTAAACATGCCTCAGATGGATCTTAACCGTCATCTTTTTCCTACGCCTTCCATACCTACTTTATCCATTGCTTCTAGTTCTATTAATCAAGCTCCTAGTATTTCATTTCAGCCTATTGAGAATCCTACTAATCCTCCTATAGAACCTGTGAAGGAACCGATTGTTGTTCCTCTTAGTTCTCAACATATTTCAAACAAGATAGAATGTAATCGATCTGCCAATGAATTTCGTAAGAAGTGTCAGGCTCAAGCTAAGGCCCGTGCCTCTATTCTTCAAAGTTCTTTACCTTCTTTTGACCATCCTATGTTGGATGTGTTGGAAGAAGTTAATGTTAACAATGATGTTTTGATTAAGTAAAAATAGGTTTTACAAGGACCCAAAACCTTTAAACAGAGTTATACAAATATTCAAAGAAAGTACAGAAACAACTGTGCCGAGGCACCAAAAAAAGACAGCCGATAAAAAAAACCAGCAGACAGACAAGCTAGCAACAGTCCCAAAGATAAACATAATAAACAAGGACAACACAAAAAAGGGGAGGGCCCAGGAAAAGACAGCTACATGCCATCAACCATTTCCTGGGCCTAAATCACCATAACCTCCATCTGATTGATAGTATTTTTGAGGTCACCTTTGTCCTTCTCATTTTCTTCCCTTGGGCTCACCTTTTTGGTGCTAGCCCTAGTGCGGGTTCCCAGGCCAGCTAGATCCTTGACAATATGGCTATCCTTATCGCCAGAATCCTGCTCCAACTTCTCCATTAAACTCTTGGCCTACCCAGTATAAGCTTTTAGACTCTTCAGAGATTGATCCCCAATCTTACGAACTGTGTCCTCCAGCTTGTCCACCTTGGCTTTCAGGTTCTTTATATGCCTTACACTATCATCTTCAACAGCTCTGTCCTCAAAATCCTTGAACTTCTTTTCCAGATTGCTGACTCTGTTCACCAAATCAACCTATGCTTCCAAATTTCCTACAACCTCTTTCATTTCCCCCAGACACTCAGAAACATATTTCTCCCCAATACCAACACATTTTAAAATATTCATTTCCCCCCTCATACCCTCAATTTGATTCTTTAGGTCAACATTATCTCCTAAAATTTTGCTAATTAGATCAACAAAATCAATAATGCACGCTTTACCATGGTCTAAATCCTCAGGTTCAAAAGTATTACCTGTGTCATCATTATGATGGGTTTCCTACTTCCCAATGTTTTTATTTTCAAGGCCCTTCCCAGAATCCTCCTTCACCATTCCTTCCTCCTTCTGCTCTTTATTCTCCGTGCTCTCAGTGGGGTTAGTATCATCCTTACCCTCATCCTTCTCCTTGTCTTCCTCCTCATCCGAGGAAAGCATGATTTTTCGCTTGCTGGGATTTTTCCCTTTGCGGGTTATAATATCTCCCCTCTTTCTTTTCTTAACCCCAATTTTGGGTTTAGTCCCCTTATCTTCATCCTCGATCTCCTTTTCAATCTCTATTTCCTCTGCCGAAGTCATCTTCTTAGCCTTAGGGTTAATTTTACCCTTTTTATTTTTTCTATCACTGTCCTCAGAGCTCTCATCCTCCATATCCTTCTTAGTATCTAAGATTTTGATGTGGGTTTTTTCCAGGCTTTTCGAGGAAGAGGACCCCTTTTTTATTCCCTTCTTAGGGGTTTTATACCCTTTTTTCTCCTCTCCCTCATCCTCTATATCTTCTTCATACATACTTTCCTCCTCATCTCCTTCTGTGTCTTCCCCATCTTTCTGTGTCCTTTTAACCAGAGGTCTCTCCACCTTCTTGGACTTAAGAACTTCATAAACTAACACCATAAGCCCATGGTGAGGCGTGATCCTCCTTAGGTTTCGTCTACATGCTAGTAATGGTGAAATCAAGCGAGCTGAGCAGGTAGAATGGAAAACTAACCTTTATTTTGTGTCTGAAGTGGTTAAGAAGCATGAAGTGGTGGCTATAGGCCCTAGTGAACCTACCATCCAGAGTGATGTAGCTGATGGGCATGAACAAAACATATCGCCAGGGTCTGGAAATACGCATAGGGTCATGATAAGAGGTGCCCACCTTCACTAGCCGAGCTCTTTCCATATCTTCCTCAAGAAAATTCTCCCACACCTTGTCCGAGATAAGCCTATCTCTGTAAAATTTAAGCCCTTCCATCCCCATACCAGTCACCTCCGCAATAACCTCCTTGGTGCCTTCCATATACTAGTTGCCGACCATGACCTTCCCATTTTTCTAGGTCTTCAAGAAGATTCTTGTGATAGTGGAGTTGCCCCCATGAAGCCTCTTTAGGAAAGCCACCAAACGTCCCTCCACCAAAATTTTCCACACATATTCCCTTTCACACCATTCATCACAATTTGCAAGTTCCACACGCTTCTTATTACCTCCCATATCTGCTCTCTGGTTCAGATTATTTTCTTTGTCGATGACTTTGCAAATGTTGTTTGAAATATCCCACCTCTCTTTCATAAAAAAAATGTGCACCCAGAAAATGTGCCACTTCGATCTAATAATTACCACTAAGTACATTCTCCTTAGCTGGTAATGATGACAAGTCACTTCCGCCATAAACCAATAATTAAAATTTACCATTTATGATCACTTTTTTGATTACTTCACAAATGGTCCTTATTCATCATTAACTGCACTTGAGCTGGCATGTCAACATCACATCCCCATTGAGTCACCGCCTCCATTTTACAAGCCATGTCAGCAGCCCAATCAGCCACCCCATTGGTTTCCTAGTAGTTATGTGTCACCATACAATTATCAAAAGAATGAATTAAGGCTTTATCCTTTTGCATAATAGTGTGAATTGACCACAAAGCAGGGGTAAGAGAATTCAAGCATTTAACAATGTTGAGAGAGTCACCTTCAATCCAAACTTTCCTGCATCTTTTTTCCTTAGCCATGATGAGAGCGTGAAGGGCAACAGTGGCCTTAGCAAGATGGTTGGTCTGAAAACCAATAGGGACAACTTTGATACCCTTACAAACCCTGTTCTCATCTGTTATGACAATCCCACGTCCCGCCACCCTTGGGTTGCCTTTCAAGGCCCCATCAAAGTTGACTTTCATCCACCCTCTAGGTGGGCAATCCCACCTAGCATTAGCTCTGGTAATTTTGTTATCCTGCTTCCTGAAATTCCCTTTTATCTTCCATTTTTGAAGAAAGGCAATATCCTCCTCCAAGATTGGTTCCATAATTCTATCCTTTAAAGCTGCATTTTATTTAATAGCTCTCTTTGTCTTGTAAAAAACCTCTTTGGCAATTGTCTCTTTATTCCTAAAAACTCTTTCATTCCTTTCTCTCCATGATGTTAACAATGATGTTAAGATGAATGATTATGATGATTATATTCATATCTTAGATTCTAGTTCAATTAATCTTGATGAAGAAGATAATATTGTTGATCATATTGATGCTAATGATGAATATGAGACTATTGATATTGATACTGATTTACCTATAGTCGCGATTCTCAAGAGGATCCTTGTTTGGAACTGGCTATTATTCCTACTGTGTTGGATATAGTCCCTCTTGCAAGTTTCCCACCTTCCCTAAATGATATAGACCGAGATGGGGAGAGTAGGCGATGCGCTTGATTGGCTTGTCCTCCATCATAGCCTTTTATGTATTTGCTTGTTGTATTGTGCTTCTCCCATAATGTATTTTCTAAATGTTTGTTACGAACCTTCTTACTTTGTTGGTACAAGGTGATAAAGGAATCGAACCCGTTGTACTATTCCTCTATATGTATCTATATTATTCTATATGTTGTACTTGTGCTATTGTTCGTAAATGTTTTCCTTGTGTAGTCCGCTTGGATTCGTGACATGGTAGCACTGATTCTTTTTGGTCTCCATGTTGTGGTCCAAAAAGACTCTTCTTCGTAACCCTTGTGTTTTCTTTCCTCTACTGTGATTGTAGTTCTACTTTCTTTGGGGAATGATGTCAATTCATATATATATAATCTTATGATCATACTGACCCCATGGTAGGTAGATCCCTTATGTGTTCTCTGTAAGTTTATGTGGTATTTCCTTTGATTTGTCTTTGTTGGGGGGCATCTCGTAGTGGAAAAATAATCAGTGGAGTTGTATATGTTTCCGTTAAATCCATTGCTCCTGTTAAAGTGTTAGTAATGAATTTAACACGGGGGCATACGCTCTGCTCACTTTTTGCACACACACACTTCCAAAATATTTTCAAACTTAAAACTTATTTTTCCCTTTATGGATTAGAGACTAATCATTAAAGCATGGATTTTTACCTTATAAGATCTCTTGATCCCTCCAATTTCAATTTACAAAGTTTTGATCCCTTGAGGTTGGAAGGTGTCATTAAGACTGGATCTCTCTAGTTTTGGCTTTGCTCTTTTGGAATAGAATATTCCTGAGGGTGAATCCGTGATGGGTTGACTAGTGAGTAGCCACATTCACTAGGCAGTTCAGCTCCATCTTTCCAGTTGCACTGTTTCCATGTGTGATTCACAATGGGACATGGGTTCTCATTGGGTGAGGTAATCACACCCTCTCTCTCTTTTTCTTTGACTGGTGATGTCTCTCTTATTGTAATCTTGGGGTTGACAAAGACTTGAGTCCCTGGGGGCTTGAGGATTGCTTTGTCCCTTTGATTTCAATAAGATTATCTTTTCTTTGTGATCTCCTTTACCAAGAGTTTGCATCAAGTCCCTACTCTTGCTAAAGTGGGGGCTAAATGTATCATTAGAAAATGGAAGCACTTCCATTCAGGACTGGTTTAGCCCTCTGAGTAAGTAGTTTGGGGTCATGTCAAACACCTTGAATGGGTCTTTGAATTGGATCTAGTTTTTCCCCTGTCCTGCCCTGTTTTCCACTTCTCTCCTACCTGTTTCTAGTATCTTGCTATGAGATTTTGAGGTTCTTGACCTCAGGGTCAAGGTCAACCTTATGGGTCAAGGTTGACCTTGACCCTGACCTAGGTCAAGATTGACCTCGACCCTGACCCAGGGTCTAAATTTCAAATTTCAAAGATTTTCCAGATGTCGGGGTTTTGAAAGTTTATTTTCCCGCTTTCGGGTCGGCTGTTTCAGGCTCTGAAGTGGCAACTCTTAAAAAAAGATATTTAATATAGGTTCATTTCTAGGGGCATGAGCCTAATTGGAATTTATTTCTCATATGTCGACCTCTCTAGAAGTTTGTGCCCTAGACTAGTATATAAGGAAGCCTTCTCCTCTCATTTCCGATGATCCATGCATAATCTATGGAAGCGATCATCTACTTTCGATCATTCAAGCATTCAAGATTCAATTCATCAAGGAGATCCATTAGTACCATTGAAGGATTCAATCTCTATGGAGCCCTCTTGTTAAAGATTTGTCCATCCATATCCATTCAAGCTTCTTCCTATCTCAAGATCCATTCAAGATTGGTGTTGAAGATCTAAAGGCAATTGATTTGAGACATCCTACACCTTGCAATTCTACATCCACTTGGAGCATCCATACTTGTGGATTCAAGGATTCAAATCCTCCACAAGGGTTTCAACATAAGCAAGGTGAATTGTTCTATTTACTTTGTTTATTATTGCAATTTCAATTCTATTTCAAGGTTAATTCCAAAACCGGGGTTTGACCAAGGCAAACCCCTCATCCAAACAACAAAAACCAATTTTTTCTTGTAGCTATATGTATGAAACAATGAATTATAGAGCAGATTTGGATACCCTTTTCGACAAGCTTTCAGGATCTATGAACATATTTTCCGTCGGAGCAGTGCAGGTCAAGGTCGACATAAAGGGGTACAATTGTGCCCCCATATTTGGGTCAAGGTCGACCTTGCTCAAAAAAGAAAATGATTTCTGGGTTTTCTATGTCTCTGTGTTTCCAGAGCCCCTAGGTTGTAAAATTTCCAAAAAACTCAGTATAGACACTAGAAAACAACAATTTCTAGATCTGCTATACTTTGGGGTTAGTATTTGTCTTCAATTCATTTCAATTAAGATTTTAATCTTTTCAGATCTATTACACACTCTCCTCCAAAATAGAATGTAAGGTTTTCCTCTTTCTTCTTATTTCTAATCGATTGATTCATTTGTGCATTGACCATTTTCTTGTGGTTAATCAATTTGGATCTTTCCTTTGTGAATTTGGGGCTAAGAGGAGAATCTTACCTTCCCCAACTTTTCATATGTAAAGGATATTATTTAGATGTGCAAGTATCTTGTACCCATTTCATCCTAAATATTACCTCTTTACACTTACATTCACAATTTGGACACAAAATAGACATCTATTAAAATATTAAACAAAGGGGATTTTTCCCATGTTATCTTTGTAACTTCTTTGGTAGTTGTGTATGCAAAATGTGAGAGAACACACAAGTCTTTTATCGCTTCACATTTATTCCTGGATTTATTTGATGCTAGATATTTTTCCAAAGATCTTAAATGTGTGGTGACTTTATTTTTTACTTGGAATGAAAATGAAGGGGCGAGATTACTTTCATCATCTTACACACCCGCGGAGAACTCCAAAGTGTCGATCTCTCATGAAAAGTCATTTTATAACATAAGGAAACACCTTCGACATAATTGCTTCACAATATTCAATTAATTAATTTACATTATTTTTTACATGGATATGTGAAAAATTTGATGACCACCGAACCCAACAACATAAACTACAAATTCAACCTTCACGAATACAAGGGAATCAAAAAGCTAATTCAATAGAGTAGATGAATATATTGATATGGTTAAAAACATGTACTGATTTTTGCTTATAAAGGCAAGGAGAGAGTTGGTAGATAACCAAGAAGCAACTACCATAAAATTAGATGCAATAATAATTAATTAATAAATAGTAATGTGTAAGTAAATTTAAGCATGCGTAAATGGTGAAAACTCATTAACTCCAATTCACCACCTTAAGTGCACCTTAGGGACAATATTATTATGCAATATGATTCCCAACTACACAATTGTGTTAGGTATCCATGTACAATACAAATGCAATGAAATCTCTCACAATTAGAGAAAAGGAGAAAACCACATGGGAGAAAACTCCTCTCCAAAAGAAAGAAAAGAAAGAAACAAGATGATACATGGAGGACTCAAATATATCCCTTGAGGAATACATATTTCATGTATATGCAATCAAGTATCCCTCATAGGAAGGAAAAAAGGAGACAAGATGTCCCCTCCATTAATGAAGGAGCTCCAATGTAAATGAAAAATGTCTGAAAAACAAAAGAGGGTCCTATGCCTACAAGCAACACATCTCCCCTTAGGAAGAAACAAGTCCACCTAATGATGAATAAGTCACTCCATATCTAAGCGAAATAAGGGGTAATCAAGTCTCCAAATAGAAATATTTGAAAACTAAGGAGGAGCATCCAACCTTTAATAAGCCACCACATAGTCATGATCATACTCAACTAGTAAATTTGACAAATCAAGTGAACAAGGAAACTCATTAATATCAACCTCCAGAGAAAATTAAGATCTATTAATAGTCATGATAAAACTATCATCAAAGAGGTGAGGAATCCTCTCAAGTGTGACTCCCAAATTAGGAAGATGAGACTCCAAAAACAAGTCTCAAACACCTATCTCATACTCATCTCAAATCAAGATATAGAATACTACAAACAACCTACTCAAGAGTATAACTCAAAAGTAAAGAAGCAGGTGGTAGAGGAGGAGGAATATCAATACTAGGCTCGTGAAATAGAGGTTCAAATGACCAAACTTCTCCTCACAAAAATGATTTACCCTTGATGGAAGGGTGCAAACATTAGCCAAAGGAACAACATCATCAAGGAGCAAAATTAGACAATGAATTCATTATTGATGCATGATCACCATACTTATAGCAATGATATTTGTAGTCTCCACTTCTCTAATGTATACACAATCAAGAGTGTACTCAACTACTTTATATCACGCCCTGTGAGTATTTTGATAAGATAAAAAAATATTAGCACGGTAAAGGGGGTACAAATGAATCAATAAATAATTTCCCACAAACCTTCATGTATGCATTGTTACCTATCAAAATATTAGGTGAATGACCAAGCTCAAACAAAGAGAACATATCCATAGAAGATGTCATTTGATGAGATGCACATGAATCAAGAATCCATCTCCCATTTTCAAGAATAATAGAGGCCAAGAGTGCTTTATCTTTCATCTCATTCGCAAATCCTACGATTCTTGAATATGTATCTATGAGGATATGGTTGGTTGTGATGTCGAAGAACAAGAAGAAGGAAACATTAATGAGGGTAGGTTGTGCTTTTGTTCTGAAGGTGTGTAAGTTCATCAATTTTCTTATTATGACACACACGCTCATGATGTCCTAATCTCTTTCAATAAACATATTTCATCTTCTTATTTTGTGATGATTCCTCTTTAGAAGATATCTTGGAATCAAGGGTATGTTGTAAAGGACACTTCTTAACTTTCTCAACAGACTTGGAATCCTTACTTTATTTCCTTTCCTTGCCACTTGAAACCTTCAGATGTGGATCTCTTGCAACTAGTGCTTGAGACCTCAAAGGTGTCAATATGCCCATCTACGCCAACATTGCTTGTTCCCTTGTGAGTTGAGCTACAAAACCATAAAGAAAAGACATGTTGTGTGCACTACCTAACACATACATGGTAGCAAAAAATGCAAAAATAAGTACTGAATAATCAAGACCTAACTTAGAGAGAATAAAAAGAATCAACTATTCAACCTCTTTAGTAAACTCACATTCTTTAAATTGCAAACTAAGGTAATTAAGATTTGTGAAGAAATCATGATTATTGTCAAAATGTCTAGGATCAAGACTCATTAGTTCATTCTCCAACCAAAATTATCTCATTTTATTTGGCCTACCAAAGAGGTCCTCTAAGGTAGTCCAAATTTCATTAGGACTTTTACAAGATACACCATGATATCTCAAATCAAGACAAACAAAAATAATGAGCGTACTAAGAGCTTCATCTCCTTAATCAAATCATTTCATCTTTTTTGTAGCACAAGTGGGTTATAGATCTTGGACAAAAGTGATTTGCTTCAACTGCAATTTCAACAAGAAAATCTCCATATTAGATTTTCATTTATAATAATTGTATGGAGTTAGAAGGTCTACTTTAGCCAAATCCATGACGAAATATGAGAATGGAGTTTTTTCCCTCACAATGTTATCAATCAACCCCTTCATTCACAAGAATGGAGAAAAACTAATATCAAACTTCAATAAATTAAAAACATCATCAAAAAATAATATATCCAAAAAATACCTCAATCATCATAAAGTTGATGGAAAGACCTTTCCAATGATGTTTGGATTACAAAAATCAGCCTCCGTTTTCAAAAGTTATGCAAAAGTGAAAAAACATATACTTGGCACTTATAAAGCATTAGGGAGATTTATGTAGGCAACTGGTCACTCTATTGACCACAACTAACAACTAAGTACTAGGTGACATTTTTTGCCTTACAGACCAAGAAGGTCTAGATCGCTCAATTAGGTAGCAGTAACCTTCGCCACCACAGCTTCTCCAACGACCTCACCACTAAGCCATGAGCCATACAACAACTCAATAACATTTAGGGCCACCAATTTATTTGAATACACATAAACTCTTTGCCCACCCAATATGGTATGAATGCCAATTGTGAAAGGGTCCCACTAATGAGTTCTTCACAGTGAAACACTAAACCCCAGTGTAAAAGAAAGAAGTATTTGTGCATGGACTATGTACAATCAACTCCAACTAATAAGCATGACCACTACAAAGATCCAAAATCAAGGGAATAAGCAAGCCTGCTGAAAAATGAAGAATGCACCTCTTCCACGCGAAGCTTGCAAAATAATTCCTTCAAAAATCATTGTGGCTAAAAGAAAAGTTCTTGTGGCACCACAAACCAACAAACACCATGAGCAAAAGAATATCAATGTCTGGTAAGGAATGCTAATAAATCAATTGGTCATTGGTTTAGGTAGATGTGTGCCACAAAGAACAAGAGTATGAACCAATAAGCTTTGATTAATGTGGAACATAGGATTAATGTGCCAGGTAATTACAAGTAAAAAATGTCAACCATGGAAAAGGAATCTGCTACTGATAAAACTCTGACTAATGAGAATGTGAAGCCATTGCACAACTTGATCCTTCAAACTCCACATGACCAATTGATTAAGTGCATAATATGTCTAGCACATAAAGTGCTTAGTGATTCCAAACTTTGGCTACCACCTAGGAGAGTGCACTTTATAAGTGTTGATCAATGAATCGTACGAGCGAAAAAATACACATTGATCAACAAAAAATTAAAGGTAGGTAAAAAAAAACATAACCAGAGTAATGCACTTTGCCAAGCAAGGAGGCAACACAAGCCTTTAATAAAATGCACAAACGAAGAAGCAAGATTAACACATAATGCAATAAAACACCTATAAAAAAACTCAAACCATGCAATAAAATATGTAGAATATTAATTGTGGTAGGTACACAATGCGTGAGCAATGAATAATAATGAACACACAACCTAACCAAACAAAGCAACTCACAAAATTTCAAAGTGCTTGACAACAAATAATAAACACTTCTAAAAAGATAGTGATCCACCAAACTAGGAATCAATCAAACATAAAAGTGATGAAGAATGTGGTTAGTTGGGAGCTCACACCAACAACTAATCACAAATATACACAAGTATTATCACCTAACCACTCAAAACCTCAAAGGCTTAGGTGAAAACTCTCAACAAAAAGAGCTGCATCATTGCCAACTCTAATACCATGTTGGTGAGCCACCAAACCTAAGAACACAAATTGCAAATACAACCTTATTGATACGAGAGAAGAAAAAAAAAACGAAAAAAAACAAAAAAAAACTATTTCTTTAGAATAGATGACTAAATTGAGATGCTTAAAAAATAATGTACAAAACATTGCTTATAAAGACAATTTGAAATTGGATAGATAACTAACAACTAACTACCACACAAATTAGTCGCACTAATAATAAGCCTTAGTAAATGGTAAAAAACTCATTTCGTCGACATTTATAACCCTAAATTTAGGTCTATTTTTGGTCATCTAGATAATAAATTTTTGGTTTACTTTTAAGAGAATCGTGTGATAAGAAAACCTATTTAGGCCTAAACCGGTATTTACTATTTTGGCCATTCTTGCAAAAAATTATTGTGGACGTGGCTTACATCGAAGGCACCCCCAGGAGATAAGATCGTGACCGTGAATCGTCCGTTTCACATTGTTATCTCGTTATCGAAACCCTCCTGTATCGACCGAGGAAGAAGAATACAGCAAGGGCGGCGGCGCTTTCAGGTTTCTGTTAATCCCTCTCTGCGTTTCTAGATTGATTATAATTGATTACAGCTTCTACAAATTTTTCTGTTTCTCTTGATGATTTTTTGTTCTCTCTTCTGTTGTCTGTTGCCCTACTGTGTACTTAGGGTTTACTGGGAAAAACTCCTTTTTCGTTTTTTTTTTGTTTTTCAAATTGCTTTCTTCGTTGATTTATTTGAAAGTTCTGTAAATACAAATCGGGGAATGGGAGAACTGTCGAAAGACAAGAACAATAGGACAGATAGGACTGATATTAGACATGAAAAGATACAGAATGTGGGGGGGGGGATCGAAAAGTGTTTTAGCCACAATAAATAGAGCAATTTGCTTTGTCAGGAGCCAAATTGGTAAAGGGCTTGGCTGCTTTGTTTAAAATTAAACTTGGGGTTTCGTAAACACTTTTTGGTTTTGAAATTTGGGAAAGAGCCAGGATAATGCAATGAATAATGTTGTGGTCCCATGGCTGGGTACTAACTGAATTTTTTTTGTGAATGCTGAGAAAATTCAGAAGCGATTTACAAATGGTTTGTACCATGGATTTCACAGGAGCATCTAATTGTAAAAATTTAGCTGAGAGATTTTAGGAAACTAGTGGTTCCATGTTTTGTTTAGAAATTGTAATACTAGATTAGAAAAAATTACATACAAGATTATCCGACATCCTCTAGCGGGATCTAAATATTAAGATGCCTTGAAATTATGCAGTGTGGATCAAAACTTATAATTGATGTGGTGAATATACAGCCCAGCTCTACATTTCCCTGGCGAAAGTTTGAGGGAAAAATTTACAGACTTGGGGTTTTTCTCTATAAATTTCAGTTAATACAATAACAGTTGTCTACTCATTACATGTGAACTTTCTCTCCACGATTTTAGAACCTGAAACCCTTCACGGGATCATATAAGTTTTTTTAATTGATGCATGCATGACAAATGGTTAGTTTTTTAATTTTAGTTACAAATTACTTACATCTTTGGCAGTTTTTTGAGTAACGGAGATATGTCTGGCTGCTTTCGTTGTGTTTGGTAGATTAGTGCCAGATTAACATCATATGTTTGACACAATTGCAATGAACAGTAGTCCCAGAGAAAATTAATAACGAGTGTTCCCCCAGTTCAAATGCCAACCACTGCTGGGAGAGAGATCTTTGGGATGTGGGGCTGTGACCCTGATGCTGCCTACATTGCGACCAACCAAGGGTAATTGTCCCTTGGATGCCCTGCAGAATCAGGGTCGTCTCCTGGATGTACCCCAATTTGGAACAGCTGGGGATGCTACTATGTTCCTCAAAACACTGCCAGGGTTTTAAAAAATTAAAAAAACTGTTCTGTTTTTATTGTGGCCTGAATGGGCTGTGAATCTCTGTGTGGTGATAGCTACGGTTCCAATTCTGAAGATCTTTTTGACCTCCGTGCTTTCTTGTGTTTGTTTAAACTCTATAGGCAACCTGTTCAGCATATTTAGAATTAATTTAAGTTAACCTTAATTTGCCCAAATTTCTGCCAGGAGTGAAGTCGGGATGGTGTAAATGCACCCCAAGCTCTATGTAATGCACTTCAAGCTTGTCTGTTCCAATCTGCACTTTTCGTGTTTGGAAATTTGTGTGACATTAGGGGGTGGTGGCATTTATGAAAGTGCATAAAGTTGTAGTTATAAGTTATATACTCTATGAATGAATGCTCTTATATCTATTGTCATATTATATTTTTGAATTTTAATATATTTTTAATATTGTAGGTATCTCAGTTTTTAATGTTTATAAAATTATAAATATACATTTTATTATTTTTAATTAAGTGCTGTGTCATCCTAGGATACACTGTTTTCCTTTATTTAGAAGCACAAAGTTGCCTTTCCCGTCTCAATGGCATCCTGATCTTGAGCTCAGACTTTAGAAATCCTCATCAGCAGGTATGGTTCTTCTCAGAATCCATACCAAGATAATTTAATCAGAAACACAAGCTCCTAATTTCACCACGGAGGTATCAGTGATGGAAGCTCAAGTTCTTTTGTATCCCTGATTTGCATAGACCTTCCTTTCCTAGAATCTCTTTCTAGAAGGAAGGTGATGTCAAATCTGGAATAATACAGGTGTACCGCAGGTGTCTTTCTGAAATTACTTCACTATAAGGTGAACCGGACCAGCTTAAATCTTCGTCATTTTACAGATTCAGAGATCCTTAGCACTTCATCTTCACATGCTACAAGAGCAAATTGACAAAAAGCAGATTGGAAATTCCCAACCCTTGCTTCCAACTCAATGCCATTGTCACATATTGTCTAAACTCCAAGCATGCCAGCATGAATGTTCATGAGGGAGTTGACCAAAGCGTCCTCAAGCAGCAGCTCTCAATAATTACTACAATAGATCCTTAGCACTTCATCTTCACATGCTACAAGAGCAAATTGACAAAAAGCAGATTGGAAATTCCCAACCCTTGCTTCCAACTTAATGCCATTGTCACATATTGTCTAAACTCCGAGCATGCCAGCATGAATGCTCATGAGGGAGTTGGCCAAAGCATCCTCAAGCAGCAGCTCTCAATAATTACTACAATAGATGAGTGGGGAAATATTAAGCTTTAAGAAGAGGGTAAGCTATAAGGTAGCTGGGAGGGATTATTCTGCATGGGTATTTTGGCTTCTAATAAATCTTTGATATACTGCTCCCCTGCACCATTCACATGCAGGAGTTTGCTGGCAACATGATTACTCTTTTGGTAATTATGTTTTAATATTTTATTTTCTCAAACCACCGTCAATAAGAAGAATCTCTTTGAGGATACTACTCAATTTCCAATCTTCCAAAGATTTGTGCTTACATCCCTGCATGATAATTTGGGATTCATTATGCCCTTCTGAAGAACTGCAACCTAGAGAGCTAGCCATCTTGAGTCTTTCCAGAAGTGCTTAAGCTTCAGCTTCATTATTAGACTTTGCTTCCAAAAATAAGAAAACCAACTTCCATAAGCAAGGGCTTTCAGGATTTCACCATCATATCGGCTCCTGCAGGACCTCTGTTGCCTTTAGCTGCTCCATCAAATTTTAATATAAAAACCCCTCTTGAAGAGGCTTCCAAGAACTACCTTTATGCTTTGAAATTTTTTCCATAACCTTATTGAGAGGTAAGAAAAATATTATATAGGGAGAAGGAATTTAAAGCTCAGAGAGATTACATATAAGGAACATATGTATTTTAAAAATTTAACAAGATTTTAAGATTTCATAAAATAATACACTCTCTCTCTCTCTCTCTCTCTCTATATATATATATATATTTATAATTTTTTAAGAGATTATATGTGTGTGTGTGTAGACACACACATATTGTAAGTTTTTGAATTTGTTCTTCTGTTGTGTTTCCCATGTTTAAATTTTTCTCATTTCTGCTTGCACGGATTATCGTTATACCTCTATTCTTTGAAACTTTATTTATTTATTTATTTTTGGTTTAGATATGTTAGTGTTGGACAGGTCGGGAGTGGTCTTTGATGCATTGTTACACCACAGTCTTTTGACATGGCAGCTTAATAAGCTGTGCTATAGGTCTGGGTTAAGTTTTGGCTCATTTTAAGATACAACCATCTGAGACGTGTGTTTGCTAAAGGTTTGGTTAATGTGATAAGGGAAAAATGGACCTGGATTATTTTGTTGTTACTAGTGTGTCGTCACTGCTATTCAACAACCTGAAATTTCTGGGTATCATGGAGGCGACTACCATAATATTCCTAACAGGTATCACTGAGAAGAATGTGGAGCAATTTGCAGAAAAGTGGTCCCATGAACTCAAAAACTCATAGCTAGTGCATGCAAGTTGTGCTTTATATTTTAAATTTTAAATTTAAAAAGATCAAAAAGATCACCATACATCTGCTTCCAAAAACTAACACATTTCTATGATTCAGTAACAGTCTTAAAAAACCTGTTATGTTGACACCTACACTTAAAAAAGGAAATGTGACTACTTTGCTTTAAATTATTGCTATTTTTTACTTTAGGAATATTCTTTTTATTTGATTTTTTTATGTGCAAGAAATGCAAAGTTTTTATGTTCCATGTTTTAAGATTTTCAACGTCCTGTCATAAATTTGTAGTTTTATGTCCTATTACACATTTTCTATGCACTTTAGGGAGTTCGTGTCCAAGATATGTCAAGGTTAAGCTCAACATTTGATTTTTCTAGGCAATTTATATGTTATCCTAGACATCAGCTATTGATGATTTTTTGACCAAAGGAATGATTATAATTATTTTGTGTGGATTTTTTTTGCAATTTCCATATTGAACTGCTGTTTTGCTTTTCCCTTATTTGACTTGTTTTTTTTCTCAATAGTGTGGTACTGATGTATAATTCTCAATGGGAAATAGCCTATAGGCTTAATGGTTTTGTATGCAGATCCCAATTTTTGAAGAGTTATTTAACTGTACCTTTGGTGGAATTGTTGGATCCTTTCATTATTTCAGACATAGACAATTGCAACTAATTCAAGCATAGTGTATAAACAATGATTTTGAATATTCGTGTGCTCTTTTGCAGGACAGTCAAGATTGTCTGGAGCACTAGTGGTGAAGTTTTGTTTGTTCAGGTGGAGAGGATGTTGATAGTTAAAAAGATGTCGTGTGAAGCATTTGATCCGGGTTCTATATTTTTGATGAAAGAAATTTTTGGTAATGAAGATAAGGTGAAGCTAGAAGAGAAAAGGCCAAGGATATGCAGGGTGTTAATGGGATTTTTACTTCTAAAATTAGAAAAATAACTAGCTGGCTAAATGGACAGAAGCCAAGGGAAGGTGTTATATTTTGAATCTGGACCATATTTATCTATATATGGTAAATATATGCTAGGATGCATTAGCAAGGCCTTTCAGCTTTGCATCAAATGTGATATGAGTGAAGGTTGTGTACAAGACAGAGTTGAGCAATAGAATTTTCTCAAAGAGATGCACTTCAGATATTATTTACCAGGTTTGTTTTGATCTTTCCTCAAATGCCTAATGCATTGCTTTATGTATCTGTTTGCTTAATTTAATACAAGCGCTGTTCATCTTTCCCAGGTTTTTAAAAATTATAAAACTTGTCTACGCCTAATTAATTTGTTTTACTTATTAATCTTTGTTTCAAATACAATGCTTTATAAAATCAAAGAGAAACAATTTAACATTTATTGTTATTTTGATCTTATAGAGTCTGAGATGCGACTCCAAGAAATTCAAGGGAGGTTTTACAAACTAATGAAGTTGCAGCAGTGACGCCTCTTATCATACAGGTATTTTTCATATGTTATTCACTATGAGGGTTTTGCACTCATTTTTGTTTGTTTTATATGCTATGTAAATTAGCTTTTGCTCTTTTACATTATTTAATTTAGGAGTGTGCTGTTTACAACCCATTTCCATGAATTGTTTAATTTTTGAATATTTTGGTAAAGTTGAGAGACATGCTTCTGCTTCATAATTATTACAGCTCTATTTTATGTGATTGCCTTTTTCATTGGCTTCAACTATGTGACTTCAAACTTGCTCAACAAAGCAAAAAGATGTCTAAAATTGTTTGATAGGTCTCAAGAGGGTGGATTACAACATCCATTGTTTTATTTGTTTTTAGGTAGTGTATTTCAGACTATCAATTAAACATGGCATGGAAGAAAAGGTACACAACAAAGCACATGATTCATGTAGTTGATGTTAAGTGCAAGGATTGAATATTTATATGACAAGCATGGCCATGGCTGCTCTTTTTAGACATCACATGGATTCAATACTATTAAGAATCAAGATTTTATGTGTGCTGTGAAAATCAATAGTCTATCAATATAGGACATGGAATAGAAAGGGTTGCGCTAAAAATGACGAGCTTAGAAGTTGAATGGGTGGACAATGGTTTTATAAGGTGGATGGTTGTACCATTTTAAACGACACAAGAAGTTAGTACTCTTATAGTGATTAGAATACTTACTAAGATGTTACCCTTAATATTTACACGAGGTAAAACAAACTTAAGCTTAATATGTCTAAAAGATGCTACGCATGCAATAATATTGTATTGCTCTTGGCAATACATGTAAGAGAGGATGATATATACTTGTCAGAAATGATAGGTACACGCACGAAAGTAGTTAGGGAAGACTACATTATATCAAGTAAGAAGATATAATGGATTATGTTACATTTGACACTTGACAACAAGTTTTTGTTGTCTTTTTACATTGTTACCAGTGGACTTGCTTTTGCAAAAAAATGCATTAGACTATTAGCTACATTATGTACCCATATAGTAAACTTTTCTATAGGTTTTTAAGAATTTTGAGTCGACATAGGTAAGTTCATTAGTAACATTACGCCTTGTTTGAGGACGATTGAGCATGATACATGAATTAAATGGTACTTGCGAATCCAGTACTTTAGTAGGCATTCAAATGGCGCTTTGTAAGTCAATGTTAGGAATGACTTAATCTTACAAGAATTTCTCATTGACCATTAAAGAGTAAAATGAGTGTAGTAGGCCTTGGAATTCCTTTGAAGTCAAGCTAACATTTATGTAATGTTGCAAATGTTAATTTTTAATGTTTTATGTGCTTGTATACATGTACGTTTGCAATATTTATTGAAAGCTTCTTGTTGGATGACGAGGGTAGTCATTTTTAAGAAGCGCTTAGAGTACATGTGTAACTCTTCACTAGGATATAACTGATGGGTTGAGATGTACCTAATATTCCCATTCCAACAATTAAATCTATAAGTTGTAGTGGATAAGGTTTGGTAAGGTCTTTATGTTTGTAGTAGGTTACCTTTTATTATTTATTTTGTATATAATCCATGTCAAATGACATTGTGATGGGTTGAATTCATACTTTTGTGAAGGTTAATAATAATTTATCTTTTTTTGTAAGAACCTTGAAAATAGCTCAAGGTTCTACAATTGTTTTCCACGTTTTGGAAGAAGAGTGTATATTTTCGTTGTGTGCTTTGGAAATATTTTGAATTTTGTATACGACGGGGGTAATAATTGAAGCAATTGAGAATTCCTGTTTGATTATTTTCACAAACTGGTCAATTTTTTTTTAATGAAAAATTGCCATGTTCTGGGTGGTGCAATCTTTCTTTATTTTTTTTGTTTCTCAATTTACATGGTATAACCTTACCACATGTTTGTTATGGTTAAGGGCTCCTTATTTGGCAATCAAAATATTGAAATTAGGGACCCATGTTTGTTGAGGATTTTGAAAGGGTTCTCTTGGTATGCATTGACATAAGCAATACGAAAATAAAACAATGACAATATTCAAAAGACTTGATATTTCTCTTAATAGTTTTTCCCAGATTATTTATGGCAAATTGTTAGTCAAAATATCGTTCACATTGTTTAGAAATAACATGTTACAAGGTTATATGGCTATAGGTGTGGTTAACAAGGATAAAAGATATCCAAATGTGAATAGTTAAGGTGGAAAAACATCAAACTAGTCACCCTTGACACACTATGGATGATAGTGGGAAATCTCTTGATGGTGAAAGTACCGATAAACATTTGTTTAAAGACTATTAAAGCTTCTATACTTTAATGTTAGAAAAACAACTTCTCTACATCTTTTCAAAATTACCAATAAAATTATAAATGATAATAAAGACTAGGATTGGTAGAGGGGTTAAATCAATTTATATTGACTCTATAGTTTGTGTCATAGGTTAGATTAAACATCAAAGCTCACATGACTATCAACCTTCTAACAAAAGCTTATGAAACTAGTCACTCAGTTCACGAGATTCTTCACATCAATATTTGGACATTTAGCCAAGTTTGTGAAACACCTAAATAGAAAACAAGAAGCCTTGAGAGGTATTCATCAAATTGAAATATTTAAAGGGATACTTTGGATGTTACCAATATTTTAATCAAAAAATGTTAAAGGGGTGGTTTCAGTATACCCAAAAAATTTCTCCAATATTTTTGGTAGTCATTTGTTAGAAAGAAAAGAATATGGAATACCTAAAATCATGTCGATAACCAAACATATCTTAACTCTACATTGTTCTTATTGTCCAAAATTTTATAGGTTTTCATTTAAAGCGCCAATGTAAATTTTTAATATCTTACAAACTTTTACCTAAAGATTTCACTAAAATCTCTATCATAAAAGTACAAACTTTTCTTACTACATTATCAACAAATTATTGATTGCTCACAACATCCTCTTATTGTAAGAGATGCAATCTGAACTTGTGCAACAATGATCAGGGAGTGGTATCATTATCACAAACTATAATTTAGAGGAAGATCATGATTGTTTGTTAGTTTGAGCAAACAATGATCATTGAGTGGATCATTATCACAAACTATAATGTAGAGGAAGATCATGATTGTTTGTTCGTTCGAGCAACATTCATTGGCTTCAATAACATGAGGATGAGTAAAAACCACAATGACAACGTTGTTAGCAAAATAATTTCAACATACTTATCATTGCAATTAAATATATTAATGTCGTGTGGATGTATCTTTGCTTGTATATCAACCATTGTCAAGCCCACACACCATTGATCTATATATGGGTTTCGAATTTTGAAATTGAGCTTGGATATAAAATGTGTAGGGTGGTGTAAGTAGTTGATTTCAGTAGTTTGGCCCTAAGAGAGTAGCAAATTTATTAATGTTTTTTGTGGATATGTGTTTGCTTTTTTTATCAACCATTGTCAAGCTCAGACACAATTGAACAATATATGGGTTTTGAATTTTGAATTTTGAATTTGAGCTTATCCAAGTTATGTCCTGTCTCGTAAGAGACTTGTAATCTCCACATTGCCTGAACATGATGGATTGTTACGGTTATAGTAACAAGAAAATATCAAGAGAATTTTCACATTTTAGTTACTTATGAACAAGTTATATATTTTTTCTTTTTACATGTAATAATGATTTCTAATATAAGTCAATGAGTTGGGATATACGAATTTTAGATTTCTCCATGATGAGCATGTTAATGTGCTTTCCATCTTTCTTAAATAAAGTTTCATTTTTTCGGTTGTACATGTATGTCAAAACTTTAGTTTTGTTAATAATTGCTAGTTGATGTTAATATGTGAGTAAATCAAATTAGGTTATTTGGTTTTTTGAACAATATTGTTCAATGTGATTTTGTGCAGTGATGTTTTATTTGGCAACTAAAGGTCATGCAGGCCTTCTGAGTTGGAAGGAGGATCACATCTTTAGCCAGAGCTTGAAGTGTTTTTGATTGTGCTTGCAACAACTCTTATATGAGGATGACTTATAAGTTAACTTGATTGAAGTGGAGATGTGGATGTGCATAGAAAGATGTATTTTGAGTGGTTATCCAATTGCTCATAACAACAATGAAAGGATTTGTGATTAGTGGAATCATGATGAATTTGGTTGATGAAAACTACAAATCATTATTTGAAAGGATTCATGCTGGGCGATGTCACAATGAGAAATTAGTATGTGCATTCTTTGGTTTAGTGCACAGGTTGACAAGATTTATGCTAGAGTTAATTATGGTATTATTTGACATTCAAGTGTGAAAACAAGTGCAATGACACTAAAGAGCAAGAGGAGTTGGAGTTCCATCAGAGTACGAGGACAAGGAGCGAAATCAAATTGCGAGGATAATTTAATTGGCATTGAAACGTGAGCACTATTTTAGCAAACAGTGAAGGTTGAGGACAACTGCATCGGTGCTAAGCGTGTGCTTATGTGCTACAATGTTGAGGAACACAAGAACAAACTAGTGTGAAAGTGTTAAGTACAAATGATAACAAGTCAGGTTGCACAAGTTACAAGGTAGATTGATCATGACCATTGTTAATTTTAGATTATTGAAATGGCAAACATTTGGTATATTGATTCATGTCTTTGATGTTAAAGCAGATGTGCAACATGGCGTTGATTGCAACAAATTAACGATATTGACATTGAAGTAGATGTCATCACTTGCAACAAATGTTACATGTTGCTTCATTGAATACACCCAAATTTCTAGACTAAAATCACTATTTGGAACCAATAAATGCTTAAGACTTATTTTTATAATACTAGTGGCATATCATTAAAAAAATGAAATAAATTATAAATTATTTAATGCTATTAGAGTATTTTTCATTATTAAAGCACTAGTAATTAAGGCCTTTGTTTTTAATGTGGGTAATGCTTCTATTAGTCTTTGAGAACAAATTGTGACAAGGTATTAACAATTGGAACTATTTTTAGTAATGTTTGTACTTCTTAAGTTGGTATAAGGCAAAGTACCTTTAGATTTTGTCCATATATTGCCAAGGAAAACAAAATCTTGCTTTTTTATTATTATCTTAAATACAATGGATCTCAATCGTTTGTGAGGGCATAGGGAAAATAAGTGATAACATTTTTACATGCAATATTTATCGTAGGATGAAATGTATTAGTTCATTTCATGTCAAATTTTATATGTTTATAGATTACAGGTTTAGATTGATTCTATCAAGTAATTTAGGTTTATAATGAAGACATAATTCAAATTTTAAAGACTCGAAGAACTCTTATTGTAATTTAGAGTTTAAAGACGTGAAGTATTCTTGGTGTACTTCCAAATTTAAAGACTTGAAGTACTCTTGGTATAATTTGAAATTTAAAGACTTGAAATGCTCTTGTTGTAATTCAAAATTTAAAGACTTGAAGCTCTTTTGGCGTGTTTTGAAATTTAAAGACATGATTTACTCTTATTTTTGATGTTAGAAACCATCTTAAACCTTTTTTTTTGGATTTCATTATTCATTATCTTTAAATTATCAAGGGAGAAAGCTGAGACCATACATTTATACTATTGTTATGTGTGCTTAGGGATAACCCTACAAGCTTATCCTCAACTAGCTTTCTATGAGTTTTTGACTTGCATATAGGTTCTTAATTTGCCCCCTTCAACTTAAACCATATGTGTTTACACCTTAAATACATTTGTTAAGTGTTGCTTCATTATCTCCTTTTATGTTAGGCAAATTGAAGTCCATTTAATCAAGAAAGTATCTAATAAAAATAGACGAGTGATAAACTATTGTGGCCAAATGTCATAGGTAAATTCCACTTAGATATACTTACAACTTGATTGAATTCCATTAAATTTAGAGGCAAAAAATCCTTAGTAATTCCATTTAGTATGAAAATTGTGGAAATGTATACTAAGGTTTCTCTTTGAAGATTTGAAAGTGTGTTTTGAGTTTGAAGCCTATTTTTGCAAGAAAGTGTGTTATGAGCTTGAAGCCTATTTTTGTAAGAAAGTGTGTTATGGGTTTGAATCCTTTTTTTGCAACCACTATAGTGTTTTGTTTATCACTATAGTGTTTTTTTTTGTATAAGTTTATCCAAGGTTGTTTCTTTTTGTTTGAGGATTCTATTATTTTGCTCTTTCCATAAGCTCCATATTATTTGCGCTGGAACTTTCTACCATAATCCTCTTCACATATCTCGTGTATGATTGATTTTTGGTTTTGATCAATTGCTCAGTTAGCTAGGATGTCGACCACTGAATTGGCTTCAAGATATACATGAGCTAAGGTGTAATTGGGAATCAATTTTAGAAATTGGGTGATTCTTTCGATCAATTGAGTTGTATTCGATTGGTGTTTGGATATTGTATTGATAATTATTAGGGAATCACCTTCTATGTCGAGGTTTGTCATGGATTTTTCTAAACATGTTTGTTTTCCAATTTGCATCGCTGCATGTTCTGATTTATTATTTGTTTCATCTGGAAGTTTAATTCATCTGACCCATTTAAATTTCCTTTTTCATCTCTGATTGCGAAACCCCCCAAGATTATCATTAACGTTTAATTTAAATCTTCCTTTGTTAGGTGGTTTCCTTTTGCTTTGTTTCTTTTGCCTCTAGTCTTTAAGATAATTTCTTTAGGTAGTACAAGATGTGGCCATTTCTTGGTTATTTGCTTATCCTATTATGTGATTTTTTTTTGGGTCGGTAATAGGTATTTTATTGATAATTATAAACGATAATTACAACAGAATTACATTCCAGTCTTTCAAAAAAGCCAAATGCTTTCTACATTTCCTCCTCCCGACATATTTTCTTAATCCATCTACACTATATTGTCATCACCCTACCTATAACACACATGTTTAACTTCATCTTAATAATCTTATACAAAAACTATCCCACTTACATACATGGATTTAAACATTAATAAACACTGCAAAAAACTTGATATCCCTAAGATGTATAATTGCAGAGCTCCCAAAATATTATACCTCTTCCTCGCTATGATCCTGCGCTAGAGTTAATCACAGACCTCCACAAAAACCACCTTTGTTCAAAACATCATTAGGTATGCTACCTTTGGCAATCTTTCTGCACAAGCATATTCCAAAAAGCCTCCCTTAATCCCTGCTTATAACATGTCTATTATTTCGCTCTTTCCATAACCTCTTTATTATTTGTGCTGGAACTTTCTACCATAATCCTTTCCGCATATCTCGTTTATGGGTTGTAGAGCATTCTTGGATGATTTACATTAAGTTGTTCAATATTGACCATGTAATGGTCAATATTTTTTCAACTTATTGCAAAAGTACATTCAACATTGGTGTCCAAGGTGGATTTGCTATGGTTGGAATCTTGTTGGGTTCTTATGAATCACGATAGTTGTATCAAAGGAGTTTGCTGCATAATGCATTCAATATTCTACACATTTGTCATGATAATTTTGCCCCTAGCGTGATATTTTGGATTTTTAGATCCTTAACATTGGCTTCTTCTTGCGATTTATCTTGTGTTACCTTATCCCATTATATTAACAATAATAGTTTTTGTTCGTTTGAGCCTTGCCAAATGGACTTCATTTGAGTTGTTATTAGTTTTTCTTGTGCTTTCTTTGGGAGTTCAAGACATGGTGGTGTATATATTGGCATCGTTGTGAGCACTAATTTAAGCATAGTGACGCAACATGCTACAGTAAGCCATTTGTCTTTCCAATTTTCTGTTTTTTTGTGGCACTTTTGTATTGTTTGGTCGCAAAGACTGACTTTGATGCTAAATATTTTGATGGTATTTTTTCTTTAGAAAATCCCAGTATTAGTTTGATTCAGCATTTATAATTTGATCAGATGTTTTTGCATGTTTATTTAGTAATTGTTTAATTATTTTTGCTCCTGTTATAGTGGATGAACCATATAATAGGGGTATCGTTTGCAAACATTTGATTTGAAAAGGGGGTAATTCATGTACTATTTTTATTTGTTCACATTGTCTTTGTTCTTTGAGTTTGCTAATTTTTACTTAGTGCATTCACCAAAATTAAGAAGAGGAAGGGTGAGAGTGGGTCTCCTTGTTGTAGTCTCTTGGCTCCTTGGAAGAAACCTTGAGGTGATCCTTTTATGATTATTGAGTATGTAGTTGTTGAGATGCAATTGAAAATACATTTTTGCTATGTAGTGTTGAACCCAAATTTCACAATTATTTGAATGAGGAATCACCATTTTGTTTGGCATAAGCTTTGCTAATATCTAATTTTAGGAGCATGCATTTGAGGTTTGATTTCTAGATTGAATGTAGTCCAAGAATAATTCTGCTTTGTTCTTTTCATATCACTTTTGGAAGTATAAGTTTTAATTGATTAGCCATAACTTTGGAATGGTTTTGTATATTGAATTGCATAATGATATGGGTCTATAGTTTGCAAATGTTTTCCCATCTGATTTCTTTGGACTCAAGACACTATTTTTGTTTAAATCTTTGAGTATTGTATATTTTTCGCAAGTTTCTTCTAGCATTAACCATTTATCTTGTCCCGTGAATTTCTAACATTCTTGAATGATTAATGCTATAAAGCCGTCCGGTCTTGGTGCTTTGTTCGGATGTAGCTTTCTTTATTTCTTCCAAAGTGGTTGGCCTGATACAAAACTAGTTTTCCTTGTTTGTGACTATTGTCGGTATGTTTTGAAGGAAGTTTTTTTGTAGATTGTTCTACTCTCCATTGCTACCTAATATTTTTTTGAAATAATCTACCCTTGCATTTCGTATTTCGCAGGGATAAGTAATTATGATGTTGTTGAATCTTTCTATTTGTGTGATGATTTTATTGAGATTTCGTTTAATTTTGGAGGTGTTGTGGAAGAATTTGGTGTGGAGATCACCTTTGTTTAGCCATACTTCTCTAGATTTATATCTCCAATAGCTTTCCTCTCTTTCCAACATTTATTTGTATTCTGTCAGTGATATGTTTTTCCTTTTAATATTCTGTCTGTGTCATGCCATTTTGTAAAACTATGTTACTTAATTTTGCTATTTACTTTTCTTGTTTTTCTTTGCTCTCAAAGATGTTATTGGAGACCGATCAATTCGATATTTTTAATTTTTCTTTGAGGTTTTGCAATTTTTTATGCATGATATTTATTTGGGTGCCTTTTTCAGAGATGGGTTCTTCCCACCATTCTTTATAGCAAGCAATAACTTTGGGTGTCTAAGTCTCATTTGTTCGAAATGGAATTGAAATTTTGGGTATTTAAGTTTTGCTGTTATTTCTAATTGAATTGGAAAATGATAATCAATTAATTTGTTGTTTTTAACAAAGTTTTGAAAATATTTCCGAGCTTGGGATATTCTTCGAATCGTCCTTGATTTCTTTTGCAGGCCTATGATTGCATTAAAATCCCCTCCCAAAATGTAATTGTTATTTATTCCCTTAAGGTTGAGTGTTTGATCATGTCATAATTTGTTTTTGTCCTTTGTTTTCATTGGACTATATACATTGATTATTGTAAAACAAAGAGATGTTTTGAACTTTTAACTAATGCTATTTGCCATTGATTTGGAAAATTAATAATTTTAGTGCGTACCTAGTTTGGTTGCCAAAGTATTTCCACACTTCCACAAGCTCCCATAGATTCAACAAAATGACCTTTCAATTGCTTGCTGAATTTGACGTTCTTTCATGTTAAGCTTTGTTTCTTGTATTGAAATAATATTATGGTGATGAATCTCCATTTGACGCTTCACGAAGTGTCTTTTGTCAAGGGTGTTTAGGCCCCTGACATTCCATCTTAAAATCTTGATTGTTTCCTCAGGGGGTTCCTCCCTTGGGTCCTAATCTTAATAGGTAGGTTTTGATTGAAGACTGTTCTCCTTCGAGTGCTTCCTCATCTGTTTTTTGTTTATACTACTTTTTGCTCTTCTTGTATGGTCTGTTGTTGATAATGATAGTTGCGGTTTGACTTATGCACCTTGGTTCCAATATATCAATGTGTCTCTTTTGAAAGTTCATATTCTTTATTTTGTTTTATTGGTGTAATTTTCACTTATTTAAGTTTCATTTGATTTTCTTTGTTGTTCATTTGATTTTCCTCCCAGACATCTTTTATATTCTATTCTTTGATCAGATATCATTTGTTTGTTCAATATCCTCCGCGACTGCCTCATTGTTTGAAGCAATTAATTTTTCTTCCTCGATTGCAATTTCTTCTTTGGATGCCATAATCTATTTTACAATGTTCCCAAAGTATAACAATATTTCCCTCGTTTATTTATGACTTTATTCCCTTGATTGGTTGAATTCAACATTTGATTCAACTTCTGATGATTTATTTGGTTGAGTGTGGTATTTAATGCGATAATCTGTTATATGTATTTAATGCTTAGTTATTGGAATTTAGGTAGTAGAATTTTGGTTCTTCCACGTTGATATCTTGAATCCATATCCCAATTTTAGCGCGAACAAGGTCTACTCATTTTCTTCCATTTTTGGCCCTATTACTATACCATTCATCATTCTGATTTGCTGAAGGGAGTTTCTTGTCAGATACTTTGTCTGTAAATTATATAGAGGAAGCCAAAAAGGCTCTTTTTGTTGGAACCATTGCTAGCGGGTTGAAATTGTTTTCCCATTTTTGTCCATAAACTAGTTTATTTTCAAACTATGGGAGCATTGTCTCCACAATTTTATCTGTGTTGTTCCGATTATATTTTTGCCATTTTCATCCAATGTTTGTGTACCAATTGTCTAATTTCTTCTGTGTACAACTTAATTTCAATAACCGTGACTACAACTATATGTGACTTCAATTTCTATGAATTAGGGCTTGTGATTTGCATCACAGATCTTTGTTTTGTCTTGAAATTGTTGTTTCTCTTGTTCTTATTATCTCTGATATATGTCCAAGTGGTATTCGATTAACTCCCTGCACATATGCAGGTGGGTATGCTTTGGCAGGTAGTTTCAAAAAGTTTCTTGAGTATTCATAGTTTGATGGATGTGTTTTTTCGTTTGTTTAGAGTAGAGCTCTCTTTGAATTTTGCCATTTTTTTGCAACATCTTTGAAAATAAGATCAGGATTCAAGAATAGATTACAAAGCTCAATGACATAGTAATTAAACACCGTATGACATAAAATGAATTTTAAAAGGAGAAAGCGCTCATGGAGTATGAAGAGATTCTTGCTATATAGGAAATTTGTTGGAGAACAAAATCAAGAGAAACATGGCTTAGTGAAGGGACTTAAAACACAAAGTTTTTCCACAACACATGCAAGATAAAACAAATCCTTAACAAAATCACTCATATAGAACTAAGCACCAATAATACAATCACTGAGCCTTAGGAGATCTTAAAAGGAGTAAAATACTTACATAATCTATTAGGAGGGGCATGAGATTGTGACTTGAAACAAAATGATTTTATACAACATATACTATAAATCATCACAAATGAGGACAATAAAATCTTATTGAAACCAAAGACATTAGAAGAAGGGAGAAAGCAACTTTGAAGTTACACCTGGACAGAGTGCTAGTACTAGATGACTTCACACAATTTTTTTCCAAGAATGTTTGGAATTTATGGGCACATAAATATGGCAAATGGTCGAAGAGACAAGAACAAAATTGAACATACTTAAAGACGTAAACACCACAAATATAGTATTAATACCCTAATCCAAAGAAAGCAAATCATTTTCAGAATGCAAGCCAATATCCCTACGCAACACAATTTACAAAATCATAGCTAAAGTTGTTCAAGAACTATCCTCTTTTTCCTATCAAATATTTGCATATTACACACTATTATATGGAGCAGTGACTGTTAAAAAGGCAAAAAAGATAAACAACTATTAAACGAGTACTAAAAAAACTTAGGGCAAACAATAAATGTAGCTAAGTCAATCATGTTTTCTTTTCAACACAACAAGAACTTGATGACTAGTAAAGGAAGAATTGGGATTCAATGAAGATCAATTACCATCCAAGTATTTGGGAATTCCATTATTTGGGGGCATTAATATAAAGAGTGATGAAAACCAATGCTGGATAAATGTATTAAAAAAGCAAAGCTATGCAAAGGAAAATGGTTGTCCTTATCTAGGCACTTGACTATGGTAAAATTGGTACTAGCAGCCATACCCACATATATGCTATCATGCATGGAGCTTCCCCAAAGCATTATGTAGAAAATGATAGCAATATAAGGGAAATTTCTATGGGAAGGATCAAATGAAGAGAAAAGGGTCCAACTTATACTCTGGAATACTGAAACACAAGTAAAAGCACGAGGAGCTAATGTTAAAGACCTTGAGCTACGAAGTTTAGCATTATGAGAAAAATATATTGGCGGATGTATATAAAACAGAATATCCTATGGAGTAAACTCCTAAGATGTAAATATTTGGATTCAGATGAAGCATCTAAAGAATCTTTACAATAGCTAATCCACCACATGGATCAACAATTTGGAATTTCCTCATCAAAAGCAGAAGCTTGATAACTGACCATCTTAGTTGGAAAATTGGAAATGGACAACAAACCCTATTCTGGGAAGATTCATGGAATGGATATACAATACTCGATTCCATACCCGAGATCAGTAATAGAAAACCACATTTGGAACAAAGAATTGGATGAAGAGTACAAGATTACTTAGATATCACAACAGTTAATAGAATCCCCCATGTACAATTGATGAAATTAGAAATGATAAACACTAACACACGAGCGATATTGACACAGGAATTAGAAAACAGAAAAGAGGCAAATTTGACTCACACAAAGATGTACTCATATGGTGCGTGCAAAACCAAGGAATTACACAACCAAGTTAGGTTACGAGGTTGCAAAGAACATCTCAAATAAGGAATGACCAACCAAATTGTGCTGGGGAATATGTGTACTTTCCGAAGCAAGACCGTTTGCATGGACAATTTTGACAGGGGATGGATTGCAAAACATTGGGATCTTGGGACCACATCGATGACCACTATGCAAAGAACAAGAAGAAACATCAGAGCACCTCTTAATCAATTGCAAATAAACCGATGTTGGACACACTTTGTTAACAAACTAGGAATACAAGGCCGATGCGAAATGAGTTGAAAACAATCTTCCAAGAATGGACTCATAAGACAAAAGGTTTATTGTGGAAAGGGTTATGACAAGAGACCCCAACAAAGATAACATGACAGATATGGAAGGAACACAATCAAAGAATATTTGATAAAAAAGATTCAACCTTTAAAATAATTATATACAAGATAGAAATCAGGATAAGTGATTATATAATTACCAAAGTATTAATTAAAAATCAATGCACAATATAGATGTAGAGGGAGACTTACATGCAACAATGAATGCAATATCCAAAGGCTACACACCAAACTGGAAAGCATCCATACAAATAGATAAGATAACAACTTTACTAAAATCATTTGAAATCTTGAGAAGGACTAGCCAGAAATACAGCTTGCAGAGATATAAGAGTCATACAAGATCTCAGAGGATTTGAAAATCCATATCAAACCCACTCACATATTATCCCTTATCGAAATTAATAAAAAAGATGCCTGACAATCGGGTTTGACAAGCCATACAAACCGAACAAAGCCAAAATTGAAAATTGCAAACTCACATATTATAGAAATTGCAACAAACACATAGGACAAATACATGAATCCCCACTCGATAACCCATAGTAGCTTATAGGTGGTAGATAAATCAAAGGACAAATCCCCACTCGATAGCCCATAGTAGCTTATAGTTTGTAGATAAATCAAAGGACGAAAGCAAATTGAAAATAGGCCATTCTTCTAAAACCTCCCAAATTCCAAAATATCAATATATTCACATGGTCGAACCTATCATGTCAGACATACTTGAGAACACTAAAAATAGGGCATCCATAACAACAATATCAGTCTCATTTTCATTTCAATAGTCTCTGCATTACTAACATAGTATGGCAAGAATGTTGTGTGTTGTGTGCAGGTGTAGGGAGGAGGAAAGAGAGGACCGCTTCAAGAGGTGATTTTCACGAAACCGTGACCAATAGGCAAAGGAGGCAATGCTCAAGGTCCTTGGAAGCAAGGTTTGGGGAGAAGAAGGTCACATACATAACGAAAAAATCTATGCCAAGTTTTATACCTCCTTTGTCCAAATTGCAGGGACATATATCAAAGGACAAGGAGTGACAATGACGACAATAACATAAGAGCACTATGTGATTATAATGAAAACAATAGAAAAATGTGGATCAAGACACAGGGGTATTAGTAGGAATCTTCAACCTGGATATTGAAGGCAAGAAGGTCAAAATGGGTAAAGCTTGGACCCTCTATAAAAAGGTTATTGTAAAACCAACCATGGAAGAGTTCAATAACCTCCCAACAAAGAACGAAAATCTATTTACTATTGAGTAGCTATAAATGATTTTTGAGCAGAATGAAGGACTTATCTTTTTCTTTCACCAACTCTAAATCCTATATGTACTATTTTTTTTGCATATCAATATAGGGAGCTACCCCCTTATGTAGCATTTCACTTAAATAAAAGTTGTGAGGGCTTTTGTGGTCAATCTTTGAATGAATATGGCTGTTGTTTTTACCCGTCTTCATAGTTCTAATCCCTAAGAGTTTCTACTATTTCATGGTCTTGGTTGTGTGAAGATTATTTAAGCAAGTATTGGTGGACCATTTAACTATATTCTCTTCTCTTCTTTTTTATTTGATTGAAAGTTAATTGAAGTAGGATCAAACTTAGGGAAATATTAGCATTTAGATTAGGATTCTAATTAATCTAAATTTGTGTCAAATTGTTTAAATGTTAAATCTCTTGTGTTGCAATGTAATTTGTTTTCCATGAACATATATATAATAGAATAACGAGCTTTAATTAATGTGATCCAATTTTGAAATGACATATTCTTTAGTTGCAAGCGCATCATTGTTTGTTTCCACATTAGCATGAACATGAAGAATGGATGCAAACAAGTGATCAATATATGAGGGGAACTTGTTAATATCTAATTTATTGACGAAGATATAGTAGGAGGGATGCTTTATTCGTCTTTTTCTTGAATTTGCATTCTAGCTCTTGGAATGAAAGAACTATGATCAACATATGTAGGTTGCTCAAGCGTTGTAAATTTTTTGTTATAATCCTTTTTAAGATCCATCTTTTTTTCCATAAGTGAAGTATCTTCTCAACATCCTTTGTAGTTTGATGTAATTTAATCCATCAAGCCTTATGCTTGACCCCCGTTGCTCTTACATGTTTACCATCAAGATTCATGTCTTCTACTTTTGACCTTTTTCTTTCTCTTCCTCCACAAACAATTTTAATTCTTGTTTGTAATTGCTAAATAAATATTTAGTTTCATCAAGTTTTCTTCTTAAAGCAACCACAAATATTTCTCTTTTATTAGATAGTTTCATAGGTCTTTGTGGTACTTTTATTCTTCACCGTTTGTTCATAGGTAGATGACATCCTTGCACTTGTAGCCAACACAAATGAGGCAATGATTTCATCAATATTGTTACGGACCGTCCGCATTTTGGAATTGCATAGGGTTTTGTTCAACAATAGGTTCCATACTAAATAAACAAAATTTTCATGTACTTGAATCTTTAGAATTTTTTGTAGGCCTTTTGTATGTGGAGTTAGTAGTAGGGGTCGTAAACCCCTACAAACATCTTAAATTTAAGGCTTCTTTCAAACTCAAACAAAACACCATGCATACTTGCATACAATCTCTTATCTTGCTTGGCAAGCACTTCTTGTTCTTGATTTGTGTCTTTTGTTAACTTTCTCTTTTAGTAGAAAGAAAAATAGAGAACTACAATCCGTTTGTCTCTTTGGCAAGTCCATGCTTCTTTTAATGACCTTGAAGCACTTGCATTGTAATACCACCTTTTGTAATCATTCAAGCAAGAGATGTGTTCTCGTATAAAAAAAAATATTTCAAGTTAACTGATTAGAAGAGGATGTAATTTACAAGTGGAATTAATAAAAAATACAAATTTCCATTTTCATTCTCAAAATTCAACCCAAAAATCGCCCCTTGTTTATTGGTGATCTAGGGAAAGTTAACATTACTCT
This sequence comes from Thuja plicata, assembly GCA_018584345.1. Classification (NCBI taxonomy): domain Eukaryota; kingdom Viridiplantae; phylum Streptophyta; class Pinopsida; order Cupressales; family Cupressaceae; genus Thuja; species Thuja plicata. The sequence continues at coordinate 3,075,580 of MU224579.1, forward strand.
TGCAATACAACCCTCACCCCCACTCTATTAAACATCATAATTGCTTCCAAATTAATTTCCCGACTTGATGAGGTGTCGTAGACTTCAAACAAAGTAATTTCCACTTAGTGAGGCATTCTAGAAGACTTACAATGTAATTCGTATTTAATAAGGTGTAATAGATGCTTCATAATTCAATTCCCACATTATGATGCATAGATTTTACTCTACAATTGGGCTCCCATTTAACAAGGTACAATTGTTAGCATTAAAGATTATGAGGGGATGATGGATTCTTTTATTTCAACTGTGTCCGTATTTTTGTGAGGGGCTAATTTATTAGAAAAAATACAATTTCGTTCAAGGGAAGGTCTAGTGGAAGGCCAATTAAATGTGCGGTTAATTACATGTAAACTCAATATAAAGGGAGTATTAATTAACAAACATTAGAATCACAAAAAATGAGAAATAAATATTTTTTGTTGCTATTGTTTGCTTGATATGATGATGTTTTTGTGATATAGGCCCTATATGCAAAGAGATTGTGGAGATGAACCTCTCTACTTGTATCTATATTGTTGTACCATTACTTTGGATTGCTAACTACGCTTATGATGAGCTCGATCATTATTAGCTATCTTGAAGCTTCTCTTAATTTTCAACTCTTTTTGTTGAGATTTGCCCAAGTATTTAAAAATTTGCCTTTCCAACCATTTGTTGAGTGTAATGTAGTTGTTTCCCTTTTGCATTTCACCACTTTTGTGGGTTATAGCTAAATTTGTTTGACTCCAATTTCTATTCTACGCGATCTTTTCTTCACCTTTTTGGTGTTCATTTTCATTAACTTCTTTTTCAACAGTGCTCTAATCAATTTCACTGTCTAACAAACTCTTTGTTTCTTATTAAATCTCTCATACTACCTATTCCTTCATACTTAAATATGTTAATTCCTTCGGTGCATTAAGATTGTTTTACTATACTATGTAATTTCATCAGGTCCTCGTCTTGTGCATTTGCTCGCATTGCTTTCAAGCCCTTATATTGCATAACTCTTTACTTCCTTTAGTTCTATTAGTACTCATTTCCGTGAGTACCATATTAAGCATTTTGCATAGCTCCAACCTTCTTTCATGGCGGAAATATTTTAGTTGTAGAGGGTTTCTTGTCTTTTTCTCGCGTGAGAAGGTTGCAGAGGGACGAGGAAGTCGTGTTTGAAATATCCCAAGTAGGAATTTGCTCTGCTGCTGCTATAATTTTTAATTAAATAAATTATGTTTTCCTGTAGACTTTTGTGATCTTATAGAGCTAGACAGAAGTTGCAGAATAATGTTGTTTCTTT
>MU224579.1:3078188-3089663 GCA_018584345.1 Thuja plicata
ATGCTCCTAGAAACTAGGGAACACACCCTGTCATCCTGAAACTGAAACCATGGAATGGTCCAGTGGGACCTCACCTCTGGAAACTGCCACATCCTCTTAAAAAGTAGGGATATCCCCTAAAATCTAGAAACTGTTCCAAACTGGCTCCAAACTGCTTGTAAAGCCCAAATCCAGTCACTGAATGCACTGAATGAGTCCCTATCCATCTCCGCTAGCCTACGAGACTCCAATGATAGGCCAACTCCTCCGACTCTAATGTCCACTCTAGAAAGGGGACATGACAGTGTTTTGTTGCCTTTGGATTGTCTTTGTGTAGTAAAAAAGGGTTGGAAATAATCAGTGTCCATGGCGCCTTCGCAGATCTGGTTTTTTGTTTGAGGCATTCCAAGTCCTTTGTCCCACATTGGCTGTGCGGTGAAAGAACTTAATGTTTTTATATCCTAGCCCGTAGTGGTTAAGTGCCAAAAGGCACATGACTTTTTGGCCAAGTTGTTAGTGGTTAAGCAGTTAGATGGCGGTTAGTGGTGGCTAGTTGGCGGACAGGGAAGCAATTTTGTGGGCCCATATAGAGATGATGTGGCATAAGGTTCCGTGTGGTGACAAATCTCGGCTGGGCGCTATGCCGCAATCCAAGTCACGACAAATCCATTTAGATCGAGGCTTTGCGACTAGCTGACATGTGACAGATTGACAGGTGGCGGGGCCAAGTAGGATGGTGAGATGACATAGGTCCCATCGAATCAGAGGGCGACATGTGGAAGATGGTTGTCTGGCTAAGGGAAGATAAGATTCATGCAACTCATATTTGATCCAACAACTGTCGTTATCTAGTGATCGGAAGATGCACAAGGATTATTGTTCGCGGGATCACACTGTGATGCCAAGTGTCCCTCTGAGATCGAAGATGTAAGCAGGTTCATGGACCGTTAGATCAAATCGTATCGTGTGGTCGGCGTGTTTTTGCTATCCAAAGATGCAAATTTTTTAAACTTTTGCGATCATGACTATGCGCCACGTGGAAAGTGGCCGAGCAAACATGCAAGTTAATGTGTGGTTTGATCTGTTCTAATCCGACGGTTGTTGTGTTCCAGTGAAGTTCAAGATGCGAGGTAGTTATTCATTAAGGCTTCACGCATTTGAGACACGTATCCTTTCCGAGAAGTGGGGCCCGTAGTTTGTAAAGTAAGCGAGATCATCAGATCAATTCAATCCAGTGGCAGGCGTTATGCCTTAACTAGAAGGTGCAAACTTTTTAACCATCGCGGGTTTACGACAATGCAACACATGGAAAGTGCTCCAGTTGAAAGAGGTTAAGCATCGTGTAGATCAAAGAGGATCTAACGGTGGGCGCATTGCCTGGAAAAGAAGTTGATCAATTTTTATTCATCAAGGCATCACGCCTACTTGCCATGTCGCATCTCAGATCTTGGTTAGCGCTGAAAGGCAGGTTAAAGGTAAAACAAATATGGTTTGGTCGGACGGCTGACACTAAGCCTCAAACAAAAGGTGATCGAAGGATATTCATACAGGCATCGCGACAGAGCGATGCGTGTCCAAATCTGATCGTTGGCTCGTGGGTGATTTCAAAAGGGATCTACAACTATGTTTTAAAGTTTAGAAAAGGATTCAATCTGGGCCGTCGATTATATATTCCGCGCCACCTGTAGCCGTTGGAGTGGCTATTCAAATATTTAAATTGTTTCTCAGCGTTTCCAAGCGGTGGTGCTATTTTCCAGGTTGCAGAGATATTAAATGGATTGATCTGATCTTTTGGGTCGAATTTATGAAGTCATAAGGTGCTAGAAGATAGTCTTCTGTTGACTGTGGTTTCTTTTTGCAGTGTGGTGGTTTCTTAGGGTTTTCTGTTCAGATTTGTATATCTTACCGCAACCCTAGTCCGTTTCCTGTCATTTCTGCCATTAGTGTTGGATGTTTTCCCGAGACAAGTGGTGCAAATTATATTCTATTTCAGATCTTTTAAGAAAGATCAAATTTGTTGGAGAAAGAAGGATAAGTGCAAATTAGATATGGAAGGACAAATGTCAATTAGATATCATTTTTAGGGTTTCCTTCTTTAAGTACCTTTCTTTTCGCTGTTGCGGGGGTTCTGAATTGTCTGCAAGGTGGGTAGGTTCCAGGTGTGGTTCCTCTGCAAACATTTCTTCCTTTTCTCTGCATATAGGGTGTTCTTGATCTCTTTCTGGTTTAAGAGAAGAACATCTATTGTAATAGAAATCTTTATGAATTAAACTTAGGTATTATCATACTGTTATCAAGTTGCATTGTGCTTCCAAATCATATAGGTTAAGACATCCAAGGTGTTTTAGTCTTGTCTATTGTAAGATCTGCTATAGAATTATTTAAGGAATAATTGTGATATGGGATTTGTATTCAGATATGTATGAGTTCGGGTATCAAGGATATGTCAACTTGTCTTTCAGTGGATGCTGATCAATGTATAGTCTATTCCAGGGTCTCTTCCAAGGGGAGGGTTAAAAACTCTGAATAGATAATCGCATGTTTGAACACACTGGTGGATACACAAGTATAACTTGATCAATGAGGTATGTTTGGTGTAAGGCATTAGACATATTAGACTGTGTTGTCTTCTTTATTCATAATCTCCTTTTGCAATGTTATGTTTGACTTTGATGCCCATTGGATAGGGCACTGGTCTATGTGGGATCTGGGGTATTTTAGGGATCCATTAATCCATACATCAAAGAAAATATTTTCCCTTTCATGTTGATAGGAAGAGTTAAGAGTATGTATGGTTTTCATACATACTTTATGCAAGTGGGAGACTACATAAGATTTGGTAAAAACATTGAGGTACATGTTACCTAAAGGTTTGAAAGCTATTTCACAGTTATATATCTGCAAGCTATTGTTTGTCACAAAGGGGTTATGTGTGTGCAGATTAGGTATACCTGCCCGAGTGATGTGGAACTCAAAGTGTAGAAGGTCTTTGAACCTTGTCAATTGGACTTGTTTCTTGTCTCCTTTCTACTGAGGGTGTTGAGTTTGTGTCATAGGTTTGTAATCCCACAGCCTGGTCTCAAAATCTTGTCTAGGAAAGGAGAGTGCAAGAAAAAGCTTCAACAAAATGACGACTATGTTGGGGAGACTCATGTGCTAAAAGCTATAGAGTCATGCGTTACAAAGAAGTATTTCTCATACTTATAAAGCGAGTTCAGAGTTTGTTTGCCTGTCGTTGCATACTGTCCAAGAAGTCCAAAAGTTCCTAAAAGATAACATGTATATCTCACAAGTGGTGAGTGGCTACTCCGAGTTCTCTGATTGCTCCAGTGTGCATGATTGAAGAAATGCTACAAAGGAAAGAGGTGGACTTGTAGTGGAGATGAAGCAGATGTTTGGGCTCTTATGATTGAAAGCATAGTCAGAAGAGGAATATATATGAGACCCTATTATGGGTGTGCTGTTAGTTTGCTAGTTTTAAAGAAGGTCAGAGTGGAGTGAAGAGATCTCTGCTGTTTCCAACTTTTCCTTTACAAAGAGGTGGCGACTCTACCAAAGTTTTGAAAGGTGATTTGGAGGTGACTTCAGATCTATATTTTTTGCAGCTGCTACAACACATCTAGGTACTTTATTTTTCAAGGTTATAAAGTGTTTCCCTATTAAGTTGTTTAAGCACTAAGAAAAGGAACAAGGTGTGGATAAAGGTTTGCATCCTTCAAAGTTAGAGTTGGATTTTGCAAAATCAAGTGGAAGTATGTACTAGTGAAAAATGAGGGATATAGAGGATGTAGGTTTTTCTGCTATGTCCAGATCTGAAGGGTCTTTGCCAGACCATAAAGAGTTTCATGCAGAACTGAAAATGTTAGAACAAAGGCTGCAAGAACAAGTCAATTTGTCACTACAAAGAAGAATGAAGAGAATGGTGGGAGAATCTGTACTTCTTTTTTATAAGAGGTTTTTTGCTGCAATAATGGATTTTGATATTCCTGTTAGCCCTCAGGAGGTAGTTTGGGTTAATTTGTTTTTGGAAATTTGTTTTCCTGATTGGCCAACCTCCTTGAGGGAAGAATACATCGAGGAAACCAAATGGTGGATAAAGGATATTGAGGATCTTGAATATGATGATGTTGCACATGAGATAGATCAAAGCATTGAAGAGGATTGCATATTGCTTTTAAGGGAAGAGGTGGGAAGGAGGCAGGTAAAATCAAAAAATATATTTTATAAAAAGTTTTCTAAAGCATATCATGAGCTTCCAATGAGCTTTGTTTGTGGAGCTTTATTTTCCTGAATCAATTCATTGGCCAACTTCCAAGAAGAAAATTTTTATTGGGCATAGCAGGAAATGGATAAAGAATGTTGCAAATCCTGAATTTGAGGTTGCACATGAGGTTGTGCCTAGTGATACTGATATTGAGAATGATGGAAACCAATATGAAAGGGATGAATCCAATGTGGATGCTCTCTCGTGTAATCATGAAAGTGATGCTCCTCAATACGAGGCAAAAGATATGTGTAGTCAGCAAGAGGATAGTGATTGCATGAATAAAAATGATGGTTATGACTGCATATCAGAAGGGGGTGAAAGAGATGACAATAATTTACTTCATAATGAACAAATTTATGAGTTCCTAACTTGTGAATATCTGAGATGTTCAGGGAGGCATAGCTCTGAGTTCTTACATCCAACACACATTGAGTTTGACAAAGAGTGCACATCAAATGATCAAGATTTTGATGTGTGTTACTAATTCTCCTTTTACTTCTGTCATTAGGTTACAACAATAAGATTTAATTTGATAGATTAGATGATGAAAACACCAATGCATTTCGAGTTTCAGAAGATGGAGAGGATGGTCTTTCAATTACTCAAAGTATGCAGATACCTGGTGAGTATGTAGACGAGTTCTCTCCCTCCAATGGACAAGATGATGGTATGCATAAGGTTTGTAATTTGCAAGAAAGTTCTTTCGGGAACTCTGATATGGGTATGCAAACTGGTGACAAAATACAAAACGATGACTCCAGCAATATGGCATAAAATGAATGTCTTTCTCAGCTAGATGATGTTTTTCCAAGATGTGGCATTGAACTAGAAAATGATGAATATTGCATTTGGTCTGATTTCCTTCTACCTAATGAATGCAACATTAATATACGACCTGATTTGCTTTTTCATTCTTGGCCGGATTGCCTTTTAGGCTATACTTATGGGTGTTCTGTTAATTTTTTCTCTGGTGAGCTAATGGAAATTATCAGTGAATTTGACCAAGCAGGTGAAAGTGTTATCTTTAGCTTGTTTCTAGTGCAGAGAGTAGAAAGTTTTGTGTTTGACAGAGGCAGGCTAAATTAAATTTTTGTTGATGTTGGCAGGGGAGGTGTTAATGCCTAAAATCGAACTTGGGGATGTGCTCGCCAGTTGTGATCCCATTGGTTCAAAGCTACAATCAAAAGTGATCACAAATCAAAAAAAGGAAGCAATAAGCATAATCTTTATGTGCAAATGAACATATACACCACTTCCTAGATGGAGCTCAAGTAGGCTACTTGATTTGCTCCTTTTTATGTTGTTGATGGGAGGATGTGGCTGCTCAAACTGCAAAAAAGATGTTAGGGTGAGGATTTGATAGAAGAAAATATAACATACATATTAGGAGGAGGCAAATTCTCAAAATGAGAGGAAATGCCTAAGTTGATGTTATTTTCATCAGGAGAATCAGTGGCTATGATTCAATGAGTAGTGGATGGATAGGATTGATTGAAGGAGATGACATCGATGAACAAATTAGTACGATGACAAGTATCACAAGGAGGATGGAGGTGTAAGAGCTAGGTGTGCTCACACATGTATGAATACACATGTATGGAATGATCATAAAAGAGATATTTCTATGATGTGTAAGGGGTAGGGTGACTTGAGAAAATGACATGTCTGACACGTGTATCTGGTAGGATGACTTGTAAAAGTGACATGTCTATGACATGTGTAAGAGGTAGCTTTGCCATGATGTAAGCTTTCATGTTCACATATGTGTGAGCAAGAGGAGGGTAGGGACACTTGTCACATTATGAAAACTTTGAATATTGATCTACGTGGATAGATTCAAGGGCTTGAATTGGGAGGGCAATGATTGAGGTTAAGATGACATTAAATAATAGGGAAACTGGTAATGATTGTTAGTTAGCCTAAATCGATTAATTTCTTTCTCTTTGCTTTTGTCCTTATTTGTGCATTGACCGGTAAACCCTAGTCCTTACTTATCTTTGTGACTTTTGTGCATTTCTAATAATTGATCTAGAATAATATTGGTTTCACACACTTTTGCTTATGCTCTCAACCTTTTTAATTCTATTTCCATCTTCTCATTTATTTCCGAACTCTTCTTAATAAAATCCTTGGTCTTTTCTTCAAATTCATTTTATTCTTCCATTTTAACTTTCAATTTTGCTCTCGCTATCCAAGTACTTTTTATTTTATTCCCCAATCCATACCTGATAATTTCCTTAGAATGCATCTTGCGACTTAGCTGCTTTTCTAGGTCTGCCCCTTTCCTTTGATTGCTTGGGTTCCCTTTCCAAAACTGTAACTTTTTCTTTTGACTTTTTCAATTCCTGACTGACTTCTTTGTGTCTTGCTTTGAATTTCTTGATTTGATCTCTCAACTTTGTGATACATGCATTCGCTTCCTTTAATTTCTCTTTCAACTCTTCATTTTCTGATTCAGTACCTTCAATGTCACTCATCATGATTTGCCAATCTTCTTTAGTGTAGTATCCTCCTTCCATCTATTCAAATATCCAAGATCTCCCTCCAACGGTTAAGCTCTATCTGCAAGGGACCAAGCTCTGATGCCAATTGTTGAATATGTCGAATAATTGAGAAGGGGGAGGGGGAATGAGTTATTCCCACACACTTTATAAAACTTTTACTTTGTCGGTAAACTCATAAACAATAGTAATATCAACTTTTGATCTATTAGTTAACCACATTAAGCATTTATAACAAATATGAATATGATAGCTCAAAAAATCCGACACAAAGAACACTAGAATTTACGTGGAAACCCAAACTGGGAAAAACTGCAGAGATGCTAATTTTAATGAAGTGAAATGTTGATTAAGATGATTTTTACAAAGGCTCACTGCCAATTGTGCTTACTCTAGGTTGGGTTACTGACAAAAGATGAACTGATAGAATTGCATTTAGGTATGCATGAAAGGATTTATAATTAAGCTCTGTTACTGTTACCAGCATTGGATCTAAAAGCTTATCTTCTCATTGTATGTTACTGTTTGATCCACTGTAACCCAGTATGCAAGCCACTTCTTGATTTTCAATTAACTGCCTCACTCACTAACAATATCACATGTAATACGGCCACAGGTTCATACTGTTTCTCCTTTTCTAACTCGTACTGTTCGCACCACACCATCACATGTAATCCATCTCATAGATACAAAAGATTCTTCGTGATTTATATGGATATCCAACCATACATATGCTGACCACACCAAATGTGTGTGATGCCCCAATTACAAAAGATAATACAATTACGTTAAATGCATTACCATAGGTCCTAAATCTAGGAAACACTTAAGGAAACATTACAACACGCTACACTAGGACCAAAAATAGCTCATACATAAGATGTTTACATTGTACGTTACATTTATTGGCAGTGTTAGAATGCCACAACCAAGACCATGTCTTGATTACCAAACCATCTGAACCAACCGATAGGTGAAACAAGATAGAGAATGTCCAGAATATGATACCGAAACCAATCTGATGAACAACACCATTGTCCGGATTTCAGAAACAACTGGAAGGATATTGCCAGCATAACACTCACCATAAATCTGTTAATGATTTTCGTAGCTGTGAGAGAAATCATTGTCTTATGTTATTATGCTTGACGTTGAGCTGTTTGCACTTATCATGATTTTCTATCAAATCGTCATCGACCGTTCTTTCTCCAGTGGTTACGAGTGTTACCTTATGATCGTTTGTCTAAGTGGATTTGAGGTTACATGGCATAGTGTCTTCATCTTGTATGAGGTGGCTCACGTTATGGTTCACATAGAGATGACCAACTCTTTAATGTTTGTCGGTTCATTGTATTGTAACGTGCATCCCTTTGTATTCAGCAATAGGAGACAATTCAATGTTCTATATACAGTGCATCATCTTTGTATGGAGATAGCAGAGCATGAATGATTATGATTCTCGTGTCTAGAGAATATAATTTTCTACTGTAATAAGTGTGTAATTTTTGCTACAGTATTATACAGTATATTTCATGTGAACATAAGTTTTATGTGAGAGAGTCATTCTTATTGAATTTTTGTATCTGTGTTATTCTTGGAGGATGATATGCTCTATATTAGCATTGCTATGTGATCGAATTCTGTATAAGGGTGAAGGATTGATTGTTAAGTGTCAACAATCATAAGCAAGAGATCATTGTATTGATTTGAGAACTCAATAAAGGAATCTCTTTTGGTGTGTCTGGGTTTTACCCTTGAGTAGGAGTGTTTTCCCAGCGTATCTCTTCTGTTTATGCGTTCTTAGATTTTTGCTATTTATTTTAAGCTATTTTGGTTCAAAACATTAACAAGGTATCAGAGCCAGGTTTGAAGAAAAGATCCAAAACCAGACGTCATTCAATTATGATTTTCTGAGCAAACTGCGAGTTGTTCTGTGTGTCTTCAATATTGTGCAGGTTGGAGTTTCCAAAATACTCACTTTCAAAGCTTCTAAATTATTATTGATGAAGTGCAATGATCATCTTATGAATGGTGGACTGTGATTTTTGGTCAATCTTGTTAAAAGACATAGCTTTGTATTGATCTTTATTTGTGTGCATGGTGAGCTCCTTCTTGAAAAAGATTAGACAATCCAGAGATAAGTATTTTGTATATGTGAATATTGATCATGAATTTTATATATTTAATTCATGCAGTAACATTGGAAGTAGTGAATCATGTATACTTCTAACATTAGTTTGTTTGATTATATTGCTAATCTCTCTAAAATGCTTCCAGGATTGATCGAGGAGCACAAGGATGATGAGAGAGTGCAACTTGAGCTGAGTTGGTGGCTCTTGAAGAAGAAGCACCCATTTAGATTATTTTGTGATTAGTTTCTTTGCAGAGAAAGAATTGATATTCAGAGGGAGCTTGTGTGGCAGAGGGAGAATGCAAAAGCTCATTGCTTGGTCAAACATTGGAGGAAATTATTGTGTTATTCAAACTGTGAATATGTTGTCCCTGTTGAGAGGGACTCTCGATTGAGAGGGAGTCTCAGTATTCAGATCCATTATGTTATGATAATTATTCTAGAATGTTGCTTCCGCTGAGAGGGAGTCTCCATTCAGAGGGAGTCTGTCTTTCCATCACAAGCAACCTTGGATGAGGAGGTCAGAAGGTTGATTTCAGATTTAGAGGGAGTCTGATTGGAGAAGTTAAAAGGTTGATTTCAAATTTAGAGGGAGTCTAATTTGAGAAGCCTGAAGGTTGATTTCAAATTTAGAGGGAGTCTAATTTGAGAAGCCAGAAGGTTGATTTCAGATTTAGAGGGAGTATGATTTGAGAAGCCAGAAGGTAGATTTCAGATTTAAAGGGAGTCTGATTTGAGAAGCCAGAAGGTTGATTTCAGATTTAGAGGGAGTCATATTTGAGAAGCCAAAAGGTTCATATTTGTATCAAAGAGAGCCTTGTTAATGAGTTCTTGTCCATGAAGGAGAAGTTCGAGGTGCAATCCCTTGTTAATGAGTTCTTCTCTGTGAGAGAAGTTCGATGTGCAATGCCTTGATAATGAGTTCTTCTCTGTGAGATAAGTTCAAGGTGAAATCCCTTGTACCACCTTCTACGAGTAGGCAAGGTGGTAATGCATTCTTCTCTGGGAGAAGTTTGAGGTAGAAGCCCTTGTTCCACCCTCTTAGAGGAGCTACAATGGATCCACCCTCTAGGAGTAGCCATGGTGGAAGTGATGTGTGTGACTCCATGATGTTACTTGCTGTTTCTTTATTTCACCCCTCTAGGAGTAGCACTATGGTGAATATTGTTATGCCGAGATAACAATGTTTTATTAAGAAAATTTATGACGAGATTTTGTTATTGACACTTTTTGGTTGTAACTCCTTGTGTTTGTCTGGTTGAGACACACAATTTGATATGTATGATCTCTCTCTTGCTTAGAGGGAGTGTTAATGATTTCAGTAGTTGCGAGAGAAATCATTCTCTTGCCTCATTATGCTTCACGTTGAGTTGTTTGCACTTATCGTGATTTTCTATCAAATCGTCATCAACCTTTCTTTCTCCAGCAGTTACGAGTGTTACCTTATGATCGTTTGTCTAAGTGGATTTGAGGTGAGATGACACAACGTCTTCATCGTGTATGAGGTGGCTTAGGTTACGACTCACGTGGAGATGCCCGACTCTTTAATGTTTGTCAGTTCATTGTATTGTAAAGTGCATCCCTTTGTATTCAACAATACGAGACCATTCGATGTTCTATATACAGTGCATCTTCTTTGTATGGAGATTGTGAAGCATGAAGGATTATGATTCTCGTGTCTGGAGAATAAAATTTTCTATTGTAATAAGTGCGTAATTTATGCTACAGTATTATATGGTATATTTTTTGTGAACATAAGTTTTATGTCAGAGTTATTCTTATTGAATTTTTGTATTTGTGTGATACTTGGAGGATGATATACTTTGTATTAGCATTGCTAAGTGATCGAACTCTGTTTAAGGGTGAAGGATTGATTGTTAAGTGTTAACAATCATAAGTAGGAGATCATTGTATTGATTTGAGAACTTAATAAAGGAATCTCTTTTGGTGTGGCTGGGTTTTTCCTTCGAGTATGAGGGTTTTCCCAGGGTATCTCCAGTGTTTATGTGTTCTTAGATTTCTCCTATTTATTTTTACCTATTATGATTCAAAACATTAACAATGTCGATGAACAACTTTATACAATACTGATCACCAAAAACATACTAGTGTACTGAAACATGTAGGCCATGAGTAAACCAAGTAAACTTGCCATACATCATCAAAAATTGTCCATAAATGAAACTTTTGTTATGTAATCGAAACTTTTGTTATATAACCGACAACTAACAAATACATAGCCAAAATTGTCAACAATCAACCGATATCGCTAGGATGTTGGTATCGGGGTTTTGACATCAATGACAACTAATGCAAGCAACAATGAAGTAGGTCTAACAATCTCCGCCTTTGACATTGATGACAAACCACCAAAACAAAATGAACTCTTGATTCCAAAAACTTCGTTTGAGTAGATGTATCACTTTTGTTTTCCTCTTTCTCTACCCCTTCTTGCCACAATGGCAAAGGGCCAAAAATGTATATCAAAGAAAGTCAAAGAAATACAATAGTTTTCACCGAAAAGACTTTCTTGTACCTCTCCTTTAGAATTAGAAGCTCCTATTGCAACTCAATAGTGACAACTATTAAGTTTTGGA
>MU224579.1:3092085-3127697 GCA_018584345.1 Thuja plicata
TATATATATATATAATAATAATAATAATAATAATAATAATAATAATAGATATGTAAATATACATATTAGATTAATGTACTGCAAATTGGATAAGTGACTCGCATTATATTCTGTATATGCTTCTCTTCTTGATCAAGCAATGAACTCTTATATAAAAAATATGTTGGTGTAGAGACATGGCTCTACACCAACATATCTCTTTATTCGTAACCGTATGTTCAAACCGATCACTAATATGCAAAACGATCGGTGATTTAGCAAATACATTAGTTTGAACCCGATCGGTGTATAACATAAAGCATCCGATATATTTCGACCGCAGTCCTATATTGATTAACACTCGATATTGATTGGTGTTGAAGTAATAACAAAACTGTTATTAACCGATACACATTGGCGTTAATAACAAATCATTAACTGATACAAATTTGATAATATTAATTTGTGATTGTTATTATTTATTTCATCAATGTATATTAATATTGATATATATAATAATATCAGTATTATTATATATATTAATGTGTATATAAAATATAGAGTTATATTATTTCATATTGTTATATTTGAATAACAATATCATCAATTCAATGATGTTTATTTAGATCAATATTATAAAGAGAAAATAAATAATATGTATATTAATATATATTAGTGATGGTTATTATTGTCATAGATATCAATTATTTATTTTCTCATAATATGAAGATCATTTTATCTGATCGAAGCTATAAACATCAACAACAACCTCCATCCAAACAGAGACTGTCACAGTCCACCAATTTGTCAAAAGATTTATTCCAGTTCAAAGATTGAAACCACCACTCATAATCCTCTATGCTAGCAAGAATACCAGTAGCATGATCCAACCGAACCTCAACTGGGTCCCTCACCAACCAAAAGGTTTTTATTAGGTCTTCTCTCTGTCTCTGTAACAACACCCATTCTGACTGAAGTTCACCAAGTCTGATTCTTTGCTCTCCATCTTGATCCTTGAAGATATCATAAGTCTTTCCAAGCTCATTTAACTCTTTCTCAACCACTTCACTCTGACCTCTGAAATTGTCTAGAACAGGCCACCAAAGACAATACTTGTATTTGTCAGTAATCTCCTTCACATATCCCTTCATCTCACCTATAATCTTTGAAAGTCTCTGTTTAGCATTGTCACATTTCTTCATTATAGATTTCTGCACTATATGGTAATCTGCACCAAATTGCAACAACTCAATCTCAATATTCATCATTAGCTCAGTTGGTAGCATACCATACATAGTGGATACCGTGACCCTTTTATTGATCAAGTGATTAGTTAACAATTTTGTCCCAAATTTCTTATCTACTGATGAACAATCGATCCGCAAATTGCCAATGCTTTCAAACTTGTCATTCTCCAACAAAGTTTTCACCATATCAAAATCCACACACTTAGATTCTGTCAGAGAAAGCATAATTTTCTCCGCTTCCATCCCTTCTGTTAGACTTACTTTCTCAACTTATTCTTCTTCATTATCTTCTGAAATGGTAACTATTTATTTACTTCTATCACTTGTCTTTCTTTTCTTCGGTTCAGGAGAAGAACCACCATTAGCTTCTTCAAGTCTCATTTGACCGGAGGAGGAGCCCTACTCATCATGACTTGCCGACAAAGCACCAACAATCACCAATCTGGAACTAATACACCCTTGTATAGACAAGAAATATGCATTACACGCATATGACCTATAAGAATGCCGATCCTCCATTCAACATTTTCACTGCTAGATAAAGACCTTGTGAAGTAAAAGCAAATTCTCAAGAAAAGTGTCTAACAACATTTTGCACAAATCCATTTGTATATGTTGTTTTACAATCTTACATGAAATATGCACAACTAATGTAGAAGTTGAACCATTATGATTTTGAAACTGAATCTTATATGAAACACCATAGGCGACATACCTCACTGACTCAACCCGAACAAGATGAATTCTCTATCCTCGCACCAGGGAAATTCTCCCCAAATATCTAGTTTAAGATTTTTGATTCTTGGCATATTCTCGACATGTAACCTAGATTTCAATTGCTTAATGCAGCTCTAATCGAATTTCCTTAGCTGAACTTTCTTCATTTTGTTCATCGCGGACGCATCCACACCACAAATAGCCAATTTAGGTGTCATAATCTCTTTACAAGACTTACTCAGGCTCTCGACAATTCACAATTTTTCTCTTCGTGCTACAATTCCAAATGATTCAAAAATTGTGCCTCTAAAGCCACAAAACAACATGATTGGTTTTCTCGCTGAAATTTTAATATCACTTATGCAATCCAACTACGCACCAAATACATCTTGTCATCAATAATACTCTTATCCTTCCTATCGGAAACAAGCTACTTGCAAGCGGTATCACTTCAGAGCAAGGGAGGTGTATCATTTAGTGTGTTAAAACTCCTCCTGCGCCAAAGCATTTGGCTTAGTTGTCAGAAGAGCTAGTTCCAGGATTCGATACCACAAGACTCTTCATACCAACAACATTTTCTTATTCGATGTCATATTTGTCTTTTGAGATTCAAGTGAAACATTATTGCCACTTAGTATTTACCGTAGCACCAACAAATCTGCATGTCTTAGCATAATGACCACTCTGACCACACTTGAAACAGTTAACATTCCTTCTATTAGATCTCATCGACTAAATCTTAGATCTGCTTAGACTAGCCGTGTGACCATAGTTGTGAGATACATGCCAATTCCCATGAAAGATATCATTCACTATACTCTTCTTATCCTGATTTGAAACTTAACTCTTACACTCACTTGGTTTATGACCAAACTTATGACAATTAAAGTATTGAACCTTCTGATACTTTCTCATCTCACAATCAACTGCTTTTGGACCAATTTTGTTTTTAAATATAACAACCATTAATAGATAAGTACCTTTGAGCATTCAGTTGTCTTACCAAAGGTCTTCTTGTGGATGTATTATGATTTTTGACCTTGCTTGTTACTTCAACCTTTGCATGTTCTTCAATTTCCTTCTCTTTGCCTTTTACCTTCTTATTTGAGCATTCATTGGTAAACCGTAGTCCTTTCTTATCTCTATGAATTTTCTTCACCTCTAATAACTGATCCAGAATGATAGTGCTTCCAGACACTTTTGCTCCTGCTATCAACCTTTTTAATCTGTATTTTCAGCTTCTCATTTTGTTATGAACTCTTCTCAATAATCTCCTTAAACTTTTCTTTAGATTCTTCCATTTCAACTTCCAGTTCTTCTCTGGCTATTCAACCACTTTTCATTTTATTCGTCAATACATCCTGGATAAATTCCTTAGAATGCATCTTGGCACATAGCTGCTTCTCCAGGTCTGCTACCCTTTCCTTTGATTCCTTCAGGTTCCCTTTCCAGAACTACAACTTTTTCTTTTGAC
The DNA here is from genome assembly GCA_018584345.1 of Thuja plicata. Classification (NCBI taxonomy): domain Eukaryota; kingdom Viridiplantae; phylum Streptophyta; class Pinopsida; order Cupressales; family Cupressaceae; genus Thuja; species Thuja plicata. Next base: position 3,095,503 of record MU224579.1, read on the forward strand.
TCCTTCAATTCCTGACTGGCTTCTTTATCTATTGCTTTGAATTTCTTGATTTGATCTCTCAACTATGTGATACATGCATTTACTTCCTTTAAATTCTCTTCCAGCTCTTCATTTTCTGATTCGATACCTTCAATGTCACTCATTATGATTTGCCAATCTTCTTTAGTGTAGTATCCTCCTTCCATCTATTCAAACATCAAAAATCTCCCTCAAATGGTTAAGCTCTATCGTCAAGGGACTAAGCTTTGATACAAATTGTTGAACAAGTCTAATAACTAAGAGGGAAGGGAGGGGGGGGGAGTGAATCAATGATTCCCACACACTTTATAAAACTCTTACTTTGTCTGTAAACTCATAAACAACAATAATAACAACTTTAGATCTATTAGTTAACCACATTAAGCATCACAACAGATATGAACACAAAAGCATTCAAACACCAACACAAAGAACATTGGATTTTCGTTGAATCCCAAACCGAGAAAAACCACAGAGAAGCTAATTCTCATGAAGTGAAACATTGGTAAAGGGGACACCGGTTAAGGCAATTTTTAAAAACACTCACTACTGGTTATGCTCACTATAGGTTGGCTCACTACCGGTTGAGCTAACTACCCTTTGATATGAATATGACTAACTGTAAATACAAAATTTAACTAACACAAGATGAACTAATAGAATTGCATCTAATTAAGCATGAATCAATTTAATAATCAGGCTCTGTTACTGTTACCTTTAGTGGATCTAAATGTTGACATTCTCTTTATATGTTATTATCTGATCCATTGTAACCCTGTATGCAAGCCACTTCTTTATCTTCAATAAATTGCCTCACATACTTCTGCTCGAAAACAATACCGCCACACATTCATACTGTTTCTCCTTCTGTAACTCAAATTCTTCGCACCACACCATCACATGTCATCCATCTCATAGTTATAAAAAGATTCACTTTTATTTATATGGATATCCGACCGTACATATGTCAGCCACACCAAATGTGTGTGATGGCTTCAATTACTTAATATATTACAATTACATTAAATGCATTACCATAGGTCGTAAATCTAGGACACACTTAAGGGAACATTACAACACGCTACACCAAGACCAAATATAGTTTGTACAAAAGATGTTTACACTACATGTTACATTTACCGATACTACTGAAATGCAACAACCAAGACCATGTATTGATTACCAAAACATCTGAACCAATCGATAGGTGAAGCAACATAGAGCAGGTCTAAAATATGATAACAAAAACAATCTGATGAACAACACCACTATCCAAATTTTAGAAAAAACAAGAAGAACATTGCATGCATAACAATCACCTGAAATCAACAAACATCTTCATACAATACTGATCACGAAAAACATACAAGTGTACTGAAACATGTAGGGCATGAGTATAACCAAGTACACTTGCCATACACAATCAAAAATTGCATATAATAGAAACTTTTATTATATAACTGAGAACCAACAGATACATATCCAAAACTATCAAAAATCAACCGATACCGCCATGATGTCAGTATAAGGGTTTTTAAATTAATGACAACCAATGCAAGCAACAAGTCAATAGGTCTAACAAAGTGTTTAAGTGAAGGTGGTAAGTTCAACTTTATAGAGTTTGGTATTTCTTAACTATATCTAGAGAAAGGTTAAAAGGCTTGAATGTTTTTTTATTTTTTGAAAAAGTGGTAATGATTTATTCAATCAAAATCACATATACAAAGCAAAGGCCTGAAACACACCAAGACAAAAGTAACAAGTATTCTAACAAGAACCTCCAACAACAATACTACATATTCTGATCCTCCAACATTAACCTCTCTAAGGTCTCAAGATAGTCAGGAGGTAAACCATCCCTCCCTTCAACATTCCAACCATCAACATTCTCTAAAGCCCACTTCAAGAAACAACCAACCACTCTGTTCCACTCTTTGGGGATATAACAAAAGGAAACAAAGTCCAAGGACCCACACAAACTTAAAATTTGTCTAACCACTGAGGCTAATTGCCAACTAACATCATCCAAATTCTTTTTATTGAACATGTCCACATTATTTTGAGAATTTGATTCACAATTAATCCTCCCCCATCCTAGAGAAAGTGCCCTCTCAACTGCAATCTTAACAATTAGAGCCTCCACATTATTAGATTGATGACCTTTATAAATAGAGAAGAAAAAAATAATAGCTCCATCATTACCTCTACCAATACCACTAATACCATGTCCTTGATTTTGACGAGTGGATCCATCTGTATTAATCTTCAAGACACTAGTAGGAGGAGGCATCCACTTCCCATCTCTACAAATCCTCTGCTTAACCTTTCAAAATATTTGGCGAGCCAAGCAACTTCTTCCACTAACCCCCAAGTTAAGATTCCTCAGAATAGCATAATCACCGGGATTCGAATTTTTTAGACATATCACACTTTGCAGAGATAGTCTCCTGGAGTATGCTAACAATCTTCTTCCACAAACCAAAATCCCTAGTTTGGAGTAACAAAAAATCCTACCATTTCTTTCCAACCAAAGATTCCATATAATAAATAGCAAGCTGAATAGCCCAAGCCACCTGCAGAAAAGTTTTCTTCGTTGGATGTTTGCCGATGCTCTGCCAAAATGCGATAAAGGAGGTGGCATGAGTACAAGCATGCTGCCATGCCTCCCACCACCTATGTCATATCCCTATAGAGAAAGGGCAATTAAAAGACAAATGAGAACTGCATTCTTCACTATTCAAACAAAATACACAAATGGAGGGCCCCTAAAAGCCTCTCTGACGTACATTTTCCCACGTAAGACATTTCCTTTGAACAACCAACCATAAAAAAATTATACTTAGGCCAATAAGGGTTATTCCATACCTTCTTCCATTAGGGCACATATGCCAGACCATGCAAATATTCGTGTGGCAAAACATAACCTGTGACAACTGTAAATTTACCTTTTGGGTTGGGACGACAAGCCAGAAGGTCTCTCTTTTTAAGGGAACTGAACTGCATAATCTTCCCTCCAAGATTTTGGCTAGCTCAATACAATCCTGAACTGAGCCCCCCCACGGGCCATTCATGTGGTTCCTCCCAAGTTCTCCATCTTGATCCAACCAACATCAGTAAAAATATTGCAAAGGGATTGAAGCTGAGGGATGCTAGCTAGAATTAGAGGGTGACCATCCCAAGAGTCCTACTAAAAAGGAGCATCACAACTTTTATTACAAATCTAGAATAGGCGCTCCTTAATAATTTATGTGCCTTTTTAAAGAGTGTCGCAAATACAAGATCCCAGACTTGTCTAAATAAGTCGAGGCACATAATGACCATCTGCAGCAAGAAAGTACTTATGGGTGACAATCTTGGTCCAATCCTGGTACTGGCACATACACCACCTGTAATACAACTTCGTCGCCGAGGCTTTGCTAACCAGACCAACCGATCGAAGACTATGTTCCCCAGTATGATTCGGTCTACAAACGAATTCCCAATTGACTAAGCTCCACTTAGAAGAGAGAAGACCACTAGACCATATAAATTGCGAGGAAAGAGCATCAAATTCTCTTACAAAGTTAGTGGGAGGAGAATCACTCTCCCAGTAGAAGAAAGCCTTTAGGAGAATCACTCTCCCAGTAGAAGGAAGCCATTTAAAAGTCCAATGATTTACCTTACTTTGAAACTTGTCTAAAATCCCCTGCCATAAATCTCTACGTTGGGAACCCAAGGCCAAAAGAACCCCAAGGTACATCAGAGGGAGAGAACCAATCTAAAATATGAGTATCCTAGCATTCGTACTCATAATAAGCTGAGGAGTATTAAAGAAGTATATAAGATTTGGCATTATTAGTTCTCTGACTTGAGGCCTGCAAGTAGATGTCGAAGGCTCTCTTGAAGTTCACCGCCTCATTGATTATGACCATGCCCATCAACGCAGTGTTATCCACGAACTGAAGACGATAATAAGGAGAAAAGACACATCTCCAACTCTAGCCTTGAATAAGACCCCACCTCACCTAAGATTTAATAAATCATCCAAGTCCCTCAGCCATAATAGTGAATAAAATGGGGGATAAATTATCCCCTTGTTGAAGTCCCCGAGAGGCACTAAACAACTTAGAAGGTTCCCCATTAATAAGAATAAAGCTTGAATATTGACAATTGTAGTGAAATGTAAAATTATCTTAAGTTTTAAGGTATAGAAAATAATTGAGAGAATTGTAGTGAGATCTAAAATTATCTTAAGTTATATGGTTTAGGAAATAATTTAGTTTTGCTCTTCGTATGAAATTTTATTTGTTTTTAATTAAGTGAAAAACAGGTTTTGAAGGGACTCAAAACCTTGAACAAAATAGGTTTTGGAGGGACCTGAAACCCAAAACAAAAGATATTCAAGACCACTCACAACACGAAACATGACAAGACCTAGCTAGGACAAAACAAAGAAAGAAGGAGAAAGCCCGAGACTCCCACTACCAAGAACCAATGTGGCATGACAGAAAAAAAATAGTGCATGAGAGTCCAACGTGCAACAAAAATTGGAAGAGCCCAGACAAGGACCCGTTAAGATTTACCTTTTGTCATACTATTTTGGGAATGAAGGGTCATGTCAAAAGAGGGTTGAGGCGATTTATATTTTTTCCTGTTGACCGTATTCCATCCCTCTTCCACCCTAGCTGCAACATCTTGCAAAGAAATCGAGTCGAACACAGAAGTCCCTACACCTTGAGAAGGAAGACCAACGTCAGGACCCAAGATAGGGCCAACAGAAACCAAAGGAGCAAGAACATCAACCGCCAAAGAGGCACAACCAACTACCAAAGCCTTATCTGAAGTTGGAGATAGAGAGGAGGAACCAACAACTATAGCTCCAACAACACACTCCCCATTTGAGTCAAGACCACCAGCTAAAGGCCCAACAGAGGCAAAACCATTAGCACCAACGATTCCAAGAGCAACAAGAACCACACAAACAACCTGAGGCGAGATAACCTCGACACAAGCTTCATCCGGGGTTGAGGAAGGACACGGAGAATCCTGCGCAACCACTTGGGAGAAGATTTTCTTCCTAACCGTATAATGCTCAGAAGAGACACCTTGCCACCAAGAAGTTGATCTTTTCTTTTTCTCTAGACCACACTGAGCTGAGACATGCCCAGTTTTGAAGCATCTTTAACATCTGAAGGGGATACCTTCATAGCCAAGGGGTTGAGTCTAGGAGCCTTTAGAAGATTCAAGAATGATCTCAGTCAGTAGCCCATTAGAGACATCCAAGTCAACTAGAATGCAGGCATAAGTAAAGTGAATCATGTCAGAAGAATCTGCATCTGTCAGCAAAAAATCCCCCAAAGCCTCGGCAACTTCCTCAAGCAGGGAATCTATCCAAAGATGAAGAGGAAGGTTGGGGAGCTTGACCCACATACGAATCTTGTTGAACGATTCAAAAGAGGGGCAAAACTCAAGATGTCGTAGCTTAGACATCAACATAAATTTTTCATCCCAGCTTAAGAAGTGATCGCACAAGACCCTATTTCTATGGTCAACATGATTAAATTTAGCAATAAAATAACCCTTATCCATAGGGTAATTGTGAAATGTACCAGTGAGTATGGACTCCCAATTTTAGGAGATCTAATCATGCAGTTGACAAAGGTTGGGCCACAAGCGCTGAAAACAATAAATAACACTAAGAAGTGAAAATAGAGATATTATGGTTAATCTCCACATCCGTCTCCGCACACAACCTAAGAGAAACATGCTTACACATCGCAAATAGGGCCTTGCCAACAATCGGAGCCCTAGACCTCAAATCTGAACACTGCAAGACAACCTCCCTAGCCACAACCGTCGTCGCCGCATTAGATGTCACAGTGGAGGCCGTATGACATTTTATTTGTTATTCTAAAGAATATTAGTAGATTTACGACGTTGGTATGTATGCTACTAGATGATGGAGTTGAATTTATTACATGATAAATTGAATATTTTCTCTCACGAATGTTTTGATAGCAGTTCCATGTCTTGATGAAACTCTATTTTAAATAAGTATGATTGTCATATAAACCATGTTGGATTTGATATAGGTTTCCAAATCATAGAACATTTGATGAATAATGTAACTCTTTGGTTTAGGGACTTAGATGTGTTACAAGGACCTTTTTCTTTTCTCTAATTCTCCTTGTTTGCCAATCAGAAGGATTTTCACATTAGATACACTTACAAGTCCTAACCAAACCCTTATAGAGCAAATACTAAAAGAGCCACCTAATAGATTAGGTCTTAGACAACTATCAATATTCTAGTCCACAAGCAAACCTAATAAAGTTGTTACCAACAACAAGCCGTATTCTTAGAAATACAATTAGGAGATACACGTGAGTCAACCTAAAGCCATCTAGTTTATAAACAACTATACCTTATAACTTAGTAGCAGTCCACAACTTATGGATATGATAACCCAACAAGTTAGCCTTAAGCTAGCTTTGAGACCTAAGGAAGAAGAAACGTAATAAATTAAAGTATTATTTATTTAATGCTCATCTTAGTTGCTTTAGTGAGTTTCCATTTTTTTTTTCTTTCTGTACACGTGTTTCGTTTACAAACTTTGATATGTAAACTATAGGAGAGCACCAATCTTTCTAGGAATGTCATTAATCACAAGCAAATTGCCAATTATATGTTAAATGTCAATATGAACTGAATGTCAGATTTGACCCCATGTAATACATTTCTAGGAACTGAAATTTCTAAATTTCTATAAACACAATCTATTCATTGTTAATAATTAGAGCATGACTAAATTGAGGTCTCAATTTTAAGTGTCGTACTCAATCAATTTTAGGAAAGTGTTGTTATCGCAAAGTATTTGATAGTCTACGTATATTAAGTTGTTTTGTCTGTATTTTCTGAATAAACAATTATATAGTAAGGGGATTGATAAACAAGTCCAAGTTTGTTACATGACTACGAATATAAATCATGTAATTTTCTTATTATTTTCTATTTTAAATAAAAAAAACTTTTGGGCTCATCGTTGCACGCACAAATGCATGCAATTGGTAGTCTAAAGTGTTATAAATAGAGCCTTTCGTCTCTATTGTATATATTGATATATAATAACATGGTGTCAGAGCGGGTTGATGGGGTTCTTTAAGGTTTGGCGAATTTTTTAATAAAATTTTGAGCCTCCTACTTTATTTTTTTGAAGAATTTTTTAACCAACTTCTTTTTGACAAAAATAGTTAGTTCAGAGTTAGTGTTTTATTTAAAAAAAATGTGGTTTTCTTTTTTATGACAATCCGTGTGCAAGTTTGATGGCCTTTGCAATTTTCTAGCCTGCACAAATGGTTTTTATTTCGCGCGAAGGGTTTTTTAGACCGCAATTCTTCCTCTAGCCCACACACATAGGAGCATTTTTGGATCCCACACGAAGGGTTTTGTAGAAGATATTTCTTTATTTCTGCAAGAAATTTTTTTCAGCCTTTGTTTTTTACATTTTTGTGCAAATTTTGCCTTTCCTTTAATAGCATTATAGGGGTGTTTCTATTGTTGGTGCTAATGCTTCCTTATATTCTGCAGTTGATCAGTTCTTTAGACTATTGCTACCTGTATTTTTGACTACTACTTTTCTCTTGCATGGTTGGGTAGTGTCGCTGGAGTCACTTGTAGAGATTCATGTGCCATTTTTATCTTCGACTGACATATGTTTTCCCTTGTTGATAGCTATTCATTATTTCAGTAGGGTCGTTGGAGGTACACATGGAGAGTGTTGTCTTCTTTATCTTTAATTGACAAATGTTTTGCTTTTGTTTGCCATCTGCTCATTGTTTGAGTAGGGTCATTGTTGACACTCATGTAGACTAATCTTGATCATCATCCTGGTTTGAGAGGACGTTTTTCATTCAACACTATGGCAGTTAGCATTTGGTAGTTGTTCACATTTTTCTAATGTCTTAGAGGATTTTCTTCTACATTTCATGTCATTTCATCTTTTGCCTTTGGAGAGAAGTTTTTTTCCCACGCGATTTTCATCCTTTTCTCCACTTTTCAAGGCTTTCATTGCACACGAGTATCCAATCAAGCCTAGTTGTTGGTACCCATTCATGTATTCATGCTTAGAGTTTTTTTGTCTCCCTAAGTTTCACCTAAGGGGATATTAGAGCATGCATATTTGTTGCATTAGATGTATTTGCAAAAAAGGGAGGTGAAGGTGGATAACCCACAAGAGGTGGAAACATAAGTTGTGGCTCTTCTTCCTCAATCTTTTGAGCTTCTTCTCCACCAATTATGTTTATCCCTTTTTCCTTTATTGGTTGCTCTATCAATTTGGCCTTCTTGGCTAGAGGCTCTTCTACCTCGCTTTATCATTTCCATTTTCAGTATGGTTTAAACATTAGAAATCATCTTCTCAATTTTAACAAGAAAATTTGTCTCATCATGAAATAATTGAGGGAAATTAGGACCACTTTATGTCTTTGTCTCCTCTTTCATGATCTCGTTCCACTTCTTTCTTCATTCATACACTTGCTCAATTTCGAGACAAATTTTGATCACATCTTCATTATACAATATGTCGTGAGGTAAACTGAACTTTAGGCATCTTATGAAACCCTTTGGATCAAAATCCCTTGCTTCTCACGCAACATTCTATGCAACCTCAGAATTATTTAAATTCTGTCAAATAGAGCCTTGTTTGCTATAGTGAAGTTAACAAACATCCATTGTGCACGAAACAAAGAAGGTTTCCTTGGCTTCCTGAAATGAATGCGATCAACTCTTTTGAGCTTAGTATGCAATTCTCCGGGATAGATATTTTGGCAACATATGAGGTTGCACTAGGTTACCATAAACCCTTATTGTAATAGTAATAGAATGCAGAAACCAATCTCCGCAATTATGTGAAATCTCAAGATCCTTCATTCTTTTTGTTGGCTTGAGTAAATCTAATACATCTAATGGAATCCTTTGTTGGGGAACTTTAAAGTAGCTTAGTATCTTTTGCACAAAGTGTTCTTGAAAAATTTCTATGCTAGAAATATGTCCAACATTGGACCATTAACATTTGACCTCTTTATCTTTCTTTTTGCCTTGTAACTTGTCATCCTAAACTCCTTTCCTTCTCCGCAAGAACAAGACAATTCAATGAGAACCATTTGAAATAAAATTTGCTTGGATTTGCCTTTTCCTTGAGAAAACTCTCACGTAGTTTGTCCTCCAAGTACCCTGCATAATCGAATTAAGTGTACTTCAATTGATTCTATATCTCAACTCCTATGTACATAAAATCATTTAGGGTAACGTCCTTAACATCATGACCTAGTATTTGATGGAGAATGTAGTAGGTCTTCACAAAATAATCTTCAATGGTGTTCAAAGTGAAATGGTCCTCATACTTAGAAATTGGAATCGACTTTCTGTTAGGAAAGTTCTATTTGAATTTTTGAATGATTACTTTTTTATACCAATGAACACGAGTCTTGTATGTTTCTTCAAGCTCATTTAGGTCAATTCTTTTTAACGAAGCTCTATTTAAATTGAATGTCTACGATGACAATGTTGTTCACATCAGTTATATTATGGCCACCTGTTGTTAATACTGCTCTTTTAGTGATGTGATATCTCTGCACTAATTGGCTAATTTAATATGCATTAATAAAAACATTTGCTAGTGCAAGTTTACCAATGTCAAGCTCCCATACATTCCTCATTGGAAATTTTGCCTCATATTTCTCGTATATGTGTTTAATCAAATTCCACCCTATCTCTGCTACTTAGCATTTTAAACCTCAACGAGGTTAACCTATAATTTATGCCTTCACTCCTTTTGCTTCTAGCTTCTTGATTAGGTCTTCATCCATTTTTGAAGTTAGTTTACTCAGGGTAGCGTTTGCGACTCTCCAATTGAGGGTTTTATATAACTAGCTTTGAATACAATTTTAACTTCTACTTATACCCAGGATATAAAGCAACTTGAAATTTTAGACGTAATCACAAAGAAAATTTAAAGGATAGGCTTACTTATTGCTTAGAATGGGTCTCCTTCAATTTTGCTTGCAAACCCTATTTTTGCGTGCAATGTTCACTAGATGTCAAAATGAAAAATTATGATGATTGCATATGATTGTGCTGAAGGAAACAACTGTGAATCTGTAATTTAATTGTTTGAAACAATAAAAAATTGACCTACTTCAGTCACTTCACCTTTATTGCATTTGAGTGTGACCACTCTCTATAACTAGATGTTACCATGGTTTGAATTTAAACTATTGACTACGCGACCAAACACTGCAGATTAAAAGACTTGATTTTCAAATTAATTGCAGTTTACTTTTTCTAGAAACTCTTTTTCATCTTGTTTTAGAAAGTTGGCCTCGCTTGAACATGTGTCACAATAGCTTGACATTGGGGTGTGACTAGGCTCTGACATCTCTAGTAGCACCTGAGTGTGATCAAATAGGAAGAAAGCAAAGTGCTTTGATGTGAGTTGGTTGCCAACAATGCCATTTTGTTTAACAAACAACATTGGGTCAAAATCCTAACATCTTTGACAAGGATTCTGGCATGGGAGAATGTTGGTTGTCAATCTTATTCAACTACAATAAAGAAGATACTGAAATGGGCCCATCTTCCTTCTAATAGTTTGCATTTTGTTGGGGCTTTGGCATGATTGATCGGGTTTTAGGCCACAAGAGAATGTTAGCAGTTGATTTTATCGATTCACAACAAGGAAATATTCAGACTTGGACTTAGGAAATATTAAATCGGGCCAACAAGTAACCAAGAACGGGGCTCCAGTGTAGAGCGATGCGAAGATAGTTAAGATTATGATTTAAAAACTGACAACTAGCTACAACAAGTCAATGAAGAATTATAATCTAGAGCATTTTAATGTTGTAATTAAAATGAAGGTTAGAAGGTTTAGGGTTTTAGGATATAACCAATCTTGGCAGGAAACCTTAAAGGCAATTTTGTCATGGAAATGCATTGGTTCCCTTGACGGTTCTTTCTGGGGACGTGTGACCAGGAGGTCAAAGAGATAATTTAGACTTGTGGAGAAGTAGACCAAAGCAAACAAAATAGAAAGACAAAACTCTAAGGTCAACACACCTATATATAATATTCACAATATAGTACAATTGTACATGGAAATAATCCTAGTTTAGGTAAAGTAGGGCTTTAGGATTTGTCCATGCATTGAAACCTTCATCATCTAAACTGTTAAGAAAATGTGTCTTGGCCATTTGTGTCCATTATGAGATAAGGACCTCTCCAAAGTTCTTCAAACTTACCATGCTTGCGTTTATCTTGTGTAGTTGCATTCTACATCAAGACAATGTCACGAATCTTGAATTTTTTTGTCTGATGCCTTTTTTTCAATAAAATATTTGACTTTATGTTGATTCTTCAATTTTTGCTTTTGGGCAATCCTCCTAGTTTCATTGAAGCATGTCAATTGATCAAGTCTATTGTGTATTGCATGTCAGATGTCTTTATAATAATCTTGGATGAATTTATACAGTAGAAGCAAATTAGTAAGTTGTAATCTCGCATCAAGACCATCAGAGGGTGATTTGTTCGTTCCTTTGTTAATTGTCATCCTATCTGTCCATAATTCTAGTTTCAAGTTTTCATTCCATGCTTTCTTGTTCCTTTCTAGCAACCTCGTGATAATCTTTTTCAAACTTTCATTTCTAGATTCAATTTGTCCATTCCAGTGAAGAAAGAATTGAAGAAAGGATTTAAAACGAGTTATTCTTCCTCTTTTTCTTCTTCCCAAGCATTTCATTGTAGTAATTTTTTTGCTTAAATGTTAAGGAGTTAATATTATGAATTTGATTTGCAAAGTAGGATTCATAAGTTTATTATGCATTAATGTTGTGTTCTCTTAATAATTGATGTAGTTGTTGTGTAGAAGTAATGTTGGTGTTGACAATAATTGGAAGAAAATATGATAACATTTCATTGTAGTTTTAAAAACACACTAGGGATCCTGGTAAACCACCACAAGACAAACAATTAGTGTTGGTAAATTTGGTCGACTATAATGGTTTTAATGACGCATTAAAAAAACTCAAATTGTTGTTGAAGGTTATGCACACATTGAGCTCACTTTGAAGGCATGAAGTGTCAATAAATTGTTCCACTCGTAGACATAATAATGATTATCAAGTTAAAATGATTATCAAGTTATTAATATTGTGATTTAATTTCATATTTACATGAAATGATGTATATAGTGTTTTTTGTCTAGTAGAAGTCTTATTAATGTTGGTGCTACGGGAAAGCTCAAACTACTTTAGGCCAGGTTATCAAAATAATTTAAATTAAAAATTTCCAATTAGAAGTGAAATTTGCATAAATATAGGTTCTAGTTGTATTCATTACAACTAAACTAGATATGCGACACAACTTTTACAAATGAAAGTGTTAAATAAATATTATGTTTCATCACTTTAGGGTCATTTTGTATTGAAAAATTAGAAATTATTTGAAAGATTGATGTTTTCAGAATTTTTATTAATGACAATAATGTTGTTAACCTAAGTAGCTCACTAGTAGGTACTTTTCATGTGTTTAGTTTACTTACGCCTTAGGAAATCTTTTAGAAGTCTTAGTTCTCAAGTGGATCTTATCATATCTTTTGGCAATTAATTTTGAGTCCTAGGTCATTTAGTAATTATCTTATTTATTGTTTCATTATACATTTTTGAGACACGTGATTCAGTTATGTCTAATTCTATCTCTCAAACTTGACTATGTAAGAAAGGCATTATATGAAATTTCATGTCATGCAGTGCCCAATATCAGTCGAGTCCATTTAGTGCAGAGATATTTATTTTGCTCTTTCTACTTCCATATAGGAAAGATTCTTTTTGGGTTTGTTGCTGATTTAGGAGGATTGAGTCCATTGATGACTTTAACATGGTATTAGAGCTCTAGATTTGCAAGTTGCGTCTCAATATTGAGGTTTTGTTGGGTGCTTGTTGGTGCAAATTGGACTTCAACATTGAATTTTTTTGTGGTTTTGTTCCACAGATTCATTTTGGAGCATGGTAGGGCAAATCTATGTTCACCTTTGAGTTTAAAGTGTCCCAACTAAGTCAGATCTAGTTTCAAATTAGTAAACAAATTTTTATTGAAGCATGTTTACCATCAACGGATGGTGCCATTGCATTAAAAAGGTCCAAAACCACCTATTTTCATATAAGACTCGTCCATTTTTGACTAATTTGATTTTTGGCAGTTATCATTTTGCCAAGATGTATGTGGAAACAACGTTCTTTGGACTATGTAGTGGTGTAGGTTTCATTATTATATCTAGGTACGCATGGAAGTTATTACCCTTTGAAATTAAATGTTGCCTTTTGCCTCTCAAGTTCGCTAATTATTGTGATAATCTTTTATTTTCGTGATTCTTGTGTTGGAAAGGTGTCAGGGACCATTTTCAATCAATTCATAGATTTTTTTTCTTATATTTGCCCGAGGTCCCTTTTATGGTCACATTTTCATTATTCGATTCCAGAGGATTACTTGGACATGTTGGTATTGGTGAAGTTGTTTTGATCAAACCATTTTTTTAAACCACATTTTATGTATTGATTTTTTGATTTTGCGTTTGAGGACTATATCATTGTTATAATCATGGATTATTTAACTCATCCTTTTGTTATAATTCTGACTACAAACTTGACAAAATTACCTCCTAACACATTGAAGGTAGCTCAATCGTTTGCCTTAACTTTATTATTTCATCTTTGAGGGAGAAGACAAACATCAATTTAGGGTAATAAAATGATAATATTATATGACTGATTAGTCTAAGTATCAATTGAAGGATTATCTAAGTGAACTACTTTTGTATCTCAAGAATGAGTTGCCCACCAATAATGTGGACCACGATTTTGAAGAGCTATGGAGATCCACACAATCCTTCATTCCAAGGTAATTTTGCATTAGATTGCTTCATCATAGTTGATGATGTTGATAATCTAGCCTTTCATGATGATGATTTAGATAAGCTTGAATATGACGCAACAATTTTGCAACTTAACGATCTAGAGATCTGTCTTGTAGCTCACAATTCTCCAATTGAAATCTATATATTTTTTTGTCTTGTTGATTCATTGACAAGTTCTAATGTTTCTTTGCATTAGGTAAATCATAGTCTTTTAGATTCATCATTGTGGAATGAGTACATCATGGGTATTTAAAACCTCTTTGTGGAATCACACATTATATGGTTGGAGGACTCATTTGATAGGTTATCTATATTTTTTATGTTAGTCATTGAATAATTACTGTCACATCTTTGTTGTTGGATCTTGTTGCACATCAAGTAGCACATGATCTTAATTTGTCAGCTTTTTTGAGTAGGCATGTTTGTGATTTGATTGTGGCATTGCCATTTACCAAGTACTTGACAACACATGAGCTGATTTCAGAGTCACAATCATCAATTATGGATTTTTTTCCAACCAATTCCTGAGAAATAATCTTAAATTTGTACTTGATCTTTCTTCTTTTTTATAGGGAGAAGTGTTGTTTTTAAGCATTGGATTTTATATTTATCTTTAAGTATTCCACAGTTTTGCAGGAAATTATACAATGTGGAGGTGGGCTACATAGTCTCTTTCTTTCTTTCCTACTGAGGGACAATTGATTATATATTTATGATGGATGTAGTCCTTGGCGGATATTATTGAGTCATTGTATCTTCATTTTTTCATCTCTTGTTCATGTTTATGTCTTTTTCTATCTTTTGGTGAGGAGTTTTTGTTGGTGTTATTAAGGTATTTTACCTTGGGGAATTGTGACCTAGGTCCTAATTACAATTTACATAAGGTTACTTAGGGAATTACACAAGAGTAGTTGGAGCATTTCCACTTTAAATGGACTTTATGTTATTATTTATGATATTCATTTATAACAGATAAACATTTCCAATTTGGTTGGTGATTCGTCTTTAGCAGACATGTGACTCAACCTTTGGTGAGTGATCCGCCTTTTGTGGTGTTATCAAAGTCATCTATTCACCTTTTAATGGGGTGATAGCTTTTCATATTGATTATCATGTAATGAGATAGTGACACTTGTTATTGTCTCATTCATTGCTTTGTACTGACCTTGCTATACAACCACGACGTTTCCTATGTAATATCCGATCTAGTTGATCCATTTTATTTCATTATTGATAGGAATACACTTTGTTCTTGTCTTATTTATTCTCTCTTGTTATTTTGCTTTCCATTTGTTCTCTATATCTTGGGTGGCTTCCATCATAGACAAATTTTATATGGTATCATAGCCCATAGAGTGCCCTTGGTTTGCCATTGTAGAGATGTTGGTGGGATTTGAGATTTTGCATTTTTTGATGTTTTATTTAGGGAAAAATTGGAGGTTGCTGGTGTGAATCAGAGGTTGACATCACATTGTGGATCTCTAAAAAGTTCAAGATTAACTCTTGTTTAATCTTAATCAGACATCGTGGGCCAAATCTACATCCATTGAAATTTGAAGGTGACATCGATTCATGCATCATAATTATGCAGATAATTTTTAAACAACGAAATCTCAAGCATTCAAACTCCTTTTTTTGACGAATGTTTTAGAAAGTTGCATAATTCGATTTTTGACACTTCGAAGGCCTTGTTTGGGTCCATACAGATTCCTTTTCAGGTGTAATTTTTTTTGAAGTGCATGATTTTTTTTTTGCATTTTACAAAGGTTTTATCCATTATAGTAATTGTAATTAGAAATTGTACTTATATAATTTGATTTTTTTTCTATTGTAATATATAGACCTTAGTTTGGTCTTTTGCATAGCTATTTAAGTGTCTTATAGCGTAATTGTGGCAATCATAATCATTGAAGTGAAAAGTGCATGAAAGGAAACAAAAAAATAGAAGATTTTTTTTCTCTATTATTTTAAAAAGCTTTCTAATAATAAATCGATTTGAAAAAACTTATTAAATGGTTTTTGAAAAATAACATTTCAAATAAATAAGAGAATTGGGGAAAGATATTTTCTTGTCCACATAATAGTTGTTGTAGCGATCCGTCCTCCAACCGAAAACGAGGGGCCAATTGCTCATGTTTTTTTGGGTGACATTAACAATCGAAGGTATCACTACCGATCATTTACATGACATTCTTGGTGGTATCATCATTGTTTTTGATCTTTGTTATATCATCTTTTATTCTCTTGCATGATCTAAATTCTACACACACTAATGTAAATTGCCATCCCTATTTGTACTTTGACATTCATGACATATTGGATGTAATCCTCTCGTGCTCTGTAGATTGAGAACTATCTCATGAGACTTGGTGTATGTCTCTAGTGGAGATTATAATGTAAAATATTGCCTGTTGTGAGTATCTAGTCGATGCTCATGTAGGTGTCTCCATGCATGATCTTCATAATATTGCAATGAGTAATTCATAATTAGTTCTTCATTAACAATGGTACTTAGTTTTGTTATTCGTTGACATTCTTGGTGCAATATTGACTCTATTTTTTTCCTGTCGAATATTGGTTGACATCTTTGACCATCTTTGTTGAGACTGTATATTGAGGGGGTAGGGGGTTTAATGGTCTATCTTCTTCTCTCTTATCGAGGGACTTTTTGCTTATATGGGGGTTTGTTCTTCTTGTTCATCATTGAGAGCATTGCATGTTTTCATCTCGCTTTTGGAGTTTCTCCCTTGTGTTTTCCTCTATTCCTGCGTTTGGGAGAGATTACATTGCATTTGTAAATGAGTATCCCACGTGACCTCCTTGCTGGGAGTCATTTTGTATTATTAGCTTTGGTAAATTCTCCCTAAGTTGCATTGGGGGGGGGGGGGGGGGGTGTTTGTGTAATTAAGGTATTTTACATTGGTTCATTGTCACCTGGATCCTAATTACGCTTTAGTTAAGCTTACTTAGGGAATTGTGTATGAGTAGTTGCAGCATTTCCACTTTAGGTGAACTTATTATGTTATTTGTTTTTCATATTCATTTATATTGTGCATGTTTCCACTTTGATTATTTTTTGCCTTTAGTAGACATGTACTACACCTTTGGTGGGTGAGCCACCTTTTGTGGTGTTATCACACTATCACCTATCTACCTTTCATGGGGTGCTAGGTTTTTATGTTGATTATTATGTACTTATTATGTTATTTGTTTATCATATCCATTTATAGTGGATAGACTTTTCCACTTTGATTGATTATCCACCTTTGATCGGTGATGCACCTTTTGTGGTGTTATCACACTATCACCTATCTAGCTTTCATAGGGTGATAGGTTTTCATGTTGATTATTATGTAAGGGGATGATGACACTTTTCATTGTCTCATTCACTCCTTTGTACTCACCTTGGCTATATAACCAAGTAGTCTCCAATGTAATGTCCATTCCCGTTGATCCATTCTATTGCAGTATTGATAGAAACACAATTTATTTTTGTCATATTGTTTCTCTCCTGTTATTGTTCTTTCGATTTGGTCTCTAAACCAAGGGTGGATAACTTCATAGGCAAATATTATAGTTTAATTTTGCATGTTTTTTTTGTTTGAAGAAAATGAATTCTCTCTCATTGTTGATGGGTATGTAACATGACCAAGTAGCCACTACCCATAATCATCTTCATGTTTTTGTATCATTTACATTTTTCTACTACTGCATAAGTTGCACGGAAGTGGAGTGTTGGTGCAAAGAAGCTAACTTAATTAACTAGTTCATTGCAATTCCTATTCACATGCTAAGTTTACTTGGGGCCTAGTAAAGCTTTCTCGAATTCCTAGTTGTCAATTAGATCTTTTTGTATTTAATTCTTAAATCCTAGGTTGTTTAGTAATTGTCTTGTTTATGTCTAATTGTATAGAATTAGGAAATGTTACGATCTTGTGTAATCCTATCTCTCAACCTTGCTTATATAAGCGAAACATCATATGTAGATTTTGTATGATGTGTTGTTCAATATCAATTTATTTGATTGTGTGCATGACTAGAGATTATTTTGCTCTCTTCGCCTTGTTATGGAAGACATCTTTTTGGTTTTGCAAAAAAAAATTAAATTTACTCTGAGCTGTGTGGGTGTAAATAAAGTAATTTACTTAAATAGTTCATTGTTATTGCTTTTTGCAATGCTGAGTTTATGTAGTGCCTAGTAAATCTTTCTAGAAGTCCTCGATGTCAATTAGATCTCTTCACATTTAATTCTTAAATCCTAGGTCAGTTAGTAATTATCTTGTTGTTGTCTCATTATATAGGATTAGGACACATGTCAAAATCTTGTCTAATTCTATCTTTCTACCTTTCCTTTATTGAAAAACCATCATATGAACATTTTTTGTGATGTGTTGTCCAATATCAATCTAATTGATTTTTTTATGATTATATATAATTTTTCTCTAGTTGCCTTGTTGTTCAAGGCATCTTTTTGCTTTTGCAAAAAATTCTAGAGATACTCTTTGAGCTATATAAGTGAAGTAAAAATGTATTATTTTTATTAATTATTTTTTTATGTTATTCAAATTAACTAATCAACACCAAAGTATAAGGTTAATTGTCTTGGAAAAAAACTGGTTTTGTAAAAAAAATTAAAAACTATGATTTCTTCAAAAATAGATTCCATGTTTTTGATATTAAAAGCAACATAACTGTGGTGTTGTCCCTTTTCTCCAAGAGGATGTACAATAGCAAGATAGATAGTAACAACACATTTACAACAAACTACGAATATCAAAAACATCAAATTGAAACTACTAGCAACATAATAAAAAAGAACTATAACCTCTAGAACTCATGTCCAATGAGCCATCTAAAGTATTATAAGACTTGTGAAAAGGCCAATTAGGGCCATCCAAAGTAATATTAGTAACTAATATACTTAAAGTTTGAGAACCATAAGCAAAAACAACTTTAAAAGTCTTAACATAATGCCAACTATGACAATCAACAACAAACGCATAAAAAGCAACAAGGACCGCATCCCTAGTGATCTACTATGAATTTGCACCACCCTTGGTGCAACATATTAGACCAATCTTACATAATGAGTTTGAAGAGTTCCTCGTAGTTGCTCTTATCACTCACATCCACACCAAGGATCTTCTTTTTTGAGAGGCACAAAGAGGTGACCTAGCTATGTATAACCCACATGCTAAATTTTGGAGATGCTTGCAGTTTTCCTTTCAAGTTCGACCATCTGGCATTTGTCATCACAAGTCTTAACAATCCTTTGTTTGTTCACGTCCTCTTCTTCCAACATAGTGTCATTGGTGATGTCAATGGGCCCAATTTTAATATTTTTGGATGGGTAGAGTTGTTAGCAGTATCAGATCTTCATTCCAAATCCATGTCCCCCTCTTTTTCATCTTCCTCATTTTTACTTTTTGCTTCATTCTCCCAACTCCCCTTTCCCTACTCTTCTTCTGTGTCAGACTGAATCATTTTCTTCGTTTTCCCCTTTCTAGAAGAGCTTGTTGCCAATCTATTGGACCTTCTAGGGGCACTAGTATCTTATGCAACCGTGTCTTTAGAAACAATCTATGGTGTAGTAAATTTAGCGTTTTTAGCATATGCTTTCCATTTTTTCTTGCTAAGGGGTTGGGATTTTCGTTAATGTTCACTTGATTCAATCTTAGTGGCAATGTTGGTATGGCTTTTAGGTGTACCTTTGTGGGAGGCAATATTTAACCCTAGATAGTTAATCCATTTTTTCTCTCTCGGGCCAGGGGTGTCCATAATACTTGCTAAGGGAGGAGTGGTAGAATTGGAGGCATCTTGGACCACAGTTTGTTTGGGTGGGCATAGAGCTAGGTGAAAGTGGAAAAGGTGAAAAATTAGACCTTCATGTAGGGGTATGGGTTTTTTACCCTAGTTCTTAGCATTATCCATAATGTCTTTCATAGAACTCTCCAAGGAATTCAGGAGAAAAATGTGAGAAAAATAGGATTACGATTATGAAAGTGATTAAGCAAGGGTATGTGATAAGAGTAGTATACACTCGACCTAACCTCCAAGGTAAAATATTTCATCACCATGAATCATACTTGGTCCTAAGGTTTCGAATGTTGCTCTCTTTCATAACCTCTGTGAAGCTTGACTGGGCTTTCATTTTCCTTGAAGAATTTGTTGAGACTATGATTGTCCGACACACCACACATTTTCTTCCACTTCCTGCCACACCGGTCGCTTTAGCCATCATTTTTCATTTAGTTAAAACAAAATTCCTCCCACAGTAACCCAACGACCAAGAACACGCTTTAGCTATTACTTCTTCATTAAGTTAAAACAAAATTCCTCCCACTGTAACCCGATGATCAACAAGAAGCAAACTATATGGAAAGACTATCGTCATATCCATTCATAGATTTAATAAACATGGCAACCCCACCTTCCTTGCATTTGTTGCTATATAATGGTGTCGTTCTTGAATTTCATCGTAAATACTTCGATTAAAAGTGTGCAATTATCAATCTGTGTGCCCTTAATTTTCCCTATCCATCTAATGACCGCCCACTCATAGGGACAACCCATCCCAATAGAAATAATAAATAAGGTCTAGATTACAAAATCTTTCCCAAACTTACTTCCCTTGATTTTTTTTTCAAAACTCTTCCTGATACTCCTTCGTGATATTGATGCATTGATGCCCCATCTCGTCATAAGATTGTATTGCAACTCAGGTACATGGTACCACCTACCCGCCATATGCAACATCATAATACTAGTTGGGAATTTGATAGTTGGTCTCCTTTAATGGTTTTAATAACTAGGCCCTAGAACCATAACTTAGGGATTGAATACCCATTCTAAGTAGTCATCTCATCATTATTAAGACTCATTTTTTGTCAACCCAGAGACATATACTTGAAATGAAACAGCACTATAGGTGCACTAGGGAACAATTTTAGCCATGATATCTATGCCTGAAAAGGAAATGGCGCTGAAAGTAAAGAGCATAGAAAGTAAATAACTCAAATGCTTAACATAAGTTATCATCTAAACTGAACTTAAATGAATAACAACAATATAATCCATGGCAAACAAATACGTAACTGCTTTGTCTGATTTGGCTGCAAGAACATATAATATCCAGGACAACAACTAATTACTCCATGGAAACTAACTATTTAACACAAAGATTGGAATCCTCACCAAATGGACGCCCTTGAGTGAGTCTTCCGAAAGCTCAACTAAGATGTTGCCCACTGATATATTATTTTATTCATCCAAAAGTGTTGTTATAACTTAATGACACTGAAGCTTTTCCGAATAAATTGAAAACTGAAATTACAATATTTGAAGTTCTAACCTCTTGAGAAGGTGTATCTGAGCTTTATTTAAATCTAGAATACCTTCTATCTTACTATAAATAACAAGTCCATTCCCAAGACATTAGGAGGACACAATTTATTACAACACAAGAAAAGGACATTCATTAGAGTGTACAAAATAAAGGCATATCCATTTCACACTACAATAACATTTATTAAAGTATATGCAAGATTAATATGGATAAATCACATAGCAAGATCACATAACCTTTTTTTTCCATTAATAAAAAAGAAGTATAGTGATAAGTTCAAGTTCATGCCCACTTTTGGCAAGTTCAATAAAACAACATAGAAACCTCATTAACAAGAACTTAAACCCTATATCAGTATCTAAACTCCTTATAAAACTAGCAAAATCATAAGGGATATTCACAAGAGTGAGCCATTATTTGGGCTTATCATCCCCCCAAGCTAAATCCCTGTTGGTCCTCAAGCAGGTGCAAGATTTCTCATCCAGATTTGCACACTATAATCACTGGGGATTACTAAGCTTGCAAGTTCGTTAGCTAGACTCAAATATAATCCTTTGTTCTTTTCCACTCCATACTCTTTGCAAGGTGGTAGTGGCCATAAAAGCATGGGTGGCTAAAACATTAGAGGAAGCCAACTGTTCTGCTTTGTTCTGCCCAGGTGTATGTACGTTGGTGCTCTTCTAATGATTTCATAATAGTTCTGAAGAGAATGTGGTTGTACCTGCTTCAATTCCTTTGTTAAATTGTTCCATCTTAGTTCTAAATATCCAATCACTGTTTCTCCTCAGGTAGGGCTCATCTACTCAAATTCTTGGAATGTCTCTTCTCTTAAAGCCAAGATTTGTTATTTACAGTTTGTTTTGAATATAATATTTGGCTAACTGAAGTAAACAGTTCTAGGATCGTGAGATTCAACTCTTAAAGGCAAGGGAATCCATAATTCGTTATCCTTGTGTGATTTGAATTGCAATCCCCAACAATTCTCATTTTGGATCCAATACATGAGGGCTCTAAGATGAATATGTCCAATGTAAAGTAAGAGATTCCAATCTTTGTCTTGCAGAAGAGCATAATTATGCAGATATAATTCACAAAGCAAATTTTTAGTTGTTGTAGAAGAAGACTAATAAGCCTGGTAAAACTCTATTGAGGTTTTAATAGAAGGGTTCAAATCTGAAACAATCCTTGATAATTTGAAAGAAAGACTGAGTTCCTTTAAATGCATTGCATATACCCTCGGTGGTGTTCAACATTCTAAAATTAGTGGTTTCAAGGTTACCTCATTGTCCACTTTACTCTTTAATGCAATAGTTTCCTCATTTTTCTTCTCAATTTGTTCATCCTTCTTATTAATTATCTCCTGTAATCTAAATTTCTCTCTTTTCCACCCCTTTTCTTCATCATTAGTGGACAAAATTGCATCAAGACTTTGCCTTTCGGGGATAAACCCTTTTTTGTTACAATTGATAAAACCATCCATAAAAGGTTTAATCCAATTCACTAAAACTTTGGAGATCTTATATATAATGTTGTAGAGACTAATAGGTTTGAAATCTCTCCATCTTTTAGGTTGTTGAATTTTAGGTACTAAAATAATGAAAATATTGTTAAGCTTATTCAACACTATACATGTTTTAAATAATTCTTTAGTTGCCATAGTGATATCATAACCCACAATGCCCCATAAATCCTAGAAAAAATTAGAAGTGAAGCCATCCAGATTCGAAGCTTTATGAACATCCATAAAGAAGACAATAGTCGACACTTCCTCTTTAGTAATTGGAGCGAGAATCTGGTGATTATCAACTAGCCTAATGACATGTGGGAGACAATTTAAAAGCCGTTTTTACAGGGCATAAAGTCTATTTTCACCATCCTCAGTATAAGCATGTTTGAAATAACCTACGACTGTTTCTTCCAATTGAGAGTCCTGTTTTCTTAATTCAATTCACGTGTCAAGCTCTGAACAATATTCCTCTTACTGTGCCTACTTATGGATTTGTGGAAGAAAGTTGAGTTCATGGCACCTTTCAATCATTGTACTCTAGATCTTTGCTTCCAGTAAATCTCTTCCCTCCCCAAAT
This sequence comes from Thuja plicata, assembly GCA_018584345.1. NCBI lineage: Eukaryota > Viridiplantae > Streptophyta > Pinopsida > Cupressales > Cupressaceae > Thuja > Thuja plicata. The sequence goes on from MU224579.1 coordinate 3,118,895, forward strand.
TATCTTTCCACTTCTTTGTCCATATTTCTTCTTCACAGTGCAAAGATTGAGAATAATCTCCCATATACATTTAATTTTGAATAGTTTCAAGTATGAAGCTTATCTCTTTTTTCTGATTGAAAATGTCCCCAAAAGCTGATCTATTCCACATTTTTACTTGTTTTCTGATTAAATCCAACTCTGAGAAACTCAGTACTTAGACAACCCTTGAATAGGAGTATTAGATCAATTTTTAACACAATCTTTGAATTTCGTGTGAGAAGACCACATAATCTCATAACAGTAGGGGATAAGTGTGCTCATGGATTTGACAATCCAATGTAGAATGATATGATAATGATAAGAAACTATTACCGAGAGAGCTTTAAGAGTGCCATTACATCCAATGTCCCATCTGGCCAAGACATGGAATCTATCTAGCTTAACTTGAATAAGGTTATTTCTATTCCTATTGTTATAGTAGGTGAAGGGTTGACCCATGAGTTTAAAGTCAAAAAACTCTGTATAGCTGATGAAATTCGATAATGTGCTATGCTTTCAGTGCAATTCATCAACCTCTCCTTTTTTGAAAAGGGAACAAGGGCGAATTAAAATCACCAACCACCGTCCATAGTGAGTCTATATCATCGAGGATAAGAGTAGATAACTTATCCTAAGTCTCTGAATGCCTAGAATTGGTATGAGGAGCGCACACATTAAATAAATGCCACTAAGAATTACTCGAGATGAAAGTAACGACTAGATAATTGGGAGAAAAATAATAGATATCTCCTTTGAGTTTATTAGGATTCGACATGGCAACAACTCCCCTTGAGGCTCCATTAACATGACTTACGAAAAAAGAGGAGCCTTGCCATATTATGTCCGCAATACTAGTAAAGGTTTGCGTAATCATTTCACTTCTAGTAGTTAAAGAATATCTACTTTGTATTCAACAATATACAGTTTCCTTGCGCATATTGCTTCTGAGGATTGTTTAACCTTGTCATGTTCCATGAAAGAAACTTCATTTTTTAGATTTGGTATTTGCATCAGGGATCCTTTGCCTCTCATTAGAAATTTCCCTAGCCATCTCTTTTTGCCTTGATACTCTGTGTGAAGTGTGACACACCTTATATTTCAAACCCACATCTACCTTCTTGGTTTTGGTTTTATTCTTTTGGGTTATCCGCTCTTCCTCCTCTGTGATCAACAAGTTGCGAGTTTTTGTACTTCGGGAGACGTATGACTTTTTGGGCAAAGGGGTTTCTTGTTTTTATGTTGAGGGTTAAACTTTTTCTAGAACATGACCAATCTCAAGAGTCTTTGGGGTCTATCGTCCCGTTTGTATCAACATTCAAGGTTCATTATATACCTTAGTCTTGCTATCTTCTCTTGGGACCTATTCCTCTGTTTATTTCTTAAGAGGAAATGGGTTTGTGCTCTTGTTTCCTTATGATTTGAGTGAACTATAGATCCATTCTCAGTGGTTATTAGAGTTTCCCCTCCTATTTTTTTAGCCTTTGGAGTAGATAAAATTTTCGCTTCCTCCAAATAGGTATCAAATTTAAGAGGTCATCGCTCCTCTTCCGGAATCCTTGATGTTGTATTAGAGGTAACTTGCTCTAGAATAGGGAAGTTGTTCGAAGAGTTCATTAATTTTAGTAATCCATCAGTGAAAGGATAATCCTCATCCCCCGAGGCTTCCCCAACTTCTAACTTGTCCCCTACCAAGCGTGATGATGAAGATCATTTATCCTTCAATGCAATCTCCTTCGTTGGGGGAGGGGGGGGGGGCTTTAGAGTTTGCTATTACGTGTCCCGNGGGGGGGGGGGGGGGGGGGGCTTTAGAGTTTGCTATTACGTGTCCCGGTTTGGAGCACTTTTGGAAGTAAATAATTGACATTTTCATATACCAAAGCTTGAGTTCATTTCCCCGATTTTGATTGCAAAGTAATGAATTTTCGAAGGGTTTTATTAACAACAAGATTGACACAAAAATTGACAAAGACTAACCAGGATCTCCCCTGGGTCACAACATCAGAAGTCACATATTATCCAAACGTGTTACCAATCCATGTGAAGATTTGCTCATCTCAAAACTCAAGTGGGAGTCTTGGCATCCTAACCCACACCGAAGCCATTTTGTTGAGATCAACAACTGGTTCAAACTCTGGTCTCCATCTGCATAATGATAGAGAGTGCTTACGATACACCCATGACTTTGTTAGAACCTTAATCTGGTCCTCCTTTGCTGTAAATTTAAACAAGAACAAACCACACAAAATAATGCTTGTAGAAACACTACCTTTCATGTTCAATTTGACAACCACTCATCTTCGAATCATATCAATTATTGGATTGAAAGAAGAAATTTGCCTCCAATGTGTTGTTCATTGGTGAAACTATTCGGTCCATCACAGACTTAGTAAGGCGAATCTCTGCCACTTTTGTCAGAATATATTATGTCATAAGATTATGGGCCACTTGCGCTTTGGTCCCATTAAGTAACACACTCTTCCAATTAGTTTTTGGAGTTTCACTTTTGCCTGTTCCTCCACAGGGAATCCATTCTGAGTGCTATAGGTTTCTATGGAAAGTCCCTCCAATTTTTTTATAAAGCAAATGATCATGTACCAAATACAGAGAAGTTGAACCAATATCAATGTGACATATCTAACCTAGGAGTCAAGCTCATAAACATGACAACATGATCTAAGCTTCTCCGCGAAGGATATAACATGCTCCATATGAACATATCAAATAATTGTATTATGCCATTACTCTAAAGCAATAATCAGGAACAAGCCATGCCATTATAGCAACCGTGATAACATATCAAATAAAAGTTGTAAAGGATAATAATGGGTGTTGATGGATTGTGTAGTGTATATTGAATGTGATGATTGTTATGTGTAAGAAAGATAAGATGTTCCTTCTAAAATACACAAAGGAAGGATCCAAATTGATTAACCCCAAAGGAAGGATCCAAATTGATTAACCCCAAAAGAAGGATCAATGCATAAATGAATCAATCGATTGGAAATGAGAATAAAGAGGAAGACCTTATATTCCGTTTTGTAGAAGAGAATGTGTGCTAGATTTAGGAAGATTAAAAACTTTAATTGAAATGAATTGAAGACAAGTACTAACCTCAAAATGCTACACATCTAAAGAATGCTGTTTTCGGGTGTCTACATTGAGTTTTTGGAAAATCCGTAACCAAATCTGGTACAAAAACACAAAGACGAAGAAAACCCATAAATCTTTTTCTGATCTGGCTTTCCGATTTTGACCCAAAAATGAATGTCACCTTTGACCCAAAATTTCCGATTCCAACCCAAAATCTCTGATTCTGACCTAGAACAAAATGTCGATTCTGACCCAGAAATGAATATCACCTTTGACCCACAATTTCTGATTTTTACCTAGAACAGAATGTCGATTTTGACCCAAAATCTCTAACAGAAAATTTGTTTCTGGATCCTGATAGTTTGCCGAAAAGGGTATCTGAATTTGCACTCCAATTCGTTGTTCCGAACTTGTCCCTGTAAGAAAAATGGGGGGGGGTTTTGGAATTAACCTCAAAGTATAATTGAAATTGCATAAGTAAACAAAGGAAATGAACAAATTCACCTTGCTTGTATAGAAACCCTTCTGGCGGATTCGAATCCGTGGATCCACAAGTATGTATGCACCAAATGGATGTAGAATGTAGAATGTCGGATGTAGGATGTCTCAAATCAATTTCTTGTAGATCTTCAACACCAATCTTGAATGGATCTTGGAATACGAAGAGGCTTGGAGGAATGTGGATGGAGGAATCTTCAACAAGAGGGCTCCATAGAGCTTGAATCCTTCAATGACTACCAATGGATCTCCTTGATAAATTGAATGCTTGAATGCTTGAGAGTAGATGCTTGCTTCAATAGATGATGCATAGAGTTTGTATGGATGAAATTGCTTCTTGTGTCTTAGAGAAAATGAGAGGAGAAGGCTTCGTTATATATGAATCTAGGGCACAATCTTCTAGAGAGGCCTACATAGGAGAATTAAATTCCAATTAGACCTTTATCCCTAGAAGTGGACCTATATTAAATATAATTTCAAGAGTCGTTGCTCCGAAGATCGAAACAGCCGACCCGGAAGGGGGAATTAAACTTTTCCGAAGCCTAACATCCGGAAACCACAAAATCATGAAATCTGGACCTTGGGTCAGAATCGAGGTCGATTCTGACCTAGTTCAAGGTCAAGTCGACCTTGACATAGAAAGGTCAATTTTGACCCTAAGGTCAAATGTCTCTGTTTGTAGTTTAGGGTGCCAGAAACAGGCCGGACAAAAGTGGGAAATGGGGCAGAATAAGGGAGAAAGCCAGATCCAAGTCAGAGACCCATTCAAGGCGCTTGACATGACCCCAAACCATTTACTCGGAAGGCTAAACTAGTCTACAATGGAAGTGCTTCGATTTTTCGACTATACATTTAGCCCCCACTTTAGCAAGAGTATGAAGTTGATCCAAACTCTTGGTCAAGTCCAAACTCTTGGTAAAGGAGATCATGAAGAAAAGATAATCTTATTAAAATCAAAAGGGACAAAGAAATCCTCAAGCCCCCAGGGACTTAAGTCTTTATCAACCCTAAGATTATGATAAGAGAGATATCACCAGTTAAAGAGAAAAAGAGAGAGGGTGTGATTACCTCGCCCAATGAGAACTTACGTCCCATTGTGAACCACACAAGGAAGCAGTGCAACTGGAAAGATGGAGTTGAACCGCCTAGTGAATGTGGCTACTTAGTAGTCAACCCATCAGCGAGATCCAGTCTTAAGGACACCTTCGGAACTTAAGGGATCAAAACATTGTAAATTGAAAGTGGAGGGATCAAGAGATTCGTATAAATTTAAATTGGAGGGATCAAGAGATCCTATAAGGTAAAAATCCATGCATTATGGATTAGTCTTTAATCCCTTAAGGGAAAAGTTTTAAGTTCTAAAATATTATGAAAGTGCGTGTGTGCAAAAAGTGAGTAGAGCGTATGTTCCCACGTTAAAGTCATTGCTAACACTTTAACAGGAGCAATGACTTTTACGGAAACACAAACAGCTCTACCGGTTACGTTTCCACTACGAGATGCACCTAAACGAATACAAATAAAGGGAAATACCACATAAACATACAAAGAACACAGAAGGGATCTACCTACTGTGGGGTCAGTATGATCATAAGATAATATGTATATAGAGATATGATATTATTGTAATTGAATTGACATCACTCCCCAAAGAAAGTAGAACTACAATTACAATGGAGGAAAGAAAACTCAAGAGTTACGAAGAAGAGTCTTTTCAGACCACAACATGGAGACCAAAAAGTCTCACTGCTACCATGTTGCAAATCCAAGCGGACTACACAAGGAAAACATTTATGAACAATAGCACAAGTACTACATAACATGAAAACAACATATATAAGAGTAAAGATACATATAGAGGAATTGTACAATAGGCTTGATTCCTTTACGACCTTGCACCAACAAAGTAATGAGGGTCGTATAAAAGAATCTAACAAACATTTAACAAATACATTACGGGAGAAGCACAATACAACATGCAAACACAAAAAGGGCTACCATGCAGGACAAGCCAATCAAGCACATCGCCTACTCTCCCTATCTCGGTTTATATCGTTTAGGGAAGGTGAGCAACTCGCAAGAGAGACTATATCCAACACAATAAGAATAATAGCCAATTCCAAACAAAGATCCTCTTGAGAATCGCGGTGTTCAATACTAGGTGTAATTATTAATTGAGTTGAAAGCATATTAGGTAAATCAGTATCGAGATCGATGGTCTCATATTCATCACTAGGATCCATAGGATCATTAAGAGTATCCTCCTCATCAAGATTAATTAAAATAGGATCTAAGATGCGAATAGAATCATCATTATAATTCATCTTAACATCATTATGAATATTAACTTCCTCCAACATATCAGGCATAGGTTGGTCAAAAGAAGGTAAAGAATTTCGAAGAACAGAAGCATGGGTATCGTTTAGGGAAGGTGAGCAACTCGCAAGAGAGACTATATCCAACACAATAGGAATAATAGCCAATTCCAAACAAAGATCCTCTTGAGAATCGCGGTGTTCAATACTAGGTGTAATTATTAATTGAGTTGAAAGCATATTAGGTAAATCAGTATCGAGATCGATGGTCTCATATTCATCACTAGGATCCATAGGATCATTAAGAGTATCCTCGTCATCAAGATTAATTAAAATAGGATCTAAGATGCGAATAGAATCATCATTATAATTCATCTTAACATCATTATGAATTTTAACTTCCTCCAACATATCAGGCATAGGTTGGTCAAAAGAAGGTAAAGAATTTCGAAGAACAGAAGCATGGGCCCTAGCATTAGCCCTACGCTTCTTACGACGTTCATTAGCAAATTTGTTACGTTTCACTTTGTTTGACACATGTTGAGAACTAGAAGGAATGACAACAGGTTCCTTCACAGGTTCTATAGGAGGATTGGTAGGACTCTCAGTAGGCTGAGAAGGGACACTGGGAGGTTGAGTAATAGAACAAGTAGTAATGGATAAAGGTGGTATAGAAGGAGTGGGCAAAAGACCACGGTTAAGATCTATCCGAGGCATGCTTAACTCAACAATCTTGCGATGTTTATAGGCTTGATAAGAACGAAAAAGGTTATCAGGGCGAGGAGGGCATGAATTAGGTAATGAAGGCCAAAAGAAATCAAGAGTAGCACAATCTCTAGGCCTAGAAGGTTGATACAAACTATGATTCAACGTTTTCACTTCTCCATTATGAATCAACTTAATACACTTATGAATAGGAGAAGCAACAACATGCATGACAGTTGATCAAGTCAAACCAAATTTGACTTGAAATTGATCAGAAGTGGGAATGAGAATGAAGGTACTATCTACAACTTCACCACAAAGTTCAACAGTCAAGTTAATAGAACCAAGTGAAGGATAGAGAAAACCATTACAAGTTTGGATGCATGCATCAGATGTATCATAACAATGACGTTGTAGGTTTTCCATAAAAAAGTTTTCCTTAGTAATGACATTTATTAAAGATGTGGGATCAACAAGACAACCACGCGTAGGTATCTTAACAATCCTAGCATAAATATAAAGGGGACCATCAGGAGCCTTAATAATCTTAGAATCATGAAAGGTAATTGAGAGTTCCCTAGGTCGTTTATCCTTAGTTTGTTTTTGAGGTTTAGTTGGAACTTGAAGTTTAAGTGGAGGCGAAGGATCTTGAACAGTAGGTTGAGATGAAACAACGCACTCCACATGATTAACAATGTGATTGAGATCTTCCCTCTTTGAATTGTAAACAATATCCACAGAAGATGGTTGAGCGATGGTATTAATATCATGTGAAGGTAAAGGATTTGTATAGATTTGAAGGTTTTGATTAGGAGGAGAGACATATTTGTTCCCATTACCATCAAAATTATCAACGGATAAAGCATTAGAATCGACTAAGTCTTGAACCTTATGCTTTAGAGAATAAATTTTTTCAGTATCATGGCCATTCTGTCGATGGTATTGATAAAAAGCTTTAGGATCCAAGGATTTTGATGCCATCGTGGTAGGGAGAAGAGGTCGAATAGGAGGCAAGGTAATCATATTAACACTTAACAGCCTACTCATAATAGAATGTAAAGATTCAGAGAGAGGAGTAAACGTACGATTCATACAGAAAGCAGTGGATGCAAAAGTGACATTGTTGGATGCAACAACAATTTGATCAACAACTACATTTGTCTATTTATTTTTCTTGACATAGTTGTTAGGTTTCTAAAACTTATTAGGATTGGGAGCATCGTCACTCTTATCATCTGGAACATGAGCCATTGGAGTGTTGCTCTCAAATTGACTCACTTATAATTGATAATGATGGAGTGATGCACAAAGTTGTTGAAAAGAGGTAAATTCAGTAAGCAGAATCTTTTTTTTTTTGATCGGTAACATTAGCATTTTTATTGATAAAGATAAGAAATACACCATAAGGCCAGTTTTTCGGATGGCTGTCGTATTACATACCCACAAACTTTCCTACCCTACATCTAGACTTTCACTATAGTGCTAAGAGGCTAAGGGATATAAACATCCCAGGGAAGAGAACATACAAAATTGGGGGAGTATTAAAACCTTATACTCAAAAGGATGCATTAAAACATCAGCCCCCTGTGACAGCAAAACATTGAATCACAAAGACCCTGGAGAACTCCTGCCATGTGACCGCCGCGCCATCTTTCTTTTTGAACCAGGCGTCAGATTCTTCCTTGGTGAAATTTGGGATGGATCTGTCGCCTGCAACTGAGGACCAGGAACGACTAGCAGCCCATTTTTTCTTCTCCCCAAGGAGTGATGTGTCCACCCATATGTTTGCACTTGCATTGGCCCCTATCGCCACGCCTCTGCCCCTGCTCAGTTGATGCCTCAGCGGCTCGCAGGGTGGTCTCACACTTTTGATGGGAGTCATCTTTGTGCGCACCTTCTTTGCATCCTCCTGCTCCTCCGAATGCTCATACAACATTTTGACTATATCCTGCCATGCCTTTGTGGCCTTCAGAATGTGAACTTCTCTTGGGGTCGCAGATGACCACATGAGCAGAGGTTGCAGAGGCGTCGCTCCTCCTCCAATTTGCCTCTATGGGTCTGTTCCCATGTGCATGCCAACACCCAGCTCAGCCCTGTTTAAAATTTCTTCAAAACCCTCCAGCCACTGTGGATCAATGCAGGTTTCCACGATTGTTCGGACCTCTTCCTTCGAG
>MU224579.1:3127747-3170500 GCA_018584345.1 Thuja plicata
CAAAAAGCGAGGCGATGTCCAGATTCGACCGCCTTCTCTAGTAGTCATCCAGGTATTCCGGGCCAAAGAAATCCATGACTGAGCTCATGAAGGCCTGGCCATCAAACAGGAAGACGTTTCTCAGTCGTCGAACCGTGACATTCCCTTTGTAAGCCTGAGTCTGGTTGCTTGATTCCAACACAAAGTTAGCCTTCATGATATCGCTCTGTTGAAAACCCTGCACTATGTGATTTGTGTCGAGACCTTTCCAAGTTTAAATGTTTCCCAAGAAAGTTCTGGATACATGCTACAAAATAATTTCCTTCGTGCGGTCTTAATGAATGTTATGAATTGCACTCTCATAATTATGAAACATGGGAATTAATTCAAGCGTGCCTCTTTCGGTATATGAGAGAAGATCGGTATTAAGTTAATCCAACTTGAGAAGACCGAAATCTTCAAATATTTCGTCCTCTTTCCCATGGGGGCGATTTGCACCCAAATTGGCCAAATAATCGGCCACCACATTTGCCTCCCGGTATACATGGGAAATTCGGAAATCTTCAAATTTCAACATAAAACACCGTATCTATTGAATATGTTTGTCCAGATGCCATGACTCCATACTGCCTTTCTTAATCCCATTAATGATGATTTCAGAATCGCCTTCCAAGTGCACCTTCCAGAAACCCATCTTCACTCTGAGTAAGGTAGCTTCTTTCGCGACTTCACATTCTGCCTCGTTGTTAGTCCCGTCATGAAGCCTCCTTGCAGCGATAGCCGCTGTGTTGCCCTCATAATCCCGTGCTATACAGCCGCACCCGGAGGTGCCTGGATTGCCTTTGGCTACTCCGTCGAAATTAATTTTTATCCATCCTTCGTCTGGAGGTTGCCACCCACATTTCATCTTACGTAGAGAAGGATTAACCCTTTGAAACCCATGAACAGGCCAGTAAGTAGAATCTTATCTCTAATATCCTTTTGTAAATTTGAAATAAACATATGCTAAATATCAATAACAGGAACAAGATAAGAAATCTGAGCATACAAATGCTTAAATCTACCAATAAAATTAGTCAATTTTTCCTTAGTGTTTTGTTTGCAATGCATTAAATCAGTTAAGGAAACTTGTGGACCAATGTTATTTTGAAATTGTTGGATAAAGGTATTAGCAAGTTTAGGAAAATAATCAATAGAATAAGGAGGTAAAGAACAATACCATTGCAAGGCCTTATCACGAAAAGTTCGAGCAAACAACTTAGCTAAAATCATATAGTCGTGAGCAATATCACTACAAAGGATTTGAAATGTTTTAACATGACTAACAAGATCTCCCTTACCATTGTAATTCTAAAGACGAGACATATCAGCTTGCTAAGGAACAGTAGCACGAATAATGTCCAAGGATAAAGGACTACCCATGTCACATGTAGGAATGCTAAACTTGGGTTGGGTTAAGGATGCAAGTTGTTGTTCTAAAGATGACACAGTTTGAACCAAACTAATGATTGTGGAATCATTAGAAGAAATAGGTGGCATAGAAACATTAGGAACACTAGGAAAAGTGTAGGAAGCGACAGGAGTGGAAGACACAACCGGTGGAACACTTGGAACCACAGTTGGAAGAGGATTGGAATAGGTAAAAGGAACACTATGGTAAGAAGGCTGTGAGGTAGTTAGAGACACCGATGGAACACTTACATGAATAGATGAAATTGGTAGAGATGTAGTCATTAAAGGAGGAGTATAAGTAGGAATGCTAGGTAAAGGAGCGAAAGAAGGTTCCCCACTAGTGACAGGAGGAGTATAATTAGGAATGGTAGGTAAAGGAGTGAAAGAAGGTTCCCTACTAGTGATAGGAGAAGTGAATCCTAGATCTTGAGCCTCTTGACCTAAAGATTTAACATTCAAATGCACAAGATGAGTGATACCACGCAAGAGACTAACACCCTGATCACTATCACGAAGGTCTTTCTTAAGAGCCTCTATAGCTTGGATGGAATCTTGATTATGGTTTTCTTGAATAAGCAAATTTTACCATTTTATCAAGTTCTGTTGAAAGTTTTTGGACTTGTTCAAGAGGAACTCTTAAAGCATCATCCTCATCATGAGATGAGCGAGAAGAGTTATGCTCCATAGAAGGATTAGAATCATGGGTGGTCAAATTGTCATCCAGGATCCTAAGGAAAGGAGAGGAAGACTCAGGATCAAAGAAACCCATAAGTCTACGACTTGTTCTAACCGAGATACTATAAGTAGGACTAGAAGTAGTAAAGCTCATGCACCAATGTACAATGCAAATGAACTAATTTAGGAAACACAAGATTTTGATTTTAATTTGTAAATGCAAGAACATAAAAGAAAGCTAATCTTACATGCAAGATCTAACATAAAAATGTAAATCTAACACCAAAAAAAAAGAGTTGGCTATCGCGGGTTCACCAAAATGTAAAGGATAAAAATGAGTGTTGATGGATTGTGTAGTGTATATTTAATGTGATGATTGTTATGTGTAAGAAAGATAAGATGTTCCTTCTAACCTCAAATACACAAAGGAAGGATCCAAATTGATTAACCCCAAAGGAAGGATCCAAATTGATTAACCCCAAAGGAAGGATCAATGCATAAATGAATCAATCGATTGGAAATGAGAATAAAGAGGAAAACATTAGATTCTGTTTTATAGAAGAGAATGTGTGATAGATTTAGGAATATTAAAAACTTTAATTGAAATGAATTGAAGACAAGTACTAACCTCAAAATGCTACAGATCTGAAGAATGTTGTTTTTAGGTGTCTACACCGAGTTTTTGGAAAATCTGCAGCCGAATTTGGAACAAAAACAAAAGACGAAGAAAACCCAGAAATCTTTTTCCGATCTGGCTCAGTTCCGATTTTGACCCAAAAATGAATGAACCTTTGAGCCAAAATTTTTGATTCCGACCCAAAATCTCCGATTTTGACCCAAAACAAAATGTCGAATCTGACCCAGAAATGAATGTCACCTTTGACCCACAATTTCCAATTCTGACCCAAAATCTCTAACAGAAAATCTGTTTCCAGATCCTAATAGTTTGTTGAATAGGGTATTCGAATCTGCACTCCAATTCGCTGTTTCGAACCTGTCCTTTCAAGAAAAATGGTTTGTTTGTTGGGGGAGTGGTTTGCCTTGGTCAAACCCCGGTTTTGGAATTAACCTCAAAGTATAATTGAAATTGCATAAGTAAACAAAGTAAATAAACAAATTCACCTTGCTTATATAGAAACCCTTGTGGCGGATTCGAATATGTGGATGCACAAGTATGTATGCACCAAATGGATGTAGAATGTAGAATGTAGAATGTCAGATGTAGGATGTCTCAAATCAATTTCTTGTAGATCTTCAACACCAATCTTGAATGGATCTTGGAATAGGAAGAGGCTTGGAGGAATGTGGACGGAGAAATCTTCAACAAGAGGGTTCCATAGAGCTTGAATCCTTTAGTGACTACCAATGGATCTCCTTGATGAATTGAATGCTTGAATGTCTTTGAATGCTTGAATGCTTGAGAGTAGATGCTTGCTTCAATAGATCATTCATAGAGTTTGTATGGTTGAAATTGCTTATTATGTCTTAGAGAAAATGAGAAGAGAAGGCTTCCTTATATATGAATCTAGGGTACAATTTTCTAGAGAGGCCTACATCGGAGAATTAAATTCCAGTTAGACCTATATCCCTAGAAGTGGACCTATATTAAATATAATTTCAAGAGTCGTTGCTCCGAAGACCGAAACAACTGACCCGAAAGCGGGAATTAAACTTTTTTGAAGCCCGACATTTGGAAACCCCAGAATCATGAAACCTGGACCTTGGGTCAAAATCGAGGTGGATTATGACCTAGGGCAGGGTCGAGATCGACTGTGACCTAGGTTAAGGTCGAGGTCGACCTTGACCTAGAAAGGTTTATCCTCGACCTTGACCTAGAAAGGTTTATTTTGACCCTGAGGTCAAAAATCTCAGTTTGCAATTTAGGGTGCCAGAAACATTCTGGAGAATAGTGGGAAATGGGGCAGAATAGGGGAGAAATCCAGATCCAAGTTAGAGACCCGTTCAAGGTGCTTGACATGACCCCAAACCACTTACTCGGAAGGCTAAACCAGTCTACAATTCAAGTGCTTCCGTTTTCTGACTATACAAAAGCATAAAACCACACCTCAACCAAGGATCCCTTAAGTCATCAAGATGTCAACATCTCCAATTGCCATTAACATAACCGTCACTTACTTGGTAACCAACAAATCTGTAAGACCGTTCTATAGCTACACATTTAAGACATCCTCCAACATCTAGAACACTAAAGAAGATCACTGACCATCTAATGGTGAATATTCATCATTGCCAACAACTCCTATTGAACTGTGATACTGGGTGACACATGGCATTGTGAGAATTGTATAGGGAGGAAAAAGGGAGATGAGGTAAGTAAATTCACACGTCTCTTTTGACCGTCACACATTCATAAGGAAGATGCCTCACTAGGCTCGAGAGGTGACTCAAGCATTGAATGAGACAATCATCCTTCACTAAATATGAATTGATGAAAATGTAAATGATGGGAAAATGTAATCTAAATTACAAATTAGACAAGTAACTAAAAAATTGGAAATAATAGATTGATACAGACTGAAAGAAAGCTGAAAAGTATAGAAATAGAAACCAGAATGCATATCTGACCATCGGCTGAAATCTGGGAACAAAAAGCAAGGTACATAATGTTTTTGACGTTTAGTACTAGGTACTTTTTCTTGAAACTTTTTGAGATCTTTCAGCAGCTCTTGATCTTGCCGAATTTTTTATGACAACTTTGTAACTTGTTCCCACACAAAAAAGGGGAAAATTTTGGGAATAGGGCTTTGTCTTGGTCAAACGTCTGTTCAGGAATCAACCTTGAAAATGAAATGAATTACATAAAGGAAAATATCTAAAAAGTTATATGTTGGATTCACCTTGCATAAACCCTCATGGACAGATGTAGAAATCACTCATACCTCTGAAGACGCTTGAATGTACTTGGATCCAAATAGTTGACCTTGGAGTGTAAAATGGAAGCAATGAGGCCCTCACAAATGCACAAATCTATGAACACCACTCCTATATCTTGAATGTAGATGTGCTTGATAATTGCTTGTAATGAAGAATAGTGAATGTGGATGGAAGGAAGGATCATTCTTGATTGAGAATTCCTCTACTTGGCCATCATGGGAGAGAAACTTGCTTCAATTAGAGAAGCCTTTGACTTGAATGTACTTGAAGAATTGGAGACTTGAAGAAACTTGATCTTGGTTGCTTGCCTTCAAATCTTGAATCCAATTGCTTAATTGCTTGAAAACCTTATAGGTTGATTGGAAAGTTGTAGATCATGAATGTATATCAAAATGAGGAGAGATAGGATGTTTATATACTCAATCCTCCATTTTAGAATTCAAAAATAATCAAAGTCGATGGCGGGATTAAATTTCCCGCTAACACCCCATTATAGGGCCTTGGGCTGACACTATCGCGGACATAATGTTAGGCCCTAGATAATGAGCCCAAAATTGGATAGTATGTTGGGATGGGTGAAAAGATGCGGGGGGAATAGTATGTTGGGATGGGAAGAATAGGTTGCTAGGATCAAACATAACAAGCATTCATACCTCAAAATCACTAAAAAAGGATCTAATAGATCCTATTAAATCATCCAATTATGGGTGCTATATGAAAATTCTCCAGGTCTACACACACAGCTGACATGTGGACAACATCAAGTGAAACCAAGATCTGCTAACCAATAAGTTATATACAACTGCGAACCGGGTTTCAAGCCTACACTGCCAACAGATCACAATCAAAAGCTCACACTGAAGAGTGTAATCAATGATTAACCAAGCTATCATGACATCATGACAAACAACATGCTACCAGTCCCAATACCATACAGGTAAAACATCATTCATCCTCATAAAAAACAAACATACCAATGTACTAATGACCACATATAAGGCCAACTAACAAAGTTTGCAAAACCAATGAATCAAACCGGGTGGATATTGATAGTCCACATCGGAGTCATCCCAACACAATAAAATGGGTGGCCTACCCATCTAATTGCATAACTTGTAGATCTAAACTTTGAAACATGCAAACTTCTCATCACATTAGTAACTTGTAAAATGAGATTTCAAAGAGAACAATCCTATAGATCAAATGACTCAAACATCAAATCAACATTGATCTGATTTGCTAATCATGTATTATAGTCAAGACACTAAATAAGCATCAAGGAGATAAGAAACAACCTCCTAACATTAAACCAATTCATCACCAATCACCACAAACATGATTATGTTGTATTAGTGGAAAACATGATCTTGTATACCCATGATACTGTAACCAATACCAATAATGGGCCTACATTCAACCATCACCCACATGAATCTGCAAGTCTCAAACCATGTCCTCATACCAAAGACAACTTGTGTACATGCCATTATCAGAGCCCAAACTCCGAAGACACCTATAACCTTATACTAGGAAACACCAAATCTAATAATAAGGTGTATCATTATAAATATTTTATAAAAACATGAACTCGCTCAAGTTATCACCTCTAAACTTGTCTGGATGTGGTCACACTCGCCCCCCAAATCTCACGCACCAACAAGTGAACAAACAAGTACACAACTCTTCATATTCATGAAATTGATAAAATAGTAACACCAAACACAAGTAGAATGAACATGCTCTCTAATGCTTATTCAAGATAAACAAATCTGACTCCATATGGAAAAGTTATGAGACAAACTGGAAACACGAGAACGTTTGGCATCGAGGGCCCAAAAACATGACAAAGTGCTAAAATAGTAGAACCAAACCTATACTATCTTGTAGTGCTTAGAATCAGCGTTCCAATGAGTATAAGAAGTTCAAAAAATAACATTCCAGGTGAACGTTATGCTCAATTAAAGTAAAATAGTCAATTTGCCCATATAGATAGCGAAAAGGTGGAGCCCACATTAATTTCATTTTTTTAGTTTACAAAACCAATTCAAGAATCATCTTTTTAAAAAATAGTATTACTGTTTTAAAAGACCCATTATTTAAAAATTCAAAATATTTAATGTGGGTGGTGGGATGATTTTTTTAAAAATATTGGATGAAAAATTACAGAAAATATTTTAAAAAATTAGATCGACATTTCAAAATTTCACGTGGCATTTTATTATTATTTATAGTGGCGTATAAAACATTTAATAAAAAGAATGCTCTAGTAAACAAGGGTATTTTTTTTAATTTTTATTTTTTTCAATATTTTATAATATTAATTTTAACTATGGTCAAAAGAGGGGTGAATTATGTAATAATGTTCATCGCTCAACGAAATTGGATCTAATGGTGAGGTGCTTTTTTGTCCAAAAAGACATTTATGAAAACTCCCTGAAAAAATCCTTCTTTAAATGAACATCCAAAAAAATTTCAAGGCCCAAATATGCAAACAACCTATGATAACAGTAAACCAAAAACCTACATATTTGGAATAAACAACCTACAAAATCATCATATCTTCCCATGTCTTTCATTCTTTTATGCATTCGATAGATTCAACTCCTAAGGTTATAACACCAAAACCATAGCTCTAATACTAGTTAGAAGAAAACTTACAACCCACATAGGACAATTTCCACAACCTATTTATGATTTCAAGTAATTAAATACTTTGAATCCACATGCAGATTCAACTCCTAAGGTTACACCACCCAAACCATAGCTCTGATAGTAGTTGTAAGAAACCTTGCAGCCAGAACATGACAATTCTCAAATAATCGTTTAAGATTTTAAGTAAAATATTTTGAATCCACATGCAAGAGAATAGACAACATACCCACAAAAATGCAACAAAAAATATACTCTGGGAAAATCCTCATGATGGACAAACCTAGTCTCCGAAAATAGCCATCATCCATATATCATTCAACAATGCAACATCACAATACATCCATGAAAGTCTTCGAAGTCCCAACCATAAAGAAGTGATCCATGTGAACATGCAAGCAACAACGCATCCCATGCCATGCTACCAACCTCCACAAATGCTAAATCTGACTTCACTCAACATTACCCTTCTTGTTGGTTTTATAGAACCAAGCTCCCACAAAACCACTAAGTGGTATTACATAAGCCTTGTTTTAAAATCATGTGCTACCTAACCCCATTGACCCCACATTTAATATTGAGTACTGTATTAATGTCATTTCCCAATATTAGATAATTACATCAAATATAATATTACAATGTTGCATTACAACATCAAGTGGCCCTAAGAATATTCCAAATGAATCTCTACATGTTGCACTCATCTAGGTGCAACATTTACATAATAAAATAAATTCTGACAATAATAAACCAATTTTCTCAAGACCATTGTCAACGTGCACTTTTTTCCAAACCATCATAGCTTTCCAAAAATGTGTTCATTTATGCAAGCATGATGCCATCTAAAAGTTGGTTCGATGAATATTGCTATGGTGCATGTTAATTTTGCAGATTTTTCGAGTTTTGCCAGCTTGAACTTGTACATTGTGTATATTTCTTATAACTTGTAAGTTAAAATTTGACAAACTTGTTTTTAAATTACTTAGAATAACACAAGGAACTTGATTATAACCTTGATTTTCCAACATGACTAACCAATTTTTTGAAAAATATTAAAATCAATGTGTGTTTAAATGATTGATTTGAGTTTCTTATTTGTACAAATCGCAAAAAAAAAAATAGTTGACTTTCTTAGTAGTTGAATATTCAATACAATTTATTTTTGTTTTTTAGCGTTCTTATGCTAATCACGACAATACTAGGGACAATTGAGCTCCTTTGTCCACACATCTAGCATACAAGGAAGTTAGAAATGAGGCAACTACTACAATCAAAAGGACTTTAACAAATGTGAGATGAAGAACTTAAATTCACTTCAACATTTGAAAACTTCACAAAAAAATAAGAGGGATATTTTAAAGGGCTTAAGGCTTACATGTATTTGATAATATGCTATTTCAAATTGCGGATTGTAACTCTATGTTAAGAGGTCCTTATGAAGAGTATGCTTGGACTTTTTGTTCTACTATGGATGCCATATGAGAAGCTCATCAGATGCCTTTTATAGAGTTATTTAGTGAGTCCACTACCCCTCCTAATTCAGTATGATCTTTTTTTAAATTAAGAAGATATGCGATTCTTGTTCATTTTGTGGCAAATCTAGGCACGATGATTCTCCTTATTTTTTAGGTGTGCAACATTTAGAGGAAGCTACGAGAAAACACAATATTATAGTCCCCAAGTCTTCTTCTAGAGGAAAAGAGAAGTATCATTTTCTACTAGTCTTGTCTTCATCTACAAATAGTGGGATTCTAGATTTAGGTGCTTCACATAAAATGACTAATTCACATGATCTCCTTGATTTTTTTTAATGTTAGTACTTCTTAGATTTTAGTTGGTAACTCTTTATAGTTCTACTTTTAGGGATACATTGCATTCATATGCAAGATGGTTGCATTGAGGAAGTTCCTATTCTTGATATTTCATTGAATTAACTTTTCATATATCAAATTTGTCATTCTTGTTTCAGAAAGATAGATGAGTATACTCCACATGTTGTGACGATTAGACAATTACAAGATATTAAGATGGTTGGTGCTACAATGACGTGACAATGGATCATGTTGACTATTATTGTAGGATTTTATGGACTTAAGCCTTCAAAAGGGTCATGTCTTATTGCTCACAAATTCATTGTGTAATCTTTCACATGAATTGCTTTGGCTCTTGAACTATAAATATGTTTAATAGAGTAGCACACATGACTTGGTGATAGATCTTTTGAAGATTTCATACACATAGGGAGTTTATTGAGGTAGTGTTCTTGGCAAACATCATTAAGAGAATTTCCTAACAATAGTGGCCATTTAAGACGAGCCGGTTGTCGAGTTGGAAGTAACGTACATTAACATACCTTATGTACACCTACATATGTGATTGTTGTCGTAACTTACATAAGTACCCCTTGTTGCTGCTGTTGAGCTTGACAAAGGATGCACTTGGGGCGCAATAGCCTAAGTCGCACACAGATTATGATAAGACGGATTCAATGCATGTATATCAATTCAAAGTGATCCACATGCATCGTGCAACTTCTATTGTTCTAAGGACTGAATATTACTATTGGGAGTTCTTTGCGGACAACTCGACATTTGATTGGTTCTGACACTGAGGCAACAGATCGCCGAGTTACATTACATTGAGCTCATTAGAATAAAAATGAAGATGAAGATCTTGACGCGGTGGCTTTTATAAATGGACACTTGGGCATTGTATTCTGATATGCTTTGAGAGCGATCAAGCATTGTTCAGGGAGCAGAGAAAGAATTAGTTAGGTGAGCAAGTTGCATTGTAGGCTAGAATTGTAAGAGCTCTAGGAATGAATTCATTGCTTTGTAATGGGATTGGAATGTAAGGTTTCCAAATCAGCTATTGGTTCTCAACTGAGTATTTGGTACCCATTGGGGGCATTGTGATTTGTAGTCTTTGTAACAAAGATGCAAGCATTATCGATGTAATTCGACTTTTAATCTGTGTAAGTGGCATTATGTTGGTGATTGATATCTTTAATGTTAAAAGGGATTGCGTTCCCACAAATCCTTTGTGTCTATTGCATTGCTATATTCTTATAGGTTCTTGATATTGGTTCTTTGCATTCTTATTGGGTTCTTGTTCATCTCAATTATCTGGGTATGCACTTAACGTTTTAATTCCACATAGGAGTTAAGGGAGGCGTAGTATGTCTAGTCATTGCATAAGTTTTAAGCGTAAGAGTCAGTGTCACACGTGTGTTCAACTTTGGCCCCGTGATAGGTGGTATCAAAGCTTTCATACCAAGAAGCGTCGATTCTGTGGTTGCAAGAAGTGTTTGTTCATGGCGAATCCAGAAGGGCACATTGAAGAACAAGTTGTCAACGATACTGGTGTGTGTATTGGTCGCGACTCTACCGTGAATCAACGTCGCACACGCGAGTGTCTTCAAGATCATGAAAGTCGGTTGAATCTATTGGAAGCTCCCAAGCTAGATGATAGTCATAAATTTGGAAGTTGGATATAACGATATTCAAGAGGATCTTGGAAAGATTCGAGATGCTTTGAAGGCGTTGTGTGAGGAAACAAAATTCTTGAGAGATGGGAAGTCTCTACACCATACTCTGTTGCAAGGAAGATCACAAGGCTCTAAGTGTTCAATTCAGATCAAGCTATATGATGGACATCGTGACAATAAGGCACCCGACAACTTATTTTAGGACGATGAGGAGTTCTTGTCCAATACACCTGAATTGTTCGATCAGGCCCAAGTCAAGAAAGCTTCTGGATGCTTTACTAGGAGTGCAGAGCTATGGTCGCGCACCTATCTTGCAAACAAATTGGCTGGAAAGACTGTCAAATCTATCAAGTTGTGGATCGAATTGAAAGATGCTCTCCAAGTCCAGTTCCTACCTGGCAATTTCGACTGGGTCTCGTTTTGATGAGCTCAAGTATTCGGGTAAAATCATAGATTATGTTCGTGCATTCCATGTGTTGGACTTGGAGTGTACAAAGCTTAATGATTTTGAAAAGTTATACCTCTTAAAGGAGAACCTTCAACCCTACGATGGTGAAGAGTTACGTTGTGAAAGAGTTCAAACACTTGCTAACATTGTTGTCACCTCAGATAGATTGCTTGATTATAAGGGGGATATTGCAAAAGGGTATGGTTGCGCTAAGTCTGATAATTGAGATCATAGGAAGGCATTTCGCTTTCAGAATGAAATACACAACAATGATCCTTATCAAAGAAATGCAAACCAAAAAGGAAAGCCAAAGCATAACACATGTAACTCCTCCACGAAGATCAAGAACCCCGTCGTGGCTGATAAAGAAAAGAACGACAAGAGAAAGATTTGCTTCATTTGTAGTCGGCTAGATCACTGGGGCCGGGAGTATCCAGAGCGCGCTAGGATTAATGCAATGTTGTATAATGAGGAAAAGATACCAGAGATGGGTTTGTTAGAACTCCTTAATACTATGCAAGGGACAACGAGTCTGAGGTTTGTTAATGCAAACCAACACGACCTATGTTATTTGGAATCGTTCTTTGGGAATAAGAAGGTGATAGCAATGGTTGATTCGAGCGCATCTTACAATTATATTTTCGTGGACAAGGCATGAAACATGAGCATGAAGATGGATCCGACAAACACATGCTTCAAAGTAGTGAATATCCCAGCGCAAAAGATCAATGGTGATATAAAGAATGCAGTTATGAGAGGTTTTTGGCAAGGACTTATCAATCTTGTTGCTATCAAGATGACTGAATTTGATGTGATTCTTGGTCAATAGTTTATCTAGAAGGCTTTAGCTATGATCACACCCCACTTGGGATCCATCATGGTTTTAGATCCTGCAAAGACATTCATGGTTTTTGTGGTGGGCTCTAAGGATTTAAATTGGGTTTTGAGAGCAGTATGATTGAAAAAGATTGCAAGAAAAGAAAGCAATGACCTGTTCGTGGCTGCTATACTTGGAGGATGGGATGAAGAGGATGTCTCTACATTCATAGATCTGAGTGCGGTGCAAGAAGTTATTGAAGCTTTCAACGATGTAATGCCTAATACACTGTCGAGCGAGTTGCCACCGAGAAGATATGTTGATCATGCCATCAACCTAGAGGTTGGAGCTAGGGCTGGAGGTTGGAGATAGGCTTTTAGGGTCATAAATGACCGAGTTAAATAAGTAGTTGGGCGAGCTTGTCAACGTTGGTTTCTTACATCCATCTCGCTCGCCTTATGCAACTCCTGTTCTTTTTCAAAGGAAGAAAGATGAAGCTCTTAGGCTATGCGTGGATTACTGCGCCTTGAACAAGTTCACCATCAAGAACAAGTATCCCTTGCCCCTAATTGGTGACAATTACGATTGTCTTGTCGAGGCGAGATACTTCATGAAGCTCGATCTACGACAATGATATTATCAAATCCTCATTGCTCTTGGAGATGAGCCAAAGACTGCGATAACGACAAGGTGTGGATAATTTGAATTGTTACTCATGTCAATCGGCTTGACTAATGCTCCTGCTACATTCAACACACTTATAGACAATATATTCTGACCATTGTTGGATAAATGTGTAGTAGTATATCTATATGACATACTTGTGTTTAGCAAGTCATTGTAGGACCATCACGAGCACTTAGTTGAAGTGTTCAACATTCTGAGGGCTATTCAACTCTATGTAAAGAAAGAGAAGTGCTCCTTCACACAACAAGAGATTGGATTTCTTGGTCATATTGTGGTTCATGGAAAGATCGGACTCGAGCTAGAGAAGCTATGACTATAGGTAATCAAGGATTGGGAACCCTTAAGGAATGTACAAGCCTTTTAAAGAAGGACAGTGGATTGAAATGGGGTGCAAAGCAACAAGATGCATTCGAGTTGGTCAAGCAAAGGTTGACTGAGGAGCCAATCTTGTCACTTCCAAAGAATAGGGAACCTTTGGAGTTGCAGACTGATACCTCAAATTTTGCCATGGGTGGAGTGTTCATGCAGGAGCTCATCCTGTGGCCTTTGAATCGAGGAAGTTGAATAATCACTAGTGCAACTATCCAACACATGAAAAGGAGATGACTTCCATAGTCCATTGTTTGAGAACTTGGCGACACTACTTACTTGACGCGCCCTTTGTTGTGCGGACATACAACATAAGCTCTACGTATTTCAAAACTCAGGCAAAATTCACTCTAAAGCAGGCGAGGAGGCAGGAATTCATGGCTGAGTTCGACTTCAAACTTGTTTACAATCCTGGCTGACATAACGTTGTTGTCGATTTATTAAGTTGTAAGGCATAGTTGGGTGCACTTGTGGAACAAGCAGAAGTTGCGGCAAGTCAGATAGAGTTTGTAGAGCATGTGGGTGATTAGATTAAGGAGGCCTTGAGGCTGACTCACAGCCTCACCAAATCACCCTACAAGTCCAGGCCGGGAGGACAACACGGTTTGCCATGATGAATGGAATGCTCTACTTTGCAAATACTAGGGTGTATGTGTCGAAGTGGAAAGAACCGAGAAAGGAATTGATGCAGGAGTTTCATGATTCTGCGTAGGATGGTCACCCAGGATAGAAGAGGACTCTTGCCCTTCTAGAAAGAGGTTTGTACTGGCCAAATACACGCCAAGACATTGACTTGTATGTGAAGAAGTGCTTAATCTACCAACAAGATAAGTCGATGTCATAGTTGCCAGGAGGCTTATTGTAACCCTTGCCCGTAATAGTGTGCCCCTGAGTAAGCATTTCCATGGACTTTATTTCTCAGTTGCTAGTTGTTGTGGATTTTACATCATAATGGTGGTTGTTGACCGTTTCAACAAGTTTGGAGTCTTTGTTCCATGCAAACATCCATGCCCTACTGAGCTCGCAACCAAACACTTCTTCAGTAATGTGGTTAAGTTATGGAGTGTCGTTGAGCATTGTTTCCGACATGGATCCCTGTTTTACGTCTAAGTTTTGGATGGAGTTATTCAAGCTAGTAGGAACAAGTTTGTTGATGATCACGAGCTATCATCTGCAAACAGATGGGAAAACAAAACAGATGAATGCTATACTTGAAGATTATCTAAGGCATTTTGTGGATGAGGACCAATCCAATTGGCCATAATTACTGGATGCGACACAATTCAGTTATAATATGCAAAAGAGTAGTTTGAGCCAATACTCACTGTTTGAATCGGCTACGGTGCAACAATCCTTAACTCCTCATACAGTATTGAGGCGGTATAACGGTGGAGGCACTATTGCGGTGGAGGTCTTACAAAGGTGGAATGAGAACGTCGACTTAGCTTGTTACCATTTGATAGAGGCTAGTGATAGAATGAAAAGGGTTGCAAAAGAGAGGTGCTGCAATGTGAAATTTAGTGTCGGCGATAAGCTTCACAAGGGATAAGTAGCTCATTAGTTTGTCAATGGGATGGTCTGTTTGAAGTCATTCAAAGAGTTGGCAAATTCCCATACAAGTTAAATTTGCCTCTACTTTTGAAAGTTCATCCAATTTTTGACGTATCACAATCGAGGTCGCATAACACAGATCTAACTTGG
Source organism: Thuja plicata (assembly GCA_018584345.1). NCBI lineage: Eukaryota > Viridiplantae > Streptophyta > Pinopsida > Cupressales > Cupressaceae > Thuja > Thuja plicata. The sequence goes on from MU224579.1 coordinate 3,142,907, forward strand.
AACATTCATAATCCAGGTCAAAGAAATGTGTTGGACAATTCGAATTGCCACATGGGGATGGTGTTGGCAATGTGAATCAGAGTCATAGGAAAGAAGGTAGTCCAAAATTTCTTGGTTGTTTGGGATGGATTGGATCAAGGACATGCAACATGAGAGCGCTCTGAGGTTCTTTGGCGAGATGAAGAAAGAGTGCTTGAGTTCCTTAACAAGGACTCAACTCAATAGAACTAATTCATTGGATGGTTACTCTGTGTAATTCCTAGAATGGGGGAGTTGCATTAGCGTTGGGGGCGTCACCTGTTTTAAGTGGGTGGGGGGGGGGTGAATGTAGTGGCCAGTCAAGATGAGTCGGTTGCCCAGTCATAAGTAACGTACATAAGCATCCCTTATGTACGCCTACATATGTCAATGTTATTGTAACGTACATAAGTAACCCCTTGTGTCTGCTGTTAAGCTTGACAAAGGATGCACTTTGGCGCGCAATGGTCAAAGTTGCACACAAATTATGCTCAGACGAATTCAATGCACATATATCAGCTCAGAGCGATGCGAAGGGATTGTGCAAATTCTGTTATTCTAAGGACCAAATGTTATTGTTGGGAGTTCTTTGCGGGCAGCTCGATATTTGATTGGTTCTCACATTGAGGTTGGGGATCGCCAAGTTACTTTGCATTGAGTCCGTCAGATTAAAAATGAAGATGGAGATCTTTACATTGAGGCTTTTTTAAATGGACCCTTGGGCATTGTATTTCGATATACTGAGAGAACAATCAAGCATTGCTCAGGGAGCAGAGCAAGAAATAGTTAAGTGAGCAAGTTGCATTGTAGGCTAGACCTGTAAGAATGGGAAGAGCTCTAGGAAAGAGTTCACTGCTTTGTAATGGGATTGCATTGCAAGGTTTTCAGATGAACTATATGTTCTGGGTTGAGTCTTTGGTACCTATTGGGGGCATTGTGCCTTAGTATTCTTTGTAACACAGATGCAAGCATTCTTCGTGTAATCCGACTTGTAATCTGCGTAAGTGGCTTTATGTTTGTGATTGATATCTTTGATGGTAAAAGGACTTGTGTTACCCCAAATCCATTGTGTATTGCATTGTTGTATTCTTATAGGTTCTTGATATTGGTTCTTTGCATTCTTGGTGCGTTCTTGATTATCTCAGTTATCTGGGTATGCACTTCAAGTTTTAATTCCGCATAGAAGTTAAGGGAGGCGTAGTCTGTTCTAGTCATTGCATACGTTTTGCCCTACAGTTAGTGTCGCACGGGTGTTCAACTCTGGCCCCGTGACACTAAGGGTATGCCCACACATGCTACAACACCCCTATAGTTGGTGATTTTATGTCATTTCAAACTCCCTTTTTCAGGGGCCATGTATGTGGTCACTTTTTTTGATGACTTCTTACGATGCATGATAGTTTAGTTTTTGGATTATAAGAGTGAGGTTTGTGGGGTTTTTAGGACCTTCAAAGCATTTGTGGAGAAGCGACCAAGTCTTTCTCTTTGTTGAATACACAAATAAAGATGGGAGTAGGGAATCAAACATTTCAAGATTTTTGCAGTGAGCATGGTATTCTTTACCAACACACAACTCCTTACACTCCTAAACATAATAGTGTAGCCAAGAGGAAGAATAAGACTTTGCGGTAGATGGTCAATTGTACAATTCAATCTAGGTCACGGAGTTTGGTTTTTTGGGATGAAGCTATCAATTGTGACAACTATATTCATAACTATATGCTTTACAAGGCCTTTGTAGAATATGAATCCTTAGGAGGCTTGCGCCAATGTCAAGCATACTATATCCTTCTTTAGAGTTATTGGGAGTGAGGCATGTGCATTTATTCCAAATAGTGTTTGCCATAAAGAAACAAAGAAGTGGAGACAATTGTTCATTTTTGTTGGGTGTTGTGAGGATGTGAACACATATAAATTGTTTGGTCCAAACACATGAGGGGATTTGCTTAATTGCAATGATCACATTGTTGAATCCAACTAAATGGATTATGCATCGCTTGCTTATTCATCAATACCTACACGGTCTTACTTAGAGGATAGGAAGATGTTGCTAACAATTTTGATCCAATTGGTATTCTTGATCTTGTTGATGGTCTCATACTACTTTGTTGATATTATTTGGGGAAGTGGTTATGCCCCAAGTATTAGACCGAGAATCATTAATTTCAAATCTTGATAGGATTGGACTTGAATGAATGCTTTAATTTATTCTTATGATTTGGATTTAATATTAGAGGGGAGATATCCATGATTGTGGCATAGTGTACAACACAACATTATCTAGGCCAAAATGATAATTGCTTCAAGCTATGAAAAAAAATGTTTTAAATTGATAGTTATAATATAATATAAAGCTATATTTAGGCTTGTGGTAAGGGAGGGCACAATAAGCAATTAATTAAGTGCTTGGATTACATATTAAAAAAATCCATACAAAGTGCAAAAAATAAGTGAGGAAAAGTGAAATCGTTCGCACTTTTCTCATCCATACTAACATGTAAAATGTCGAAGTAATTATTATAATTAATATAATTTTAGATGAGCAAAATACACGACTTAAACAATCTAGTTTAATTAAATAAATGCTTTAAATTAACATAAATGAATATAAACTAACCTAGATATCAAAATTTGGATTAATAATCAAAATAAATGCTATAGTGAAATGCTTAAATAAATGTAGGAGGTGAATAAATAACATGCACAAACAATATTGATTTTGATGTAGATATCTCTATATATGTGTTGGGAAGGAAATATGTGAACTACACCAACCATTTGCTATCAGTTGAAAATTTGCACACTTCCATATCTCTTGGAACACCCTCCCAATCTTGGTAGAGGTCAGAGGGATAGGTTGGTTTATAGTCCTCTTGTTCATTGGCCTTTTTTAATCTTAAATAAAGTTAGGTATCTTCAATGAGTGCTAAAGCTTGGTCATATTAATCATATCTTACTAAGAACCTATCATATTAATAACATCTTACTAAGAACAATAGGCATATGAATTACTATAGAAAATAACACCAACAAAGTTTGTCACCCTTTAAGGAATCCATGCAAGTACATGAGAAGACATTAATATTAAGGTAATAGTCCTAAAATTTTTATGAGTGCAAAATAAAATGAAGAAGTATTTGTGTGACTTTGTTAAAGGATGAACAAAAGAGCAATAACCTAAAACATGTCCAAATGCATAAGATTCATCACTTCACTTCTCCTTAGCGATTCTATACACAAGGATTAGATTTTGGGGTTAAGATTTCCCTGACCTCTTCCAACAAACACAAATCATTTATCATTTCTAATAATTATTTTGTTAACTAGGTTGGCTCACACCACTATTATATACCTTGGTCATCAATTAATATGCTTTCACCATATTTTTCAAGACAAAAGATGTCATAAAGTTCCTTGAAAAGTATAATGTTCAACGATAGTTTTTGATCAAATCCATAACTAAAATAATTGCAAGTATCATTTCTAATAATTTTTTATTTTAGTGTCTTGGAATCATGTCACAATAATCTACAATAACTACCAATATTTATGTTGTCAACATCAATTACCTTATTTCTAGTTTTCCTTTGCCATCCAATATAGTGACAAATAATGGTGCATCTTTCAAGGCAAGAGAAGTGAAAAAGTTTTTAGAAAAAAAGTATCATGTTCAATAATAGCTTCCAATATGTACGCGCTCACTATTGATTACCTTATTTCTAGGCTAAGATCATGTCATTGTCTACAATGACATGACCTTAGAAAAAAAGTATCATGTTCAATAATAGCTTCCAATATGTACGCGCTCACTATTGATTACCTTATTTCTAGGCTAAGATCATGTCATTGTCTACAATGGTTGCCAATATCTATGCTCTTACCATTGATTACATTATTTCTAGATTTTCTTTGCCATCCAATATAGTGGCAAATAGTGGTACATCTTTCAAGACAAATTAAGTGAAAATGTTTTAGAAATGTATTATGTCCAAAAACAAATTTTGCACCTTTAAAAGATCTCTTGGAACAACCTCCAAAGCTTAGTAAAGGTCAGGGTGATGAGGAGATTCATAGTCCTTTTGAATTTTATTGTTCATTGGTTCAATCGAACCAATTTCTCACTATTTTCGGTGTTGGGGTTATTGGGAAATAATGCCAAAAGAGGCAAGTCCAATTGAATATCTCTAGGAAGTTAACATAGTGTTAGGCTATTGTGGTAGGGTTTTGGACTTGATTATACTTGGTATCATTTTATAAAGAAGTCTAGTCATCAAACTCCAATGGGAAACATAAAGCAAGTTATTGGGTGATGAGCATATACTGGAAGGGTGAATGCCTGAACTTGAAAGAATGGGAAAGAATTGATGGCTTTCAAGATTTTTGCATACCTCAAAACATATATCAAGATGAAGGGGAGTTTGACAAAGAGTAATAAAAAGGTTTTGTGTATTTGAATCAAGCTTTTGGGAGTTGGGAAGGGAATGTAGGCATGACATAGTCTAGAACTTTGGGGTAAGTGCACCAAGATGGTGAACAAAAAGGGGAGTATAAGTGGACACCTTTTTTTTTTTATGAAATTAAGTAAACTTGAACTTCAAAGAGAAATTCGAGGGTCATGAACTCAAAATTAGGAGTTGTGCAAAGAATAAGAATTGTAGTACTCCGAATTTAGTTTCTAAAATACTTATGTTTTTAAAAAATGGATAAGATTAAGAGGGTCAAACTCCCTGTGCACGAAAAATTGTTCCCGATTTTTTCACAAAAAACATAACATAGTTGTTTCCATTCGCTTTACAAAAGATATAGTTAGATTTAGTATTTTGCAAAACCCTTTGGTAAGATGATAAGTAAGAGTGAGATCTAGAAGTTGTGTATTTTTTTTGTATTTTTCGTTGAGTATTTTTTTTCATGATTTTTTGAAGCGACTGCATCCTAAAAATATGGTACCTGTTCGTGCACTAGGCATAACTTGCATCAAAATAATTGAAAATGCAAACTTATAAAAAAAGTATATAGAATCAAATGTAGAACAATAATATGTAATTTGTTTTGAATTTGGTCAAGTAGATCAAAAGTTATTAAGAAAATGGTAGACATGTCTCTGAGACTATCAAGACACTGGTAAAGAAAATTAAAGTTTACTATGCTAATGTTTTTCAAAAATAGAAAACTTTACAAGGTTAGAAAGCTGAAAAGACATGTGAGATTATGGTGGTAATTTTAGAGATATCGACTTGATCGTTTGCAAATTTGATGATGAGGAAGTCGAGAAATCATCTTGGAAGATGAAAAAATGTGTAAAGGGACAAAAATGGAGGGAGAATGAGCTTGCAAACCTTAGGGTCGTTTTCCAACTCTCTTACCAAGTCATAACACGTATGGTTTCCTATGTGCTAAATAACCCACACGGGTTTTGCAAAACCAAAAGTACCATTCCAAGTTCTACATAACCTGTGCGGGTTATGTAGAACTAAAAGTATCATTTTTACATCTACAGAACCCGCACGGGTTATGGAGAAATAAAAACATATGCTTGTAAACTTAACGTACACTACTCATATGTATATACTAACATATATAATATGTGCTAGTCAACATATCATATTCCTTTCGGGATTTTCTTTTCTTTCTCAATGAAGTTGTATTCTCCTGCGTTGCATTCTCTTGAGCGTTCTGCTCCCTTGCGTGCTGCCCCCGTGCGCGAGCCTGTGCGTGCTGGTGTAGAGTCTGGTTTGCCCGTTGGATCTCCCACGCATGTGTTGTCTCCTCCCTCTGTGATGCTTCCTGCTCCTCATGCCAACCCTGTTTGCCTTGTTCCGTTGGAGGCTATGGTTTTGGGGCCTTCTGTGACTGTGGCTAGGGTTTCAGCTACAAATGACTCTCCAAGCCTCTCTCTTCAGACTGCTGGTTTGGCTTCTAAGGCCTCTCAGGGGCCGGTGGAGTCTTTTGCCAAGATTGTGTCTAAATCGACTGTGGTTGAGAAAGGACCTAGGGTTTCATCTGGTATCGCTCCAATTCCAGTGTGTGGTTCTCTTTTTGTCAAGCTTTCTTCTGAGGCTGATGAGGATTTGGCGAACAATACTGAAATCTTTAAGTCTCATGGACTGATTTGTCGTTTTCAAGGTTTTTAGCCTAGCCTCCCCCAAGTGCATGATTGGGTCTCTCGAAAATGAGAACCACTACTATTAGGTGTTGTTCATATATTCCCAATGGCAAAAGGGTTTTTCATTGTAAAGTTTGATAATGCTGAGGACCGAACTAAGATTCTGTGTGATTCTTATTATTCTTGGGAGGATGACAAGTTTATGCTTATGGTAAAGCCTTGACACTCCGATTTCAATCCTTCCTCTGAAGTCTTCAGTAAGATCCCTATATGGGTCAGACTCCCCAACCTCCCTCTTCATCTTTGGCAAGACTATTCTTGAGAAAGTGGGTGAGGCTTTGGGAGATTTTTTTGTTGTTGGATCAAGATTCTTTCAACATATATCATTCTATTTTTTTGTGGCATCTTAGTTGAACTTGATACGTCGAAGGGACTTCTAGCTGAAATCAAAATTGAATCTACTTTGGGAACTTGGATCCAACAACTTGACTATGAGGGGATTCCCTTTAGATGTTAGAAATGTTTTAAGATAGGTCACATTTTAGCCCATTGTGGCTTTGATTCCAAGAAGAAGAAATCTTCTCCTTCTTGGTGGAAGGGTGCCACTACCCAACATTACACAGTCTTGAAAATCTCCTCTCAACCTGGGAAGGAGGATGGTCCTCATATAGGTAATCAATCAAGTGCCTATTGTTGAGGAGGTAGTTTCATGTCCTGATTTGCCTCTTGTTGTTCCTGTTAGACCTGCTGTGGTTGTTGGCTTTGGTCTTGTTCGTTTTGCTAGTTCTGGTCCTGCGCTGTCTCTTGTTGTTCTTGCTATGACGACTGTGGTTGCTGGTTCCGGTTCTGCCCCTTTTGTTGGACTTGGACCTGCTCTTTCTTCGCAGAAGGATACTAGGCTTTCTGCTAGTGGGTCTGAGGGTGCATGTTCAACTGACCCTGTTGGTGCTTTGGTTGCTTCTTGTTCTGGTTTGGTAGATCCATTATTTGATCGTTCTTTGGCTGGGGCTAACATTGTCCTTGTGCTGGCTGTTTCGTTGGAAGATTCTAATACAATGCTGGGTGCTGGATCTTCAGTTTTGGATTCTTTGTGCTGGTAGGATTCGATTGCTACAGTTGAAGAAGGTTGGATCATAGTTAAAGGCAAAATTTCTAAGAAGTCCTCTCCTTTTGATATGACCCTTCAATCCCACAAGAAGGAGACTCAAGGATAGTTCTCTCTCCGTCCGCAGCTGTACTCTAATGTTTCATTTTGTACTGCGGCTTGGGCGTGTTCTGGGGTGTTGTCCTTTTCTTGGGCAGTATTTTTTTGGGTATCTCATTGGGGTGTCTGGCTGGTCTGTTGTGTCTAGGGTTCTCTTAATGCTCTATCTTTAGTTTCTTCTTTGTATAGGGTTTTAGGTTCCCTTCAAAACCTGCTTGTATAAGGTTTTAGGCCCTTTCAAAACCCGTTTTCCTCTTGATCAGAACATATATAATGTGTGCATCTCTCTCTCTCTCTCTCTCTCTCTCTCTCTCTCTCATAAGGGTGAATTTTGACAACCCAATAGACAGAGGCACATCAAAGATGATAAGGATGACATATTGAGATGGACAACTTTGAAAGCCCAACACTTCAACAATTCATATAACTAGTTAGGATATCACCTTTTTTGACACATGTACTCCCTTTTGGCACCTTTTACAACTTTGCTTGCCACTTGCATGGCATGTCTCTTTGCTTACAAGTGTCACATCTATATAGGGGTAGATAGTCGTTATTCTACACCTCTTGAAAACTTTTGCTTGCCTATATATTCCAAGCTACTATTGTACCTTTTTATACGCTTCTCTTCAATCATTGTTGTATTGCATTATTGTTTTCAACTTCATAAATCGAGTGTGCATTTGCTTGACTTATGTGACTCATTGATGCTAGTATTCAGATCAAAGATCATAGCAATACTAGCATTTTGTTTGGTTACTGTCGTCTCTCTTATCTTGCATCCAATTTATAATTCCCTATTTTAGAACGATACCACCTAATCACATCCTCTTCAATCAATGGAATTGAAGTTGTGTTCTCCAGTATCTTTCCTAGCTCTTCCTTTTGATCTTCAGGAGTATTTAAGTCTTGAAATGATCACCATTTTTGATGTCTAATGCCATTTACTTCATTTGATTCTTGGAAGTCTCTAACTTTACAACCCAACTCTACTAGTTTCTTCGTTGATTGGTTCCAGGTTTTTTTTTAATTAGCTAGTGGGGCATGACCCTCCCACACTTTATCCAAAACGATGTTTTTCCATCCCTCACTTCCCAAGTAATGTGCTTAGTGATAATGTTGCTACTTTTCAAGGTAAAGTTCCATATTGCTGATCCTCTAGGTGTGTCTTTGACTGTAAGGATTCTTGAGGTTTGAATCTAGATATTTTCTTTTGAGGACCCTCACTCACTTATGATCTTCTTTTGTGTACGTAGACCACACCAATTTGACCCCCTGACAAGATTTATCATATTCATCAGCGTTATCTGCATCCCTCCTACCTCTTTAGGAGATATTTTTTTCCCTATAATATTACAAGGAATTTATTTTGTTATGTTGTTCCAATCCAAATAAATCTTTGCATTATGTGAATTAGAATATCCTCAGCTGCTTTTAGTAGCTTCATACAAGTCATAAAATAAATAGGGATAGCAAAAAATTTAACTTGAGCATTATAATTCTTCTGGCTAAAGAGAGTCACTTCCGTATAGCATACAATACATACTTATGAAATTGTTTACATCATCTCTGTTGTTCACCTTTCCAAATGCTTTTATGTTGTTTTCATTATGTGATTCAATACTAAAAGCATCCCTAAGTGTCTTCATTATGCAATGCATTCTAAAAGCATCCCTAAGTGTTCGAGGCTCTTTATCCCTTAATGGATATCCCATCTTAGGATCATAAGCATTTTGATATAGGACCAAACATATAGATTCACTTGGCCTGATGTAGTGAGAATCTATTATTAAACTAGAGACAAATTCATTCAAACTCTTATGAATACTTGTAAAATCATTAACCACAAACCTGGGATTAGAATTATCTCCATATATTTTCTCACATGGGATTTTACCCTTCTCATTATTAATTGAGATAATTTATTTTTACTAGACCCAAACTAAAACTCTAATCAAGGTTAACATTAAGCTTATGAGTAGTCTGCTTATAACTACCTTTTCTCTTAATCTCTTCTTATTATCATTATTGTATGTTATTAGGTCAGCCTAGGGATTACATGTTGTTTATGTTAGACTAGATGATATCATATGCATATGTATGGTATGCATAGGTGTATGCCAGTTATTGTGATCACATTGAGTATATTTTTATTGAAGATGATTAGAGGTTACCCTTGAAGTGGATTAGGTGGTTGGCCCTCAAATTGACATATTATTATCAATTATTTGTAGTATATTTCATAGCATATTCTCTCATGCAAGCTATTTTATAACATCATCTAGATCCACTTTCACAAGTTTATAATTGATCCTAATGTGCGGAAGGGAGGCTATCACTTGTACGCTTGACCTAGAACAATATGTAGATTGTGAGTTGTTTGCTTTAATTTCTATTGTTGGATTTGTGTATGAATATATGGTTTGACAAACACCTTTTCAAATTTATGAGATTTTGAAAGTCAAGTTTTGCTTGGTTAGACCCCTAATGGATTGAGTTTTAGTATATATGCAGAAGTTTCATGACAACAAACAATTGCAATGTATTTAGGATGTAGTTACCAAAAGAGTCGTAACAAATACATTTGAAGTTGGAGTTCAGAAAACAAGTAATTAATATTTATGACTATAAAAGTGACCTAGGTCAAATCCTCACCAACAAATGATAGTGGTGAAAGATAGAAGATTGCAATGAAACAAATTGAAGTATATCAAAGAATTATAAAGTTAATTGACACTTTAATATAATAAATTGTAAACTAAATGAACACTCTAACTAAATAAAAGTGGAACCAAAACCTTAGTAAAAAGGGCCCATGGGAACATTATAAATTGTTGTTACAAGGCTTCAAATTATATTAGAAAAAGAATCTCAAACATTCGAATGTTTACCCAATCCTTTTAGCAGGTGTCTATGCATGGAAAGGTTGAGGTTCCAAGGGCATGGGACCTTAGGCCTAAATATGTAGGGAAATCAAAGAATACCACAAAAGGGTGTACAACAGTTTAGGGAATAGAATTATGAATCTTTATTTCAGGAAAAACAGTAACAACCACTGAAATGGTCGGCTTTCTTTTTGACAATAAATCAAAGCCAAATCGCTTCATATAAATATCAGAAAAGGAAATTTAGGGTTTCAACAATTTCTCGAAGGTGTATCAATTTAACCGAGTCTCGAACAAAGGCTTTGATAAACGTGTCGACGATCCGAAGGCCGCAGGACAGTGGTAGAATCCTGACCGTCGGATTCGTCTATCCTTTTGCCTTCTACTACTATATTGGTTTCCCTCTGCCTTCATTTTGAGCAGAGGCGGCATTTCTGAGGGCGTGTAAACAAAGGGCCAGGGTTTTATTGGTAGTGCCGGCCGAAACTGAGAAGCTCATTTCGCAGGTGAGTTTATGCGCTCTAAAACCCATTTTTTTGTTTACGAAATAATTATTAAAATGCGCGATTTTGTTGCTGTGAGGGTTTTTTGAGGGTTTCAGGTCGTGTCGGATAAAATATCTGCTTGTTTAGTGTTTTCATTTTTCTTTTGGTTTCCTTTAGCTTACCATAGCTTACCTTCGTAGGTTGCCCATTTTTGTTTGCTTTATTTTTCCCGCGTGGGGATTAGTCGGGTTTGCTGTTTATTGACTTAGGGTTTCAGTCAGAAACATCGATCTTGGATCTTTGTGTGTTTTTTCCCTATCGTTGTTTTTCTTTTCCTGTATTTATTGAGTTTATCATCATTTTTGTTGCCTGCGGAAAGCTAAAATTTAAGCTTTGTACATGAAATATAAGTATGTGCTATTTTAGCTTAGGTGTATGTTGATTTTTTGAAACCCTTATTTATGGATTTATCTCTGGAAGGTTTATCATTCAGATAGCTGTCTTTCTTGGAACCTTAACCTTAGTTTCCTTTTTCAAAATGATGAGTTTAAATCGTTTATTTTTTTAATCTGTTCTGTATGAGGGTTTGTTTTTAAAAAAGTAGGTTTCTTATGTTGGGGTTCTGATTGATTGGTTTTGTAAGGTTTGTGTTGTCGAATTTACATCATTTTACCTGTATTGACTCTATTGCTTTTCCTACGGTAGCAATTTGAAAATTTTCGTAGTAGTAAATGTTGTTCTGTTTTATGGAAATTTAAACTCTTTACCCTTGTTATTTGTTTTTGTGTTATTGGGTCAACACTTTATTCACGATTCTTTATGATTTGAGCTGTGGATTTAGTTTCAAAATGCCTCGTGCATTTATCACTGGAACTCGATCCCATTTAACTTTGGCAAATAGTATTTCTCATACTTTTTTTTGATGATCTTTGTCTGTATAGGTTTTAAATCTCTGGTTTTTGAAGGTGCATGGAATTCCATATCTAAGAAACGGTCTACTTTAGTGTGTTTTAATTTTTTAAAGACTGTCTATCATTGGCGGTTTGTGTCTTAATATGGTTCTTTTTCATTTTCCTTATCTTTGTTTTTGACGAGTGCAGTTCGTAAGAGTATCTCTTACATTCTACCTCTATATATGTGTCATTGCACGCTTCTGATTTTCTAGCCGTAAAATATGATTTTTCTGTGTTATGTTATTTCGGAATATGGGCACTGCCATTATTGTTTTTTTTAAAGTCGATGTTATATTTTATGGTTCAGGTTCTTGTTTCTACTTTTGATTTTTTATTTTTAAAGTTCTGCATTTTTTGACCAATTATCTTTTAGGGGATTGGAATATGTACCTATACTTTAAACGTGACAGTCTTTACGAATTTACATTACAATTTGTATTTGTAATTATTTTCTGTATAGAACTCCCTTAACGTGCAAATGTGACAACTGAGTTGATGGATCTGATACTTGTCAACATTGTGAAGCGCGCTTCTTACCGGAATATTATTGGAAATTATTACCATTCGTGCTCACATGTAGTGGTAGCTTACTTGTTGTCTACATGTGCATATTATGGCATGTGATTGAGTTATAAGTTAAAACGATTGTTTGTGATTGTTCAAGAGTCTTCTAGCTAGCATGCTAAATTTTTCTTTTCTAGATTGGTTTTAAAGGTTGATAATTCCTTCTCTCCATGCTTTCTTTTTAATTTGTGTCACCTTGAATATTTGTTCAGGCGGTTAACAATATGGGGAAAGGAAAGAACAGGAAGAGATCTAAGACCGACCAGCAAACACCTGGGAGTGTTGACAAAAGTACAGTAACCCCCAACACAGTTGGTTCAAAATCAAAAAATGAACCGGTAACCCCTAAGCCTGAAGCTAAGGTTACAGCTGAGACTCCTGCAACAAAAAATGCCAATCAAAATAGCAAGAAAAATGTTACTCCGCAAGGAAAGAAAGAAGGTGGTGGCAATGACAAGCTTGCTGGGCTCATTTTCATGTGCAACTCCAAAACCAAGCAGGATTGTTTTCGCTATCGTGTCTTTGGCTTGCCTCCAAGTAAGAAGGATCTCGTGGAAAAGGTAAAGCCAGGGATGAAACTATTTTTGTTTGATTTTGATCTGAGAATGATGTATGGCATCTACAAGGCTTCATCTACTGGAGCTTTGAACTTGGAGCCAGATGCTTTTAGAGGGGGCAACTTTCCCGCCCAGGTCTGTTATTTTTCATTTACTATTCTTTTAGACTAAAGCTACGCAAATTTCTACTAGTTTGCTATGCAATGTTTTTTGAAACGATGATATCAATGTGTATTTGATTGTAAAAAATGTTTGTTTGTTTACGTGTAATGATATCAATTGCTTAGTATTTCTTCGTATGAGTTAAGTTATTCTCTATTTTGCTACATTCGAGCCCTCCTTTACACATATTTATTTTCTACTTGTTTGACATATATGAAGCTGTCATTCAGAGAATTGCATTTAGTACATAGAACTGTCTTTTAGATTTTATTGGCTTGATCTAGCTTCGAGAATTTCTTGGCATGCGATTTGTAGAAATACCCATTCAACAATGTTTTCCCTGTTCTACTTAATGGACAATGCTTAATTGTGTAGGTTCGCTTTCGTATTCACAAAGACTGCTTGCCATTAGCTGAAGATATTTTCAAGAAAGCAATCAAAGATAACTATGATGACAGGAAGAGATTTAAGTTTGAGCTTAATCCTCAACAGGTAAATAATATATTTGATTAGTAATTTTGTGATTGTGATTATGATGATGAATGCTTGATTTAGTTTTTTGGATATTGATATATCTTTTTAATATATATAGGTGAAGAAGCTCACTGAGTTATTCCGACCTGTAAGGCTTGATGCTCGTCCCCCAGTTGAACATCCAATGCCGATTGAACCACGACCAGTAAGACAACCATTACTGCCCGAGTATGGATTTATGGGTGGTGATGGAAGGGACGAGTTTGTAAGGGAAGAGTTACGAAGAGAAGAGTTGCGAAGAGAGGAGTTGCTGAGGGAAGAGTTGCGAAGAGAAGAATTGCGAAGAGAGGAAATAAGGAGGGAAGAAATAAGGAGGGAGGAAATTAGAAGGGAGGAGATAATGTTGATGGAAAGGGAAAGGGAGCTGCTACGCTATAGGGAGGAAGCTTCGAGGAGAATGGTACATGCTGATCATAATCCTCAGGCTCCACTATCTGGATATGGGCCTGATCCAGTTCTTTCTGAAAGGGACCACTATAGGTATGGTGGTGGCAGAGATTTGGCTCCTCTTACGGCATCTGATCCATATCCGGGTCTACAGGCTTTAGACTCATATGCTACAGCTTTTCATAAACAACTACAAGGAGATCAACTCTCTGCTGGTGCTGGCTTGCCTGAGTACCGAAACAGGTTAGACCCAAATATTGATTCTGTTTATCGCCAGGGGCTGGATCTTGACTATCGAAAGAGATTGGGTGATGTTCCCCCTGAAAGCTATTATGCAGACCCTCTGTTACAGAGGGATGCACTACGCCGCCCAGACATGGGGCCATCTGTTTCTGGAGTTGCCCCATATCCTGGAGCACTTGGGGGTTCTTCATCACTGTACCGGTAGAGTCAAAAGCTTGAAGTTTCTGGGTTAAATTTATATTTTGTTTTTAAGTAATCATAGACGCATAGAAACAGTTGCTGGGTCTGTTCTAAATCGCATAAATATGTCATTTTGTTTCTTTTCTACTCCCACGGATTTCTAAGATGTTGCAAACTGTGGTTCATTTACTTCTTTTTCCGTGGGATCTAACGCGTCTGGTGAATTTTTCTGACACTGCCTAAATTTTAATGTTCGGGATTTTTCGAGTTATAAATTTTGCTAGCCTGGAAGCTTGAACTAAATTTATGATTTCCAGAGTGAAATGTTTTAATTTTTGCCCTGCTTGGAATATGAATTAAGTCTAATCTATATATTAGGATGCTTGTATATTTTGTTTGACAACTATATGATAATACTGTTCAAAGCTGTAATGGAAATAATGGTCTCTTCAGTTCTTTTAATTTGGTTTAGTGGCTCTGATATTCAAATTAAGTGCGGAGATTTCTGATTCTTCTCCTTAAACTTCTGGTTGTAAGGTATATGTAGGTGTACATTGATATATTGATTTTTTTAATTCGTAATCTTTTAGTTTGATTTTAGGTTGATGTCCCAAGGAAGGGGCTTCCTAAAAAAATAGATTTTTAGAGCTGAAGCTGAAGTTGCTTCCTATTTTGTAGGAATATTTTAAAGGTCCTACGAATTATGAATTTTGTCTGTAAAGGATAGGAACAATTCTTTTTAGAAAGAAATGTTTTTATTAAACTATTCCTTCAAATAAAAAATGAAAAATGTACTAGTAAAATGTAAAGCATAAGAACAATATTTATGGTTAAAGAAATAAATGTTTTTATTAAATTGTTTCTTTAATAAAAACAATTGAAACCATAGAGACCATTAAGTACAACATACATGTACAATGGATAAATAGGGCGAGGGTATGTTTGTCGTGGGTCCGGGTCTAAGAAAGGGGATTATAGTCGAGTCCAAACGAGCCCTTTAGAAAAATGCCAATGTACCTAATAAAAGATACTTGAATTTAGAAAGCAATAAATGGTACGATGTTATGTCAGTGTACTAATAAAGATGACTAAACAGTTAACAGTACAATTATCAGACTTACTTTTTAAAATTTAATTGTTTTCAGGCTTAGATAATGGTATCTTGTACCAAAATCATATAAACAGAAAATGTGAAAAATTCTTGAATATATTCTTGTGTGTTTGTGTAAGAACAGGTTTACTATTTTACTTTTATGTATATTGATAGTTATAATTTTGTGATTTGTTTCTTTGATTCAAGTTTCTTTTATTACACATTTTTGTATTTAGTTTCTTATTTTCTCTTCTTTTTAGTTTCTTATTTTCTCTTTCCTTCACCTCATGGTGATGGATTGCTGTGCAATTGAAATGTCGGTTCTAAAATATACACAGTTGATTCCAGAAATTTAAGCACTCTTAGAGATTCAAAACACTCTTTAGAGATTTAAAACAGACAGCCGACGAAGAATTTGGAAGGAGGTGATATTCATAAGTTAGATAATGCATATGGGTTTGAATCAACTCTTGATATGGATCGATTTCAAAAGATCTTTGATTAGGCATTTACTTCAGAGATGGATGTGCGTAAATTTGCTACACATGGTGAGAATGGTATGGATAACTACTTAAAGCTATCTTCGTAAAGTCAAACATGTATGGCCAAGGATTGATAGAGGATAGTTATGGAGGACAATTCAAAGGAATTATTCCGAGTTCTCAACTAACATTCAAATTTTGGTACATTCATATAATGTGTTACAAATACAACAATTATGAGGTGGAAGAGAATTTTGCTCTAAAATTAAGACAAGCTTTCCCACATTGTCATTTTAAAGGTCAAACTATGTGAAAAAATATCTACAAAAAATCTTTGAATTCAATGTATTTGACCATTTTGTAGCAATCTACACATGAAGATAATAGTGAAAAAGGTTATGTTTTAAAAATAAAAACTATCCAATGGTGTCATAACAAAGGGGCAACTAATATTTAAAGTTTAGCTAGCATTAGATATAATAGTTTCACTATAGAAGCCATTGCAAATATCCATATTCTTGTAATTATTGATTCTTGTAGATATGGACATTTCTAGCTTTAGATTTGAGTTCACATTAAATTCGTTAAAAAAAAACAAGTGACCTTTCATAGGGAAAACACTTTAGTTATAATGCTTGGCATTGCTCAAATTTGATTTGTAACAATTTCCTCGTGAATTAAACTAAATAAATTTTGGCCATTTGGTGTTTAGTATTCGTTGCAAATCCTTGCAAAAGGAAAATTCCACATAGAAATATCATTAGTTAATTCTTATAAATCTTGAGAAATAATCTTACAAAGTTTTCGTTAAGTTGATTGTTTACGTTATTGCAAACTAGATTTATTGTTGTTATGTTATCAAAATTATATTTAACATATACATACGTGATTTTATTTCTTATTAATTACTTATGTTTGCAAGAAGTATTATATGATTAGCTTGAAGGCAAATTATCCTTCAATGCCTCTAGTACACCAAACACAACATTCGACAAAATTATCCTCTTGTATGTGAAGTGGTGCCGGGATCTCAATATTTGATGAGTAGTCATGCTTGTGTGCTTTGTTCTACCTTTTTTCACATCATATTTCTTACAATGTCACTCGAGTCTTTTGTCACTCAACTTTCACATGAATCTCTTTTCCACATAGTTTCACTCTTCTATGTATCATTGGGTATATATGAGGATGAGGTATATTAGAAGGTTTGATATATTGAGAAGTTTGGTATGTTGAAAGAGTTACTCTTCCATACCATTGCTTTAGTATATTGGATAGTTTGGCATTAAGGATTTATGTATACTGAAAGGAATGAAAGTCAGAGCAATAAAGGTTTCTTATTGGAGTTATAAGGTGAAAGGTATAACCATGGAACATAAAAAAGACTAACTTCAAATACTTTTTTATAGATTTGGTCACTATTTCGCATCAAAGAGATTTTGTTTGTATATACATTGCACGCCAATCTTAAGTACAACCAAGGTCAAATACAATTTTATTTGAGTGATGTCAATGGAGGTATATAACACTTCAAATAACCCTTGACAAAGGATCCAAGTCATGGAATACATGGCTTAACTTTATAAATGGTAGAGGCAACCCTTTGGATAAGGTTGTTGGTGCATAAAAGTCTTCAAGGGAATATGAAACAACACCTACTTATATAGGAAAAGGCCCTAATATAGGTTGGAAAAACATTAATTCTTTCTTCATTTTTTATATTAAAGTAGAAATATAAACCACTTTAGATAGTATAAGATGGAAAGAAAATGTCCATTAATAGATAACAAATGTGATTGCAAATTTATACTTGTTCTCTAGTATGTTGTCACGATTGTAGGTCTTGGTTTCAAATTTTCATTGTATGAGACAGTGAAGAAGTTGAGTCCCACTTTTGGGCAAAAAGTGGAACTCTTTTTCCCATTTTCAAATTTTCTATTAATTGATGTCAAAATTTGAGACACTTAGTGATTAAATCTCAAAAAACTTTACTAATAGAAAATGTAATGCTCGGAGTCTACTTTTCAAATATGTAATTTATTCAAATGCCCACATGGTAGAAATTGTTTTTTAGTAGGCATGTTTAAAAATTGCTTTTTCCAAATGCATGTTTTAGGACCATACCACACGTGTCTTCCGGGGAAAGATACCTAAGACACCAAAGATTGATCAATATATATATATATTTTTTTATTGAATAATTTTTAATTAATTTTTAATTGATTGTAAAGTATATTTTTGAAACCTCTCGTGTACGACCACCATAATTTGATCAAAATTTTACATTTTTTCAAAATTTTAAAAAATCTTTAAGAAAATTCTATGTAGATTGATTTTATATAATTTATTTTTCCAAAAAATAAAAAATAAAAAAGTTATTAAAGTTTTAGTGAACCTCACTATTTTAAGTTTAGATATCACTTTTGATTAATAAATATTAAAAAAAAATAGTAAAATTGATCATATTACTATGAAATTTACATTTTTAAAATCTGGATAGTAAAAACTCTAATGGATTTTTGATTCGTCAAAAAATTCGATCAGGAAGGCCCTCAAAAAATTACAGCAAGACAAAAATTTGGCATTTTAGTGTCTTAGCCATTATTTTGGAGGTCCAAGCATAGGCTTGGTCCCACCATGCCTGTCTCGAACCGAAAAAATGAAGTGAATGTACATTTTCCACTCCATGTTTTATGAAACATGCACCCGTTATTTAAAATTAAAAAAATGGGCGCCCATTTCATTTCAGAGTGTTGAGCAAGAAACAAATGCCTGTTTTTAAGAAATGGCCACTTGTTTCATTTCAATAATGAGTGTTCATTTTTAAAAGATCTGTTGCCTGCAAAAAATAGGTCCACAAGAAAAAATTCAATGATTGAATGAATATCCAATCATTGTTTGACTAATCACAACAACAAAGAGAATATTTTGACAAAAAATTCCATTTTCTTGTGTTCTTATAGATCTGACATTAACAAAGAGATTTGAATTCAGAATTTGGTGCAAACATGGGATCAAAGAAGCATAGAAAGAGGAAAAGGAAAGTTTTGACAACTAAGGAGGTTGAAGAAAATAGGGAGAAGGTGACAAAACAACAATGAGAAAGAAGAGCAAGAATTCAAGAATTGAATAATGCTGGAGCATCGAGTTCAACAATTATTTCAGAAGAGGACAACATTGAGGACACCATGATGGACGCAGAGGTCGAAGAAGAAAATATAATTCAATAAAATTCACGTGCATCTTCTAATCCAGTTTTGCATACAAGTATGTCTTCACAACCACATGTTTATTCTGATAAAGAAATTGGTGATTTTCTACAAGCAGGTTACTCTTTAAATGATTTAGATTTTCTTCCTGAAAATAAAGCAACAAAAATTGCACCCTGGGGCTGATTAATTTGCGTTCATTAATTCACTTGTTAGAGGTTGCTAGAAAGACGTTGGCATCCTTTTCCTCCCCCTGCCATCCCTATCGAGTCTCTGCTGGTGTAGCACCTGCCACCTTTAGAATAGTAGGCAGCTTCTAGTTGGCTTTCTCGACTCTATACATAACATGATAACTATCGAGCGACTGAGGCCCGACCGAGTCTATTAGGGTAGATTATTTGGAGGGAGATTCCCCTTCTATTCTAAAGGGTAGGTAGATCAGTCTATTGTAATGATAAATAAACCAAAATTGAAAGTCAAACCCCAATTGAAATTAAAAATCAAATGCAAATTGAAATTGAAAATCAAAGACCAATTGAAATAAATAATGTGGATGTAGACATTAAAACACCAATTGAGAAAGAAACCCCTTCGAGTGATAATGAAACGAATGAACATTTTAAAATTAAAAGTGATGTGCTAGACAATCTTCGTGGTTTGGTTTCATGGAGATAGATCAGGACACATGTGAGTAAATTGTTTAGACAATATTTTTATAATAAAAAAATTGGGTTTCAATGTCAACTAACGTTACAACTAATTAAATGACGAAAATGTGAAAAGTGATGAAGAAGTTAGACATTTATGTAAAACCCAAAGAGGAAAGACGAGTCTTTAGAACAAGTTGTATTGACTGTTGCTAGCACCTTTTATATACATTAGAAAGAAAAGTCGTATAAATAGGAATGCAACACAATGAGCAACAACAACTTTAGTAAACAAAATAACTTCTGACAAAAGAATGATGACTAACATAAGTGGATACCTTAATATTCATCGTAAAAATTTGACGAGCTTTAAAGAGAAGAGTTAACTTTGAAAGTGATCTGACAAACCATTTGTGGGGTTTTAGTGGCAGACTCTCGAGGTCTGACAAACCTTTTGGACATGACTAAAGTTGAAGTGTACAATTTTTTTTGGATGATAAGGTGTTAACTATTAACATTAGTCAAAGATCTTTTGAAAAATGTAAACCATGGTATATAAGAATTAACAAGGAAAGAGTCATGTGTTGTTTTAAAACTCATGTTCAATTTCATTACCATTATGATGTATTTCGATGTATATGTTCTACCATGCATACTAACTAAATGTTGCAGGAATGTGGTATAAATATGCCACCTCAAACTATAAAGGATTTTATATCAGGTTTTTTTTGTAAACCGCCTAATGAGAAATTATTTCTTTTGAATGCATGTGTTTCTGGTGTATGTGATATATTTGGCAATCTTGCATTGTTAGATGAATTTTTGCATGAAAATATTTCAATTGATTTTGGACATCAATTAGTTGTAAAAAGATTTAAAACTACTGAGTATCCATTAAAGGATGGAAAGGTTGGAAGACGGTGCGATCTAATTACTAAAAAAGTTAGTGTTCATGGATTTATGAATGAATTCAAGAGTAAGATCGTACCTAAATATATGAAATAGTCTCAAAATGCTAGGTGGCTTGATTGACAATTTCACATATACAAGAATACATTTCCAGTTGGTATTATACTTTCGGTTGTTGATTTTGTAGAGAATAACACGCTTGCACCACAATATGAGATCCAATCGCAATATTATAATTCAGTGCAAGTAGCTATTTTTATTCATATTGTTATAGGCATGCACCTGATAGCACATAAGAGGATCATTTTTTTTGAGAGAGTATTATTTCTATACGAGTGATAATAAATTACACTCATTAGAGTTTGTTTAGCATTTCTTTAAGACCTTTTATGAGAATTTAAGGGAGAGAGAAATTCAGATGACACTGTGCTAAAATGTTGACACACATATATGAGTCATTGTATTCAAGATTGCTCAAGAACGAGGTCTCAACTGACGACTCATAGCTCCCTATTCATGGAGTGCAAGGGTTTGTGATGAAGGCCCTCAGTTTAGACCTAGTTTATGCCCATGCAAGTACACCATGAAATGAGAGATTCAAAGAGGAAAAGAAAAAATGCTAGTCTCCATGATCATCAAATATGCATTGCAAATGAAAACTATTCTATATGATAACAATGCATGAAAGAAAACTAATCTATATGATAACAATGCATGAAAGGAAATATGCAAACTATTCTATGAAAGAAATATGCGAAATTAATCTATGAAAGGAAATATGCATGCAAGATTATTCTATGAAATGAAATATGAATCTAATCTAACATGCAAGTGCAAGAGTAATCTAAATGGATTGCCATGGATGCATGAGAGAAGAAGCCAAGAAAAAAAAAGTTGCAATGTTCAAGCTCAAGTGCTTAAACTCTCCTCCAAAATTGCTCTCCAAACCCGCAGCATAACAATAACACGAAAACTTGATATCTTGATCTTAAAATGAGAAGGAGAGAGCTCCTTATAAAGAAAAGTGTGGAGAGGAAAGCATCCTCAAGAGCAATGTGGGATAAATCTCTAAAAAGGAAAGTAAGAGGAAAAAGCCCACCACTTAGAAATATGTGTGGAGAAAAGGGAGTTTTATTTATTTATTTATTTGATTTATTTCCTTTTTTTATCCAAAAGAGAGCTTTAAGTGGGGGTTTTATTTATTTAATTAGAAGAGGGATTTTTTCTTTTAATTAAATAAGATTATTTAATTAAAAAAAAAAGAGATTTTAATTAAATAAGATAAGATTATTTAATTAAAAGGGGTGTTTTCTTCTAATTAAATAAGATCATTTTATTTAATTAAATAAGATATTGATTGAATTTGAATTTGATTTACCTTAGGAAATATTGAAATAATTGAATTAATTACGATTTGATCAAGGAAATTGATTTGAATTGAAAATGTTGCAAATCATTGATTCTGTCATTTGATAAATTGAAGAATGGGGGCCCATAGTCTAGGCGACCATTTTAGGGTGCATATATTTGCCCCTCTTTGACTAATGTGTGATTTTTATGGGAACACATGTAGTCAAAGAATGCAGTTGAAGTGTGAGATTGATTTGGGATCACAAAACAACCCAGACATGTGATCGACGGACGAGAACACATCAGGACAAAGATAAGCTATTTGAAAAAGACAAGGTCAACACCCCTGTAAATAGGTAATTGACATGTCCAAGATAAGAATCTCAAGCAAGGTTGCCCCAAGCGGATCAATTGATAGGATTGATAAAGCTGAATCAAGGATTGAAGTTTGATAGGTACTGCCCCCTCGTGATCAAAATTAAAATGAGATAGAGGAGAAATAACAAATTGATAAATTTGATCAAATCAAACTAAATATAAGGTTTTTGATGTAAGAAGAAAGATATAAGGATCACAGAACCAAGGTAGATCATCAAGCACGAAAGATTATGCCCCAAGGTTGAATTAGAAGAAAAGAAGTGGGGTGAAAGCGAATGGAAGATAGAAGTTTGGAAGAGGTGGAAATAAATGGAGAGAAGAAAGAGAATTTGCCTTAAGAAAGAGAATGCTCCAAAAGTAATCAACTATTTAAGATAATTTTTTTTGATTGAGATCACAAAAGAAGATAAGGAAATGAAGATCAAACATGACCACAATTGATTGAAAGTCCACAAGAAAGATGAAGGAAACCCTCTCAAACCCATAATGCAACCTAAAATGCAAACTAACATGAAGTCTAACAATGCAAGCTACATGAAAATGCAAAGGTGTACCTGTGATAGATCAACTATAACATAGGATTTTGTGTTCATCATTCATAAGAGAAAGTTAAGGAACTTATTTTCATCATTGGGCCATTATTAACAGACATCAGAAAATCACACAATCATCACTAGTCACAAGCACAACTATGAAGATATGAATGTGATTTATATCAGATTGGAATGTGGAAAGATTCTAACATAAACATCAAAGACATAAAGGTCAAGATGAATTCGATGTTAGCTTACCCAATTTAATGTAGTAAAACCACGCTCGCATCAAGGCATAGATGTCAGGATGACCATAAGAACGATTGTGCAAAAATAGTCAAGGATGATGCCTCAAATCTCCTAAGTGTGTCAAGGGGACAACAAGAGACACTCTAGAGTTTCAAGACCACACCCACAAGCAGAAAGCAAATATAAACACGCCCCATACCCCAAGTCCTCTAGCTATGCATACCAGAGAGAATTATTAGACAAGGACACTCAACGAAAATCAATAACAATCAACACACAAAGAAAATATCATGACATAGCTCAAGCATTTAGTGTTGTGTTTAAAAATTTAATTGTGTTAACTGATACTAAGTTCTGAGGATAATGATAAAATGCTTACAAGTAGGTAAGATCACATGACAAAACTGGGTAAGACCAAACTGATAAGTGTTGAAAAACACTCGATGTCAGAGGTTGTATTGAAAAATACAGTTGGGGTGGTGTTGAAAAACATCATTTCTGAGGTGTCCTAAAGACTAACGCATCCAAAAGACCAAAGCTAACACAGTTATGCCCACTAGACAAAGACAAAGATCAATTCTAAACCAAGGCAGCAAGGACAAGGCATGATTGAGAAAGGCTAAGTGTCGAGGACATGTGCTAAGAAACAGGGGTGCAAAGGCCTCAAGTAGCGCTCGTTTCCAGGTTTTCACCACTTGGCATGGAAGAAAAGGTACTAGGTGATACGATGATCTTAAGAAACGTTGGTACCAAATCAGGATAGTAAAAACACTCACTTCTCCAAAAGAGAGGTGATAAGGTAAAATCTTGCAAGAGGCATAAACCAACACTGCCACAGAGGTGCCCACTAAACGGATGAATACCCTAACACATATGGATCAAGAGGATGATTTACCCAAGTTATATTGATTGAATTTGAATTTGTATGGAAGTGAATGGACAAGAGACTACTAAAACTCTCTAAGTGTGTTTTAAAAGGATCTAAAGGTTTATCCTCTCAACAAGGATAGTTTCTAGCTTACCAACTCCAAGCAAGGTCACTCATTAAACCAAAGCTTACTAGTTCAAGAGGTCAAAACACAAGGATCCAAAGTGTAAACAAGCTTCTAACAGTTGGGTAAGTGACCTAATCTGACCCATATCGACCAAGGAAGACTGAAAATGACAGAATAGAAAATTGAGCAAGTTGACAGTTTGACACTTAAGAATGCAGATTTGTTGATCATTTATTAATGTTTGCGTTGAATGTTTGGTTTCTGTTTTGATCTTTCATTCACGCAAGACACATCAAGCAGATTGGTTTGTTGTAAAAAAAGAACAGTCACACCACAACCTAGGTAAGCCAGGAGAATATCTATTGAATTCCCACTTGAACCAAAGTTCAGCCTGCCTACTAATAGCAGACAACTTAGAATCTTGGAGGCACGAGCTCCTCCTTACAGTGCACTCACTTCTCAGGCACACCAAGCTTCGAATCCCAAGGGAATCACTTCCCAAAGGACTGTTGTCTCTACTAAGAGCCGTGAAAATATGGGACGTCTTAGTCGGTCTCTAACCTTCAGCGCCAACAGATAGAGAGATTTCATTCACTAGAACAAAGTTTTTAGTCAGGGCATCCATTCAGGTAGCTATACATGTGGCAGATTAGCCTGGTTAAGGAGGCCTCCCAGCCTACAAAAGTTACATTCTATAGGTTTTTACGCACCACGAGGGTACTGAGCGAGATCTTTTGTCGGCATAACAAAATTAACACATGTTCACTGTGAGATTAATCACAATGACATTTTTTATATACCGGTTTGGAAGGGCTTGGCTTTAGCCTGTTACCGGTTGGGCAATCCACTCTCACCGACTCTGTTAAAGCTCTCGGGAGGTAGCCACGCTAAAAGAATTATATGAATTTCTTTTACACCCAAGATCCACAAAGGTGAGGGGAGAGGATACATTCATATAATTCTTAGGATTACAATCTAAAAAGACACTTCAGACACATAAGAAGATGACAACAATGTTTCTGGATTTTTGATCATCCTAAAAGGGCGAGAGCATAGTTTTCGGACATTATTTTCATCCCTAAAACATTAGATATAAGTTCATTTTAAAAAGTCTTGCATGTGCGTTCCTATTTTAATAAAACAAAATAAAATGCAAGCACAATGCTTAGTGTTTTATCGATCAAGGCAACTTGCAAGACGATTCATTAGTAGTCTATGTTTTTAGTCTTCTTTTTAAACGTCTTGCAAACCACTATTAGGCTATAATCAACAAGATAAGTCAGAGAACAACAAAGCCCAAAACTCATTAGTATTAGAAAAATCAAAAAATCATAAATCTGATTGCATATTCAGAAAGTAGATAAAAAATCATGCACTTTCAAAAAAATTGCACTAAAAAATGTTACTGTATGAGCCCGTACGAGGCTTTGGAAGCTGCAAAACAG
The DNA here is from genome assembly GCA_018584345.1 of Thuja plicata. Taxonomy (NCBI): domain Eukaryota; kingdom Viridiplantae; phylum Streptophyta; class Pinopsida; order Cupressales; family Cupressaceae; genus Thuja; species Thuja plicata. Next base: position 3,168,472 of record MU224579.1, read on the forward strand.
AGGATTAGACAATTATAGTGATGAAAACCTGCAATTTATGATAAATCTATGACTCAAATAAAAAAACTAAGAACCCAGAAATCTTCAGACAATTCTACCCAAAATAAAAAAAATGCACTCAATTTGGACCTAAAATTAGCAAGATATGATCGTTTGAAGTTAGACTGCAATTTCAAAAACTCCAATGGTGAAGGCAAAGACTTTTCAAACTCTGCTAACATCAGCAGAGTGCGACATTAAAATTGACGGTTTCATGGCTGTCATAGCAGTTTATGCATAATGATGGTTTGACGATCGTCAAATTAAACATAGTAAAAAAAATTGATTTTTTTTCAAAAATCTACCTCGGGCTGTGTGCAGAATAATCTGAAAGCTACCTTGATTTTCATACAACAGGTTGTATGTCCTGCTTGGGCAAAATAAATTTTCCACAGATTTGACTTTCCCTGGATATGGGCGAGTTTATACTTGTTTTCAACCGAAGTGACATTTTAGACACGATGGTGGGGTCAGATTTGGCTCAAAATGAGAGCTTCAAAGACACTGAGAGAATAATAAAAAGAAGATAGAAGAAATTTTTGAATGTGATGACAGAAGTAGATGTTTTGCCCCACTGTGGGCGTCGAAAATGTGTGCTAAAATGTTGACACACTTCTATGAGTCATTATACCCAAGATTGCTCAAGAATGAGGTCTCAAATGGCGATTCATAGCTCCCTATTCATGGAATGCAAGGGTTTGTGACGAAGATCCTCAGTTTAGACCTAGTTTATGCCCATGCAAGTACACCATAAAATGAGAGATTCAAAGATGAAGAGCAAGAATGCTAGTCTCCATGATCAACAAATATGCATTGCAAATGAAAATGGAAGCTATTCTATATGATCACAATGCATGAAAGGAAACTAATCTATATGATAACAATGCATGAAAGGAAATATGCAAACTAATCTATGAAGGAAATATGATTCTAAATTAATGTGAATATAATCTAAATGGATTGCCATGGATGCATGAGAGAAGAAGACAATAAGAAAAGAAGTTGCATGGTTCAAGCTCAAATGCTCAAATTCTTCTCCAAAATTGCTCTCCAAACCTGCAGCATAACAATAACATGAAAACTTGATATCTCTCAAATGAGAATGAGAGGGCTCCTTATAAAGGAAAGTGTGGAGAGGAATGCATCAAGAGCAATGTGGGATAAATCCCTAAAAGGAAAGTGAGAGGAAAAAACCCACCACTTAGGAATATGTGTGGAGAAAAAAGAGTTTTATTTATTTATTTATTTGATTTATTTCTTTTTTTTCATCAAAAAGAGAGCTTTAAGTGGGGATTTTATTTATTTAATTAGAAGAGGTATTTTTTTTCTTTTAATTAAATAAGATTATTTAATGAAAAAAAGAGATTTTACTTAAATAAGATAAGATTATTTAATTAAAAGAGAGATTTTCTTTTAATTAAATAAGATTATTTTATTTAATAAAAAGAGATTTTCTTTTAATTAAATAAGATCATTTTATTTAATTAAAAGAGGTGTTTTCTTTTAATTAAATAAGATCATTTTATTTAATTAAAAGGGGTCTTTTCTTTTAATTAAATAAGATTATTGATGAACTGATCAAACCTTAGGAAATATTGAAATAATTGAATTAATTATGATTTAATCAAAGAAATTGATTTGAATTGAAAATGCTACAAGACATTGATTCAAGAATTTGATAAATTGAAGAATGGGGGCACATAGTCTAGGCGACCATTTTAGGGTGCATACAGACACAACATCTAATATGGTTAGATAATTACACAGGGCAATTCAAGAATGCTAGAATATTTTATTGGTTGAGTAGGACACATAAGAAAAATGATGCCCAACATTTGTAAAGTTTTTTTGAGGCTAGATACGGGAAATGAGAACATGATGGTGTCGGTGCATGTGCAATTGTGGAATGGTGCAATCTAACTTTGTCTACAGGATCAAGTCAGAACTCTACAATTAGACATTTATTTTGGCTAGTTGAAGAGAAGAATAT
>MU224579.1:3181751-3209041 GCA_018584345.1 Thuja plicata
ATGATCTTCTCTATGGGTGGCCGCCCTGCATTTTAGTACACTTTTTCTTCTTATCATATAGTTGGTTTGCTTCCAAATGCAAAGCCCTTCATCAACCTACTACGGATGGTTCTCCCATCATATGCTGCAGACGTTTCATAGAATTCAATAAAAAATAACACCCTGTCTATATGTATGTAGAGGGAAAAACCTAGATGATGGGCTTGAAGACAGGGTTCATAAGGCGGCTTTGCAATGTAGATGGGAGCATTCTACAGCCCAAAAAGATGACCACAAATATCTTGTAATGGTTCCTCGTCGTGTGTCTATAATGTTGTTTTGGATATGTTTCCCTGCAGCATTGATACAAATTTTCTATAGAGTGTGAGAGATATAACAATATAATGATGAAATTATAACATACTAAGATGGGTGGATTAGTGTACAATACAGAAGCGACACTCAAAGTACCTGAGCGCATGATAAAGGGAAGAGAGGGTGACAGAAAAGGAGGAGGAAGTGAAGTTTAAAATCATACCTTTCTCAGCCTTTTGGATTCTGAATGTACAATGCAGTAGCTATCAATGAAAAATCCCTTTCACCGTAGAGATGCCTAGCCACAGAGATCTCCTCGTCCAACATACAAATTACCCAACGGCTACAAAAATCCCTCTCAGTGCTATTGAACATAGAAATGACAATGTTTTCTCTTTTTTTTTGCCTTATATCCCGTTAACGTCGCAATTGCGACGTTGTCGGGTTATAATTGAAAAAAAAAGCCAAAAACACATAAAATCTGCCCCTCGTCGCAAATTGCTATCGCAATTTCACCCCAAATGTATTAGTGTTATGAGGCATCATCTAGTGTTGTAGACTTGAGTGATGAGACATATAGAGCTCTTGGTCTTCCTACGAAAAATGATTTACGAACTCTTTCAAGACAACAAATTCACTTAGATATGACACTTTAGTTTTTGGAGGACTTGCTCCAGTCATATTCATATATTTCATACTTGCAAAGGATACCAAGTTCTTCTGTCAGAGATGTCATTTCTCTCTCACAGGGCCCTGTAGTTCCACCATCCTAGGGAACACCATCAAGTCGTACACATCATAGTTCATAACAATCTGTGCAACATGACGCACCCACAAATCACTTTGCACCTGTAGAGGCGGAGATATAGGTTGGTGATGTTTGTATCATAGCTGAGGGCATAGAGGGATTTGAGGAGCAACTGCGAGGGTTGAGCCAAGTCAACATTGGCAGTGATATAAGATCATATATAGACATGTTATTGCATCCTTCTGACTCTATACCAGCGTTGGAGAGAACCTCATGACGATAAGAGGTTGACATCAACATCCTTTCAACCTTTTGGACCTCCATCCGACCATCGTTCATACTAGGTGCACACATTTCATCTTTTTTTTGTTCATTTATGATTGAAAATTATTTGTTTTTCAATTATTTTAGTTAGTTTTATGTTTTCTATAATTTTTAATTTAAATTTTTTTATTAGAAAATGTTAGAAAAATTTAATTATTTATTTTTTAAATTAATTTTAGTTAGTTCTACCAATATTTTTTCATTTTTAGTAATTTTGTTTTTTATTAGAAAATTAGTAGAAAATTTTAAAACTTTAGGAAAATTATTAGAAAATATTAGAAAATTTTGTTTCCTTTCCTGCAGCTCTAGCGTAGATTCCTTTAATGCATTTTACCTTCCTGCAATATAGACATAATGACTCTTTAAGGGATTTAGTGCACATACAATGTCGTACCATTTCAAGTATACGTCCTTGGGTTGACAAACTAAATGCACCTCATGGTGGGAGAAGTAATCCTTAGATTGAATGAACTATTCCTAAGAGAGGCTTTGAGCATGATTACTGAGCACCTATTGTGAGGCGGTTCATTTTTGGCGCCGTTGCCGGGGATGGTGTCAAGCTAAGAAACTTTTTGAGTCATTTTTCGTTTCTAGCTAGTTTTTAAATAGTGGTTTGTAGTCCTAAATTTACTTCACCAGTGTGAAGAATTCATTTACATGCATCAAAGGGGAAGAAGGAGAGATGAATATGGAAGATTTTTTCCAGGAGAGTCTGCGAATTTCAACAAAGAAGTTGAAGAAGCTGAGTTACCTTTTGTTGACGCAAGTCCCGAGTTTCCTGCAACATCTTCCTCTGGAGCAGAGCCTTTTGACATAAGTGGTCTTCGGACTTTTGCTAAAATTTTGGCTAGATTTCTTGATAATTTCGAGCCAAAGGCACCTGTTGTTAACAATCCTGTAGCTAATATTCCTTTCCAGCAACATCTCCAGTTTCCAATACCTCCTGTAATGGCACAACCTACTTTCCCATTTCCTCTACCAAGCCTTATAAACAATGCTAATCTAAAAAATATACCCACTGCCGCACTCCCAAAGTTTTATGGCCTGATAACCGAAGATCTTGACACCTTTTTGTTCGATTTTGACATCCTCTATCATAGCTTTGACTATAACACCGATGTCCACAAACTCAAACTATTTCCATCAACACTGAAAGAGTTAGCCTTACGATGGTTCATGGGCTTAAGAGAAACTGTAATAGGCACCTGGGATGAAATGCAGACTTTGTTTCTACAGAAATACAAAGAGTATTGCAAGGGGAGTGACCCAAGGGGATATGAAATTCTTAGAATGTCGCAAAAGGAGGAAAAAACCTTGGAGGACTATGTTTCACGTTTCTTATACATAATGCAGAAGAATCCCCAACCTGTTCTAGTAGAGGATTCACAGAAACTAGTCTTCTTAAGAGGAGTAAATGACAGCTGTCTGGAAGCAATAGACCTAATGGATGCTAGGGACATATCCCAATCTTCTTGGGATGACCTCAAGAAAATCTGTCTCAATTATTCCAGATCAACTGTGAAGAAAGGTAGAGCATATCGGTCCACATGCACTAAAGGGATCAGTTCAGACATTTCCAAGCTAGAGATATCTAACTTGCTTGCAGATTTCAAGAAAGACATCATTAATGATGTTGATACACATCTCGACACCATGATTGCCAATAAAAAGCATGCAAATCTTGAATCACAGTTAGCTGAGTATTGTCCTCATTACCGTAAACAAAAGAAAGACTGCAGATGCAAGCTAGTGGCGAACCTGGAGAATCAACATTGGCCTACCGAGTACATGAACATAGAAGGATACAACAAGAAAGTGTTCTTCATTGCTCAACGTCGACCATTGGATTCAAGACAATGTATGCCTCAGGACCCATTACAATTTTCAAATCCTTACAATCAATGGTAAAACCAAAGTTATCAGAATCCTTCTCAGTACTCTCAGCCAGCCTAGAATAACCATTGGCCTAACCAAAAAAATAACCAGTGGCCTAACCAACAAAATAACCAATGGCCTAACCAGTAGAATAACCAATGGCCTAACCAGCAGAACCAATGGCAACCACCGCAAGGGAATTGGCAGAAAAATAACCAATGGAGGGGGCCTCCATAGTGGCCTAACCAAAATCCTACTTTTCCACAGCTACCACTTCTAGTCCCTCCTCTTGCAATAATGCCACCTACTACAACCACTAGTCCTAATCCAAAGCCAACCCAATTACATGCTCAACCACAACCTAATCCCAATAGCAAGCAACAACAACAACCAATGTATACCACTGATACACAACAGTACCCTACCTACGCACTAGAGATATCTGATATCCATTTGAGGTTTGGTACCACTCTGCCTGCACGTGAACATACTATTATCATAGAATTTGCAGACACTCCTACAACATCAGCACCTCTTTCAGAGGCTACACTGCAAAATACCACCCAATCAACTCAAAAATCTAGTAAAACTGATGTTAAAACCTCAGTTGATCCTCCTTTTCCACATAGGCTCACCATAGAACAACCTATATCCCAAGGATAAATCTCATTTGATATTCTTGAGAAGCTGAAAAATATGCACATCCAAATCCCTTTGTTCCAAGCTATTAAAGACGTTCCTATCTATGGAAAAGCTATTAAGGAAGCATGCCTTAAAAATCCTGGAAGGAAAAAGGACCCTCAAACAGTTCATGTCATAGGGAAACTTGTGGATATCATGTTGGGGAAGGTAGTTATACCCAAGTATTTAGACCCTTGAAGTCCATTAGTTGATTTGATAATTAATGGACAATGTGTGAAAAATGCTTTAGTTGATTTGGGAGAAACCATAAATGTAATGACCAAAGATACAATGCATAGATTAAGTATAGAGGGCTTGAGAACAAATCCAACAGTGTTACAACTTGTTGATAGTTCAATAGTCACTCCAGATGGTCTTATAGAGGATGTAGTAGTCACCTTGGACTCATGGGAATACCCTGTTGATTTTCCCATCTTATCACCTAAAGTAAACTTTGTCGGCTATCCAGTCATCCTAGGGAGACCTTGGTTAGCCACCACTGATGAAAAAATTAGTTGCAGATCAGGAAGTATGATGATTTAAAATGGTCAGGAAATAAAGAAGCTAGCACTGTATCATCCTACCCAACCCCCACCAGACTTGGGAGATCCTATTTGGCCAGAACTAGGGGATGAGGAAGAAGAGCTCAACTCTGTTGCCCAGCTCATGATGATGCACAGACAATCTTTTCTTAAAATGCAAGAGGAAGATGATGTAATACAAAGTATTATTACCAATGAGTGTATAGTAGCAAAGGATGTTTCTGAAAGTTCTATTTTACAACTATGTACCTATGAGAACTGTGTCTTTCCAACAAGCCTTGAGATAATTAGTCAATTACTGCCATGTGAAGTAGTTACAAGCCCAGTACCTAAAATGTCAATGGTAGAGCTAAAAACCACTATGGAAATTTTCCCTGGTCACAATCTCCATGTGAACAACAAGTTGTCACCACCACCACAGGGTTCACTCTATTTGAGCTGTTATATGGAAAAGTAGCAATGCTACCCATTGAATTTGAACAAAAAACTTTGCGGACAACACTGGAGTTAAATGTTCATCTTCCTGCAACACAGAAAGAGCGATTGTTGCATCTCAATTCCTTGGATGAAATGCACAAATATTCCCTGGAGCACACTGAAATAATCCAGAAGCAAAGGTAAAAGTGACACGATTCACATATTAAGAGCAAACAATTTCAAGTTGGCGATTGGGTATTACTGTATGCTTCCAGATTCAAAGAAATACCAGGGAAGCTACAGATAAGATGGTTGGGGCCATATGAAAAAAACCATGTCTTCACCAATGGAGTTTTCCAGTTGACCACAATTGACCCAGTACACTTCAAGCTATTATTCAATGGACATCGGCTAAAGTTGTATCACTAGCCTCAAACAAAAGGAGACTTTTTGCAACAATTCTGACAACAAGTTTCAAAAGAGCAACAGGTAACACATCCTGCAGCAGAGGGTGCAAACCTTCTTCCTGCAGCTCTTCAATAAAATTCCTTCGACCATGTCCATAATAAAAACTTCATGTTTACATGAAGTCTATTTCTCCATTCAATTTCTAATTCTTCTCTCCAACTCATCTCATTTCTTTATCTTCCACCCACCCACCTTCCATGTCATCACCATTTTCCTTTCTTTGCTTCAAATAAGAGCCAAGTATGCTGATGCAAGTCACCGCCACTATCATTCCACTCTCACAACCTTTTTTTGGCAGGTGCAATGATCGAATAACAGGTACAAGATTTTCAATTTTTTTCTATTTTTAGCGCATAGATTTTGATGATTATTTCTAGTACTGCAATAAATGTATCATTACGACATTAAGCCAGTTCCATACCTCATGCCAAGTATACCAAGTGAGGAAACTTGTCAATGTTGCGTAGGGGGCATGGAAGTGTATTAATTCCTAAAATTTCTTTTCTATTTACTCCTAAAATATTTAACGTCACCTCAAATCTGTACTTTTCCTTTGTCTCATTAAAATCCCGTTGCTATATCGCACGACTGTCATACCTTTATTCCCAACTTATCTCTGATTGTCAGAATTGATGTGACTTATAATTAAATTATGTGGCAACCCTCAGTAAGAGCTATAATTTATCTTATTAAAACACATCACCATTGTTCATGTTAAGAATAACAGAGGAATTCAGAAGAAAGCCCATAGTTTTAAAATGAGTAGTCTGAAACTCAAGAAGGAATAAGGCATTTATTGTCTACAGAGCAGACAAATTGAAAAAAATCAAAAAGCACAGATGGGAGGGCAGCTGTAGAGACATGAGCCAGTAGTACATGGTGTTTTATTTTCAGATGTTGAAGCAGTAAGGAGGTTTAATGCATGTGGCTGGTTAGGATATTTCTTGAAGTTAACAGAGTTTGATGAAGATACAATAGCTGAATTTGCAAACACATTTGAGGAAGGGCAAGAAACTATATGAGGATTGACAGTGGTCACCACAGAAGAATGGATAGAAAAATTTACTAGGTTACCAATGGTTGGGGAACACTACCCCAATGTGCATGATGCCAGATAAGCTAGGGCCCAGTTTACCCTACCAAGTGACCCTCCTCTAGAGATTACCCAACAAGGGTGGAAAAGAATGTCTATCCCTCTGCCATATAATGAATTGGCCATGCATATTATCAGGTATTTTATATGTGAAGGAATATTTTCCAATTTGCACGCACATCACTTTAAATTACTTAGTTACGTAAGGCATAATCTTCCAATGAATGTCCCTAATTTCTTGTACAATATACCATGCATCAGTGCTAAGGAAACCCAGAAAGGAAATGCCAATTCTGTCACCCATCATGCCCTAATTAAATTGCTAATATAGAAATCTCTTAGGGACGTCTCTCCCCTGGTATGGTCAGAATTTGTCCAACATAAAACCCTGCAACCTTAGGTTAACCCTAGTGTGCAATCTCGCCATGATGATGCAATACCTATTGGCCCAGCCATTGAGCAATACACCCAGGGGGCAGAAAATGAAAATCTGCAAGAAAGTATGCCTTTACTCGCTCATGAGAGAAATGTACCTACTTCTACCTGAATGAAAGGAAAATGGATATTAGAGGGAGAAACTTCCATTCCTGCAGCCAAGCCACAAACCCCTACATCATCAAAGGGGAAGAAAAGGAAGTCGGTTCCTACAACAGTTACTCCTGCAGCAGAGAAACCAAAGAAGATTATTAAGAAAAAGGCTGTGGAGATTGAAGAAACCCCTATGTGAATAAGCCCTAGAATGAGAGGAAATATCCCTAGAGTATCCTCAGAAAGCCAACCTATTTCCCCCAAGAAAGCTGATGAAGAGTCTCATGTACAAATTATTCCAGATGATTCCCCAAATCAGTCTGAAGTTCCATACATTCCTCAAAATCCAAAAGATACATGTGAAGCTGAACCTGATGTATGTCAAAATAGCCCCCAAGAAATCCATCAAGATATCTCAGACAACAACAAGGAGAATGCCTCAATAATCCACCAGTCAGCCTGCTCAAAGACTGCCCTAGTTCCGTATAAAAGAACTTGGTTAACAAGTTTCTTAGAACAGTCATCGAAGGAACAGAGGAGGCAAAGTAACCAGGCAGAAGATTGTGGCCCAATCACCTTGCAGACACTTCCCTTTGGATTACATAATAAGTATGTTTTGACAACAACTTTATGGGGAGAAGAGAAGAAGAAAATGAAGAAGGTAATAATAGAGCAAGGGGAGGAGATTGCAAAGTTAAAAGAACAATTGGCAAGACAAAAACAAAAGATGGATCACGCCCTTAAGTTGGCTGATCAAATAATTACTTGTAGGCCACCACCTAGGGTTTATTCTATCTGTTTGAAAGAACAGTTCCTCTTGTTCCAACTAATGATGACCATTAAAGATATAGACTCTAAGTTTAAATCAACTCAAGAATTTTATGGCCTATACCAGACCCTTCCCTCATGGCAGCAGAACTTACTTTGTGAATTGTATATACATAACTTCATTATTCCAGCAGAGACTAAGTGGAACCCTTTACTTTAGATAGGTGATGTACACCTGAGAGCATTAATGTCCTAGATGCACAATGAGACAAATTATGACAGACAACTAGAAAATTATAGGGAACAAGAGAAAATAGAACCATTTCCATTGAGGGCAGAGAGCAACAAACCAGATGTACTCCTTAGAGATTGGCTCAATCTGACCTATGGAAAAATCAAACAGGAAATAAGGGATAACATTTTTGGGATCAGAACAGAGGTCTACGTAGAGTATGATGACATGTCTTACTTCATCTTTCAGAGAGCCTTGGCTGGTGCCAGAAGCAGGTGGAGTAGGTTACCCAAAGAATTTAAGAAGTTAGAGCCACACAGTCCTATCAACCTCCAAGCAGCTATTCACAGAGCACAGAAATACATGCAGCTGGGTAGAAAATTTAGACAAGAACTCTGGTGTCCACTCACCATGCAGCCACACATGCTCCTTTGGCCCCTGTATGACATCAATGCTGAAAGGTTTGACTGGCTGCAGGAGGATAAAAAAGTGGATGTCTGGGAAAATAAAAGGGGATTCTATTACACTTTCAAGAGCTAGAGGCGAGGAAGGATAGAGGTTGTTGATTTTCAAGTGACTAACAGAAGGTGCAATGCTTGACGAAAAACATTCAACTTACCAGGGGGCAGATGATGAGACCATTTACTGTCTCTATTATATTAATCTTTATACTATGCTTTTAAGTATTACCAAAACATTTGTGGACTTATAATCAGTTGAACTTGTGTCAAAGTACAGTTAGAACCGTCAAACCCATGGGTAGATAGTTATACCATGTTTTTCCAATATTATATATATATATTGCAGTATTTCATATAGCAATCAGAATGTGTGTTCTAATATTTGGATCAATTTGATTAAGTTTAATTGTATGAATATTTTTGCATGATAACTAACCTGCCAGGAAGTAGGAGCCGCTTGAGAGTGATCGACAACATTTAAAAGAGAGCGTTGAAATCCAGTTGCGACGAGTGACCATCATAGCACCAGAAGACACGACTACTAAAAATGAGGAGCCACTGTTCCAGGAATGCAGGAATGTAGCGCTGCTATATTCCCTCCACGCTCTCATCGTGTTTGACTTGGTCGCCCAAACTTCATTACATATGTCGTGGGCTGTTATGTTCCCTTTTCTTCTCTCGCGTGATTTTAGTCAGATCTTTTCTTTTATGTTTTAGAATAAAGTGTCGATCCTGTATTTATAGGGATTGGACTGTTAGTTTGTAAGTTTGAAATTTTTGGGGAATACAGTGTTGTATCTTGCACAACAAGTTCATTTCCAATTTTATGTATCATTTTTATGTAATCAGTTCTTGAAATATAATGAAGTGATTCTTGGATTATCTTCTGTGTTAATAGATTAGTAGAAGCCGACCAAGGGGGCCCACTTGGGAGGTGGTTTAGAATAGAGTAGAGTAGATTTACTTTTAGCATTCCCAACATTCTAGATAGAAGATTATAGTTTCTTCCTGTAGCATTGTACTTTGTGAATGTTCCTGCAGCACCTGCAAGGATAGTTATAGTGAATGCTCTAGGTTGAAAGAATAGGCTAAAGTAGAGTTTGCAATTTGTAGCATTCATTTTAGTAAGGAGTAATTGTGTTTCCTTTCCATCAACTCTAGCGTAGATTCCTTTCATGCATTTTACCTTCCTACAACATAGGCATAATGACTATTTAAGGGACTTAGTGCACATACAGTGTCATACCATTCAAGTATACGTCCCTGGGTTGACAAACTAAATGCACCTCATGGTGGGAGAAGTAATCCGTAGATTGAATGAACTATTCCTAAGAGAGGCTTTGGGCACAATTACTGAGCACCCATTGTGAGGCGGTTCACTCATAATGGAGAAAATAATACTTACACCTTATGGAAGGATGGATCTAAGGTAATATTGTTACCTCTCAAGGATGAAGGAAAAGCTGAAAGTATGCTATCTAAAAAGGAACTTGTTAAGGAGATGAAAGTAATAGGGCATTGGTAGTGCAAAGAGGGAAAGAGGAGGACTTGACAATACCACCAGAAGTAGTTGCGATGTTGGAAGAGTATTCATATGTCATTCCACAGGAATTACCTGATGGGATCCCACGAAAACAAGATATCCAACATCATATTGATCTTATTCTAGAAGCAAGTCTTCCCAATCAAGCGGCTTACAGAATGAGTCCGACACAACATGCAGAACTGAACAAACATGTAATGGAGCTCATACATAAAGGTTTAGTGTAGGAAAGCATGAGACCTTGTGTTGTACCAGAATTACTAACCCCAAAGAAAGATGGAACATGGAGGATGTGCACAGACAGTCTATAAATCAATAGGATAACCATCAGGTATCATTTTCCTATCCCTTGTTTGGATGATATGATGGATGTTCTTGCTAGAGCAACACATTTCACTAAGATTGATCTGTGAAGTGGGTACCACCAGTTCCACATCTGAGAAGGGGATGAATGGAAAACTACTTTCAAGACTAGGGATAGTTTGTATGAATGGAAGGTTATGCCATTTGGTTTATCAAATGCACCTAGCACTTTTATGAGACTCATGAATACTGTGTTGCGTCCCTACATTGGCAAGTTTGTAGTAGTTTATTTTGATGATATACTAATTTTTAGTAAGGGAAGGGAAGAACATTTGCGACACTTGAGGATCATATTGGGGGTATTAAGAAGAGAGAAACTCTATGCTAATTTGAAGAAGTGTAGGTTCATGCAAGCAAGCCTGGTTTTTCTGGGATTTGTCATTTATGAAGATGGTATCAAGATGGATCAAGAGAAAGTTTGAGCTATTCTTGAATGGCGTAATCCACATAGTATCACCGAGGTGAGAAGTTTTCATGGCTTGGCCACTTTCTATAGAAAGTTCATTCGTAATTTCAGTAGCATTGTAGCACCTGTGATAGATTTCACTAAGGGTCAGGAGTTTTCATGGACCAAAGAGGCTGAAGAGAGTTTCTAGTATCTAAAGAAGAGGGTCACTGAAGCTCCTATATTGGCTTTACCAGATTTTGATAAAGTATTTGAAGTGGACTGTGATGCCTCACATATGGGCATTGGTGCTGTACTCAGCCAAGAAGGTATGCCCATTGCTTTTTTAGTGAAAAACTGAATGATGTGCGAATGAAATATTCCACATATGATATAGAGTTCCATGCAATTGTGCAAGCTTTGAGACATTGGAAGAATTATCTGGTACCCAAATAATTTGTGTTGTTTACAAATAATTTGTGTTGTTTACAAACCATATTTCTCTAAAATACCTGAACACACAAAAGAAATTGAACACTAGACACGCAAAATAGGTCTCTTTCCTCCAAGGGTTTACTTTTGTTCTGAAGCATAAATCATGGAAACATAATCAAGTTGTAGATGCCTTGAGCAGGCGTGTTGTGCTTTTGACCATCATGGAAATAGAAGTAGTTGGCTTTGATGCGATCAAGGACTTGTATGAATGTGATAGTGACTTTTGGGAAGTTGTTCATCAGTTGAAGAATCTAGTACCTAGGAACGCAGACACTATTCAAGGTGAGTATCTTATGTAAGATGGTTATTTATTCAAGGGAAAACACTTGTGCGTTCTTGTAGGCTCAATACGGGAAATTATTAGAGAGTTTCATAGTAGTGGTATGGCTGGGCATTTTGGGAAGGATAAAATAGTAGCCTTGGTAGCAGATAAGTACTACTGGCCAAAGATGAAGTGAGATATCACCAGGTTTGTGGAAAGGTGTCAAATTTGTCAAGTAGCCAAAGGGCACTCCCAAAACACTGGTTTGTACATGCCATTTCCAGTACCGGTAGGACCATGGACAAACTTGAGTATGGATTTCATATTGGGACTGCCACATACATAATGAGGTAATGACTCTATCTTTGTAGTTGTAGATAGATTCTCAAAAATGGATCATTTCATTGCTTGTAAGAAAACTAGTGATGCCACTAGGGTGACCGAGTTATTCTTTTCTGAAATAGTGAGATTGCATGGGGTTCCAAAAAAAATCACCTCTGATCGGGATACTAAGTTCTTGAGTCATTTTTGGAGGACTTTATGGAAGAAACAGGGACAAAGTTATAGTTTATTAGTGCTTATCATCCACAAACTGGTGGGAAAATAGAAGTGGTCAACCGAAGTTTGGGTAATTTTTTGCGATGCATTATTGGAGGGAAGCCCAAACAATGAGATTTGGCATTGCCCCAGGAAGAATTTTCTTATAACAACTCTGTGAATAGGTCAACTGGTAAGTCACCATTTCAAGTTGTTTATGGTCGAAATCCTCAGGGTGTTATCTATTTGGTGCAACTTCCCTTGGGTGACAGAATCAGTGATGATGGAGAAGCCTTTGCTGAACAACTCTTCTAGTTGCAGGCAAATGTAAGACAAAAGTTACAGGACATCAACGAGAAGTACAAAGCTTCTATAGATGCTACTAGAAGGTATCAGATTTTTAGTGCAGGTGATATAGTGATGGTTTATCTATGCAAGGGGAGGTTTCCTACCGGGACTTATCACAAATTGAAATATAAGAAAATTGGTCCCTGCAAGATTTTGAAGAAGATTAATGATAATGCTTATGAGGTAGAGCTCCCCAGTGTTGAAGATAATTATTCAATTGTGTATTGTCATTGATATTACACATGTATTTACACTTATGTAGTGATGTTACACAAATGTCTACATTCAGACCGAGTACAATTGGTGACTAGAATGAGTTATTTTAGTGTTGACCGAGTTCAGTTGGGCATTGAAGAAGTTTAGTGTTGACTGAGTCACTCAAGCATTTCAGTCATGGTCGGGCATTCAGTGGCAGCCGACTAACAATGATTTATATTCTATAATTAATTGATTATATGAGGCCGACTGAATTATGATTTATTATTTAGAAGTATATTCAAGTTGACTTGACAGGGCTTACCATATATATGAAAGGTCAAGTTTGGATTGAATGTGTGCAAGAAAAAGAGTGTGAAAGCAGAAGTGTGGAATTTTGTGATATAAAGAGTGAAGGAAAAATTAGATAGGATTCTAATTGAGTACAGATCACTTGGAGCTGCAATAGAACACCTGATCAGCAAGGATCCAGTCATAATCAGAACAAAGATCTGAGTAAGAAAAGACAGATGCTTACACATACAGGTCAATTCATTGTTACTCTCTAACAATTGTAGAAGTGATCTAAAATCTCTTAACAGAGTAGACTTAACAGTCTTTTTGTGAATCCTCTCACAATGTAGCATTTCTATGTTGAAGTGTTGAAGACCTCTAACAAGGCCACTCCTCACAAGGTGATTAAATCCTTTAACAAGGTCACACCTAACAGTGTGTTATTATAACCTTTAATAGGGTTGGATCCTAACAGGGCTCACTTCAGAAGAGTGAAAAATAGTAACTAGTTACATTGGTGTTTTTTCCCATATTGGGTTTCCACGTTAAATCTTGGTGTCACCTGTGTATATGTTATTTTTTTTATGCTTTATGTTTCTGCACTTAATCTATAAAGTATAATTGCATTGGATATTATAAAGATTGCTTTGACACCTGAGTTACAAAAGAATATCTTAATTAACTGAGTAACAACGTTAAAGTATTTAAGACATCTAAGGGACAAAGGATTTGTTTTGGAGTAACTGATTCACCCCTTCCCTCTCAATTACTTACCTCATTTCCAACACCCAGTGGTCTTGATATTTATCATGTGTTTAATATCTATGATTTATATACTTTCCATGGTGATGATGTCTCTGTTGAAACTGAGGATGAGGTGGACTAGTCACACACTGTCCCAATAAAAAAAAAGGAAAAGGTTGTACAAATTCTAGACAAAAAAACTGTTCAAACTCGCTAAGGTGACTACAACAGATATCTTGTGCAGTGGGAAGGGTTGACACTAGTAGATATCACCTGGATTACAGAATGGGATTTGAAGAAGCTAGATGAGCCTAAATTGAAGCAATTTGAGAACCAAAACTTGCAGGAGCTGCGTTCTTTTCAAGCAGGGGAGAATGATGCAAGAGCTTCCGAGGGTCATAACTTTTGACTCAGATGTGGGTTTTTGCTCAAACTTTATAAGCAGATTGGTGGTGAGGAGTTATTTGGATTTCCAATCGAGCTCAACGTGGTGGCCGTTTTGACCAATTTTTGGGAGCCAGAAATATCATCTTGGCCTCCAAAATTGGCTTTTCTTGTTTTTTTTTTTTGTTTTTTTTTTCAGTTTTTTTAGAAAGTTGTTTTTGTAATAAATCTGAAATCGTGTCTTTGATTTCGTGGATTAGTTGGCAATTCATTTTGCCTTAGTTGGGGTCTTTTCATGGGAAAAATCAGGATTCGTAGGATGAGTTTTGTAAATTACCAAAAATGGAAAAAAAAAAACTATTTTTTTTGTTTTTCCCAAAAATCTGCCAAATATGATAATTTTTGGAATTGTATTAAGTAGGAGTTTTATTTCATTGTAAGGTAGAGTAAGTTGGAGAAGTTTAATGAAGAATTCGAATTCTCCAAGTTTGTTGTGTATTTTCTGAGTTGTTAAGTTCTTGAAGATTTTGGGCTACATCAGAGAGAGAGAGAGAGAGAGAGAGAGAGAGAGAGAGAGAGAGAGAGATTATTTTATATATAGGGTTTTTTATTTTTGGTAGTTTTTAGAGTTTATGCACATTTAAAAGGTTTCAGTTGCACATTTTAGGGTTTACATATTTAAAGGGTTTACATTTTTGTTTTTGTTTTCAACCTAGGGTTATAAGTTATAATTTTTTTTTTAGGTTTTCTAATGTTTTGCGAACTAAACAAAAACTTAAAAACAACTATTTTACATAAAAATAATTCTACACTATTTGGAAAAAAATAAGACTTTTATTTACAATTACATAATAAACAATTAAAAAATAAACAAAAATGAATAATAATATATATAAAATAACATACATGGAATGTGGAAAAAAGTAACTGAGGGGGTCACTAGGGAAGCTAAATGGGCACTCATACTCTCCAAATTGCTACACCGTTTTGCAGACAGTAAAAATGAATAGAAAATGGGTTTTAAAAAAATACGTTTATGAATTGGGCACCCGATTTGTAAGAAACAGATGCCCCCACCTAAACGGATGCCCGTTTGAATTTTTACGGGTTGGGTGCCCGAAGCTAAACATGCGCTCGTTTATTAAAAATTGGGTGCTCATTTCTAACGATAATTTTCAACCCAAAGACTTCTGCCGATTCTGGACCCAACTTCTTGCACCCGCCCAAACTGTTAAGAATGTTATTAACACAAATCAATTAAAGTGGGAAAAAGATTAAATGCACCATAATTTCATGAGCGTACAATAGATAAAAAAGACCTTCATCAAATTTCTTGTCTATTATGATAATGACATGATATCTTTGAAATATGTAGATGAATCACTTATGATCAAATTTGTGACTGTATTGCTTGAGTTGTTTGAAAAATCATAATTTATGTATAACCACCAAATATGCTTTAATTTATTACAAATAATGATGTTGCTTATGTTGTTACTAAGACAATATTGATGGACAAGTATCTTTGTTTTTGTTGACTCATGCATGATATTGTTTAAATATAACCCTAGAGAGAACATTGAAAAACTTGACTGGATTAAGACAATATTAAAGAAGCTCTCATTGTTACCAAATTCATCTACAATCACATGAAGTGTTGTGTATGATGTGCATCAAAGAGTTAGTTTTAGCAAAAGTTGCAAGATTTGTTATGCACTTCCTTGTATTACAAACCTTAGCTAACAACAAATGAATTATAAGTAAATTTTATTTTCAAATGAGTTGGAATCTGGCTTCACAAATGAAATGGATGACAAACTAGTTGTACAATACATTATTTGCAAGTTTTTGAAATATTATAAAAA
The DNA here is from genome assembly GCA_018584345.1 of Thuja plicata. Classification (NCBI taxonomy): domain Eukaryota; kingdom Viridiplantae; phylum Streptophyta; class Pinopsida; order Cupressales; family Cupressaceae; genus Thuja; species Thuja plicata. Next base: position 3,197,598 of record MU224579.1, read on the forward strand.
AACTCTTGAATTTTTTAAATGGTTGAGAAAATCAATGACTTGATGTTCATTGACCACAACCTTCACTTAAAGATAAATAACGCTCTAAGTTGGAATTTTGAAATACTTTCAATTAAGTTACAATTTTCAATCATCATCTTTCATTTTTTTAATTGTCAAAACTAATTTCAAAATGATGATGTCCTTAAAAATGGTGATGACTATAATCTCCTTAAGGAGAGTAATTATGATAGTGATGTGATAAAATAATTCACGAGTCTCTAATATGACTCTCTTCTAACTCAAGAGTTGCATCAAGCTTATAACACTCTAGTGCGACTCTCTTCATAACAACAATCATTGTTGAAAGAAAGAAGAGCATTAAAAAAACTTGATTATTGTCTTAAATTGATTCAATCAGATACATTCAAATGATATTACATTGTTTCTAAATGGCTTTATAAAGCCTTATATACCATAAAATAACTAACCTATGAAAACAACTTCCCATGAGCTAACATTCAACCAATTAATCTAAAACTAACCTAAAACTAAATTAATGTAATACTCCAACATTACCCCCCTCCCTTATTACATTAGTCTGAACAAGAGTGGAACATTGCAAAGGTTTTGAACCCAACCCCTCTGGAGACTTTGATGAAGCGTCTTCACCAATCCTCCTCACTCCCTCAGGAAACAACAAATTGACTACACCACTGGATCTCATGACTATAGAATCTCCAAGAAACACCAAACTAATTGCATCAATGGATCTCCTGACTGTAGAACTCTGCAATCATCTTCTGAAATTCTACATCTACTCTAAGTGTGTCTAATGCCTCCTCTAGTGTTGCACATGAGACGTCTTTCCTCCAAAAGTCCACATCTCCTCAGAGTGTCTAACACCTCCTCAAGTGTTGTGGAGATAATCTGTCCTGTGTTGCATAAATCACTAAATACACGTGTACATAAGATAACTTTTCCTCCGAAAATCCACATATCCTTCGAATGTGACTAATGTCTCCTTAAGTGCTTAAAAAATCATCAACAAAACGTGAATACACCAAGTGTACCCACAAAAATCTTAGGCACTTTTCTCCTTGAAGAGACACAAATATGCTAAGCCCCCTCTTTTCTTAAGGGGCACAAATATACCAAGCCCCCTCTTTTCTTCAGGGACACAAATATATCAACCCCCCTCTTTTCTTTAGGGATGCAAATATGATGCTCCTCATACAATAAACCATCCTTTGAACAAGAAGTTAGCTTGAAATGATAAGTATAGTTCTCTCCTTGTTACCTCCAACCTCTGGTATATCTCATTACACTTTATTCAATTGACGACTCATGTGATTCCATGAAAACCTTGTCATATATGACAACGCTGGCCCTGAAAACACAAGAGAAACTTGATATATATGTAACCATGATGAGAAATATTTATTTCAGCACTAGTCAACCTTAACAATGATTTTTGTTGAACAATTTTTTATCTAAACTACTCTATACCATTGCTCCAACAAAATTTTTTCTTTTAGATTTCCTCAGACATAAGACATCTTTAAGATTTGTTAAAAGTATTGGAAAGATCACTGCTGCAAATCTGTTCACTTCAATATCACCTTAATTCCAAACATGAATCCTTGAACTCGTCCCAATTAAATTATTTTTCTCCACAATGATTCATTCTATGCATGTTTTCTTCCCAAACGCAACATCAATGATCTTGTTCTTCACCTACAAATGTGATGAACAATGCACTGGAACATTAAATAGAAACTCCCTTTTTATCTCTATCTTCTGCAACAGTGAGTCGCCACATTTTGTTTACATAGAACCTAAAGAGAAAATCTTAAAAATAACACTGAACAATAAAAACACTTGGAAATTCATATATTCTTCATTATTGAGGCTATTAAAAATTAAGCAGCTACTCCTCTATTTCTATTTCTTGGTCAATCCATCCTTTCTTCATTTTTCTGTGCTACATTTGTGGTTGGATTTTGCTTTCACAAAAACAAAAGATAATTCTCTAAAACATTTTAAGCCGACTCAGTCTTGATATGCAAATAAATTATCATTTGCTTCACCAACCATCACTACACAAGTAGGAGAACACTTGAGAAGCTCTAATACCAAATGAGAACACTTGAGAAGCTCTAATACCAAATGAAAGCAAGAAGATGAGAAACAAAACTTATATTACTGTTTTAAATTGATTCAATTGGATACATTGTTTTCAAATGACATTACAAAATCTTATTTACCATAAAATAACTAATCTTAAAGGGAATGACTCATTAACTAATTAATCTAAAACTAACCTAAAACTAAATTAATGTAATATTCCAACAATTACTATGTTAATTTTTTAGAACTCTATTTTGAGTTTGTAAGTTGACTTTATACAAAATAAATTGTAAATGAGAATTCGAAACTATTAATATATAACTATTATTTATGCACTATGAAGTATGCAGTGTGCAACACAATGTTATTACTGAAATGTTATTGATGAATTACTTTTAAATTTAAGAAACAAGTTTTTCTTTTCGTTTATATTTCTTTTAAATTCTATTTTAATAATATAAAAAAATTTACATAAATTTCATTTGAGAAAATATATAAATTTGTGGTTTCCTTTTTTTTTTCACATGTTTGATATGCAATTATTATATTATAATTGTAATAACATATATTCTTATGTATATAGTATATATTCTATTCCTATGTATTATAAGGATAAGCATTTGTGGTATGTTTAACCTTAACATAAATATTAGCTAATACACTAATCCCTCTTAGTTAGGATGAAGGGATATATTCCTACATAGTTATTCCTGTAAATAAGGAAGAGAAATCATAACAAGAAATATCATAACAAGTGGTACCAAAGCTACTATTCAGATTAAAAACTTTATTTCTACCATAACTTATAGACCACTATGAATTCCAATCTTATTTTATATGGGTTATGGTATAAAGGATCTTCGTATTTTGTAGTATGTTTTACATTGGTTATTGAAATTTTATGGTTTTACATTGATTTATTCTATTAGCCACAAACTTCTGAATTTTTAAAAGAATTACATTTTTTTTGGAAAACTTATTAGAATTTAGGCGGGCTTAGTACTTCATAACTTATTTAGAGACAATATATATCCTTTAAATTAATGGTCAAAATTGATCTAAACACAATTATCAAATTCTATCATAACCATGCTATAAAATTTAATGGTTACAACTCACACCAAGTGCTATTTAATGTCATGGCTAGCATGTCTTTACTATATTTAGAATTAAGAAATTACCAATGGTTTCAATATAAGGCAATTGAAAAACAAAGACAAATGTTCAATTGGTAAGAATTTAGAAAATAATTGGCAACCTTCTATGTACAACCATACTTGTGAAGTTATTTTACCCAACTAAGAAATTTAAAACAATTATGGTTTGTAGCTAAATATAATATTGAATTGGAGATGACACTTCAAGCTCTTGAGGTGAGAGCTTACCAAAGGCTACAAGTGTACCTCAATTGGCTTAAGGACCAATTTCATCACGATATTAGTTTGTTGGAACCTTGTATAAACAAAAAAAATTCTGCAACAAGCATTCAATATTGAGAAACAAAGCACCACAAAAGGTGAAGCCACGAGGGTAATTGAAAAAAATGTGACTAATCCTACTAGCCAAAGCATGAAGAAGTTCTTTATCCTAAGGGAATTTAGTAAGTTCTCTCGTTAACATGAGATAGAGAAAAGAAAATGAAACCCATGTTGGAATTTTAATAGAAAATGGGCAATGAGTCATAAATATTCTACAAGTGAAAAAAGTAACGTTGAAAAAAGTACTTGCAAAAGAACCAAATATAAAACTTAAGAATGAGGATTCCAAGGAAAATGAAGGCACTACTATCTTCTTGCACCCAAACACTCAAAGTAATTAATACTATTAAAAATAAAATTGTGAAAATGGTAATTGATACTAATTGTACAAAACTTAATTGTTTTGTTTATCCAATCTCTAATTTTCAAATCATGATAGCTAATAGAAAACAACCACCTTGTAGTGTTAAATGTCATCATATAAAGCTCTCAATGGAAAATTACCAACTAGATTAAGAAATATGTGTTATCCTTATTAGTGAAGTGGATGTAATTTTTGGTATGCAATGATTTCAACAATTACGAACAATATATTTTGATTTTCAAGACATATCCATAGCTCTTAAGACACGTAGGAAAAAGTTTGAACATTAGTGAACAAAATTACCACCAAGTAAAATCATTAGCTCTTATATGATGGAGAAATTACTCAAGAAAAGTTATCGTAATAAAGGGATGCAATTACATTTTATAAAAGTGCAAGATATGATAACTTGAGATCAACCAAAAATCAAGAAATTATTCAACACTATCAAGTATTTCAAGAATCCAAAGTTGTATCTCTAATTGGAGACCAAAATCATGTCATTTAATTAATACCAAGAAGCATTGTTTATCCAAATAAAAAATTCTTATTTATTCTCTATGCTTATGTTTTAAAAAAATGATGATCCATGTAGTATGTGTTCACATGACAGGAAGCTAAATAAGATCACTCGTAGAGGCAAGTTTTGTATTCATATTGTTAAAGAATTGGAAAGTAATTAAATTTATGCAAAACAATCTACATGTGTCTTCAAGGTGAAATAAGTAGAACAATTAAAACATCTATGTTACTTTAAAAAGTTAATAAGATGGACTCTAAAAAGACAAGATTTTTGGGTCTCACAATATACTATAGAAGATTTTCTCATACGTATTATCTTATTGAGACATTCTTTTGTGGAAATATTTAAGTGGTTGTCAAAAGTTTTGTGATGAAATATTTGATATGCCAAATAAATAAAAGAGAAAAATTTGACTAAGCTTTTACAAATATTAGGCATTCTAATACAACACTAAGTATAAATATCAATGGACTTAATTATGGGGTTGCCAAAGTCAAATAATCTTGATGATATATTGTTTCTTTTTTTATTAAGTTCAACAGCCTAGCAAGGGGGCTAGCCCTTACACAACCACAACCAAAAGGCATCTAGAGATCAACAATACAATAAAAAGGTGTTGGCCATTACAATTGAAGGATTTACAACAAGGTCAAGAAGATACCATTACCAACACACTAGTAGCACAACTAGTAACCCACGTCTGGGGTGGGAATCCAACTCACTCATAGTGTGCGGAGACAATGAGAGATAGAGTGATTCTTCCTTCGCCAACGAATAACCATCCAAGTGATACTATCACTAGGTTCCTCACCACATAGTAGTGGAAACCGCATTGTGGGAAAGTCAACACCAGTAAAAGATTGGTGGAAACACTATACATTAGCTGCCAAAGGTTGGAGCAGATCAGGAGCAGTAGTAGGAGAAGGGTTTGTGCGGCTAGAAGGGACCCCACCAGCAACGAGAGGTGGAGTTAGGTCCACTAGATCAAAGGAGGCCAATTCAATAGAAGTATCAACATAGGGGGTCATCACTAACCTATGAGGATTCCTCAAATGTAGAATTAAAGGGATAATTAGAAGCTCAAACGATCAAATGATCATCATTTGCATCCTTTCACCAAGTAGAAACACCTTTACGACACAAAAGAGAATAGTCTGTAGCCAGATGACCATTAGAGAAGCATCACCACATCAAAAGGGGAGGCCCTCATAATCCAAAGATTGAGTCCAAGGCTTGTCCCCAACCGTGAGCACCACATCCAGTGAAAACTTTAGTGACGATTATTCGCCAATTGGTGAATGTCGCATGTCGGCGAGTGGGGAACTGGCAATTTTTTTTCATATATTAGATTCACCTATCGCCCAACAATTATTAATATTGGGTCCAATGCCCATCACCCATCTCCCATCTCTTTATTTAATTTTCTACTTTTCTTACACATCGCCAATGGAATCTAATTTTTGGTCCCCGTGAATTTTAAAAATTTGCCTATAATTTATACGCGACCCAAATGGACGGCCTATATTCGCTAATAGTTTTATAGATATATATTTATAGGTGGCCCCAAATCCGCCTGGAATTTTGCGGATGCGTGTCTCAACCCGACCCAAATTTGCCAACTTTATTAATCATACCTTCGTATTGGACAACCCATAATTGCCTTGCAAATAAAAAAAGATATGTTAAAATTATGCGGGCTTCTCCAAATTTGTATACCTTGACCTAAAACCTCCTGCCAAATTCACCAAATAAGGATAGTATAAAAAAATTTGATTGATAGCAAAGTTTCAAGCTGTTGAGTGCAATTGCATACTGCATTGGCGAGTAGCGACTGCAATTTAACTTGAGGCAAAGGTAAGTGATACTTATTATGTGACTCTGTAATTGAGCTCATTATTATTTAGTGGTAACCAGTTAGCGAACACTAGTGACCAGGGAGACCTCAGACATGATTTTAGAGCCAATAAATCCAGAATCATATTTATATATATTATAGTCTATTGTCACTTCTTCAACAATTTAACATTTTTTTTGTAGTGGAAGTCGTTGGAGAATGGAGATGTTGAACAAGAATAAGGGTAAGGCTCCTGCAAGTGGGAAAAGCCAAGAGAGGCCAACAAAATGCAAAACCTGTTGGAATTATATTGGAATGATGTACTGAGAGGGGAGGGGTGAATCAGTACCTCTAAAAATTTTCTTGGTTAGCCCATTAACCCTTAATCATCAGTTTGTAAATTATCTTATCTAACTGTTCATCTTTCTTTATGCATATGCAATCATATCATAAGTTCTTTTAGTATGTAACCATAAGAGAAATATTCATGAAAATAGATAACACATAACACAAGATATGATATCACAGAAAACTCTTGTTAGGAAGTAAAAATTGCAGTGGGGATTGTTACCCACAAGACTTCATTATCTGCAGATAAGAAGGAACCGGTTAAGGCTTACAATTGGTCACTTCTGATGACCTACCCTGTTAGGAGTATTACAATGGAGACCTATTAAGATCTACTTCATTTGAAGCTTTAGCAAAACTGTTAAGTGTGCACTCTGTTAAGAGATTTGTAAAGAACTGTTAAGTCCACCTTCTACAAAAGGATTTTAGATGTGATGCGCTTGTTAGAATGAAACTACGTAAGTCTTTGATCTGATGATGTATGCAATCTCTAATTGCTGATAATAGATCCTATTAAGCTTCAAACATATAAGTTGAATTCTTCCTTTTTCTCCTTAGATGCTCTTCATGGCTATCAACAATAATGAATTCATAACTAACAATTGAGTTGAACATCTATTTATACTAGTTTAAGGCTCAATTCTTGATTCACGCTTTGCAAGTTAACTCTAGATCCAAGGTTTACAACTTGACCTTGATCTTTAGTTAGATATATTTTAGATCCATTAGGATGCTTTAAAACATTTACATAAAGATTTATTGACCCTCAAATTATCATTTAAAACAAATTAAAACTCTATAAATAGAATTACATTGCTTTATCCATAGTGTAAAAATTAGATCCACAATTTGCGGGTTCTCTAACTGACTGTCGGTTCTGACTGTCGGTTTTCTTGGTCGTCGGTGTTCCTTTCTTGAACTGGTCATCGGGTATGCCTTTTCAGTTCCTGTCAAGTTAGTTCTCAAAACTGTGTCACCGGTGATGCTTGTGGTTGCCGGTGATGCTTGTCAATTCCATACTTAGCATTTTTCTTGTGACCTTTGTGTTCTGTCGGGTATGCTCTCTGTTCGCCGGTAATACCTATAGTCCGCCAGTAATGCTTGTAGTCCACCGGTGATCTCTGTAGTCTGTCGGTGATCTCTGTCAATGTTTTTCACTAAGTATACTAATGGAAAAATTAATGTCATCAATCTCCCCCTTTGACATTAGTATCAAAAACATGATATGTGCAACATACTAAGTGTATTAGTATGTACACCTATGTATACTCCTTCCTTAGTCATTTGAATGACTCCCCCTTTGTATACGATGGTATGTGTAAGTATATATACATATCCTTATGTAATTTTCTTTTCCTCCCTTTTTTCTTCTGATATATATATTGTACATAACTATATACATTTCCTTTCCTCCTTTTTTGATTCTAAAGGAAAAGGTACTTACAACTTGTCAAAAGGGTGGGAATGTGAGGACTTGATCTCCTCCATCATATTTTCCCATTTCTCCTTCAGCATTTCTAGAGCCATGTGCTCTAGTGAAATCCTTACATGTATATCATAAATGTTTTCTACTACAGACATCTCGGGGGTTGCTATAAGATTTCTTGCATCATAAATATGCTGCTATAAAATAGTAAGATTAGGTAGAATGTGTGCTTGCAGTTCAGTAATCTCACCTTTGAGTTGAGTTTCAGCATCCCATATTTCTTGCCTTAGCCAATTCACCTCTATGACCATGTCATGATGTGCCTTTATACTATCGGCATGTGAGGTTAGGCTTTGTGCACTGGTTGTGACATTAGAATCTATTTCTGCTAATTTGTCACTATTTTCTTTGGCAAAATTCTCAAGTGTGCACATCTTTTGAACTAAGGTGATTGATTCATTAATCATTGGCTCTAATTCACCAGTGAGTTCAGAGAGCTTTCCTTGTTCAATGCCACTTCTTGGCTGATTTTATCAATTAACTTATACTGATATTTCTTTTCAGCTTGTTCTTCCATAGCCTGTTCTGCATCTACACTTTGCTCTGTTATGGCATCGGTAAGAACAAAAATTTGTTCCTTAACTGTAGCATTTTCTTCAAGTTTAACTTCAGGAACAATTTGTTGGAGAATGTCTCTTGCTTTGTCAAGTGTCATTGTTTCCCCGTTTTCTTGTATCATCTTCTTTTGAATGGCCTTTCTTTGACATAGTACTCCAAACTCTTGAAGTTTGTCACTGTCCAAAGTGGTAATGTCCCAGTTTGGAACTTCAATTATTTCATCCATTGTAACAACTAAGATGTCTTTCTTTACTATTTTCTTTTTCTTCTTCTTTGGCTGGGTGGTAGGTTGATGTACTACCATCTGTAAAGCGTGAGATTGGGTTGATTTTGTAGGTGAGTGTCAGGAAGATGAGGCATCCTTGTGTATCTGTTCTGAGTCCACTGGTTGGTTTGGTGAAGATGTCTCCTCATTTGCCTCGGGTGTATCAACATATATGTTTTCTTTGAGTTTTGTCCCTTCATCTTGCTTGACTCCTTCACTTTTCTCTTTTTCCTCAACCTCTCTCAATGTATCATCCATTTTTTTATCTGCCTCTTTGTTTTGATCTTTTGATACATCTTGCTGATCATTGGTTGCATCCTTCATTTCTGTATCTGTATCCTTGGGAGTGTTGGATGCAACTTTGTTTTCATCGGTACCCATATCCTTGGGTATATCATCATCTTTCTTAGATGATTTATCCTGACTAGACTAAATATCAATAGCATCTATTAGTATATTCATGTTTGTCGGTGTATTGATCGTTGCATTGTCAATATCTGTATCCTATCCATCAGTATTGCCCTTTGCAGCATTAATGTCTTCATCCTTTTGAATAGCTACTGTCAGGTCTTGTCCTATAGTGGTATTGACAATGTTGTCTAACCACGATTCATCATTTATATCAACATCGAAGTTACCTTTTATTGACAATTCTTCTTTGGTAACTTCTTCATCCTCTAAGTTGATGTGGATGGGGCTTGCTCGTACTTGATCATTTTAACCATCCTTTGGCCAGTCTTCATCTATAATGTCAGTCTATTTTTGGCCTGTTATTTGTACCTCTTCATTGTCTAACTCAACCATTGAGTTATCTATTTTAGTGACTTTATCCTTCTCATGACTGCTCTCCTCATCAGGATTGAGTATCTCACTCCATATCTTATGTGTGTCTTGTTCAATCTCTATAAGATTCTCTTTAAGAAATTTATAAGCTCTCAACTTGGGTGAGAAGCTTTTTGTATATTTCTCCATGACTTCATTGATTTCTTCTCTCGTTGATTCAAGAGGCATAAGAGAGACCAACACTCTTTCTCTTATCCTCTTTTCCTCATGAAGTGCAAAAGTGAATCTAGAAGAAATTCTATGTAATAGTTCTTGTGGTACATCTCGGGTAGTGAAATGTAGTGTGACATAGTAGTGTTTGCACATCTTAGCAATAAGTGCATCTTCAATCTTATTCTATTCTACAGTATCCCATCTTAACCATTTCCTAATCTTAGGATGTGCAACAGATGTAGCTTCTGAGATGTTCTTACATATTTCATCAATGTCCTCAGTGGGTAATGTAACCTTTGCTTGTTTTACAGTGTCAGGTTCATCCATTACTGAATCCTCTAAATACTCATCAGTCTGAACATATTTCCTTCTTTTGGTAGGTGCCCTAGTTGGTTTTTTTTCTTTTTGTGTGTCTGGTTTCCTCTTATACACTTTCCCTTTTACCATGGGAGAAGGAATTAGATCTTTATTCATGCTAATATTACAATATGAACTATATATGATGGAACCGATGTATAATGTAACTTATCATAATGCAGTTCCATACTTACTTGTGCAATCTAGTTGGATGTGGTGATGTCACTGGATCCATTAGATGAGGTGGCACCATTTTCATTGCTTGTTCCAGCACCTTTAGTGTTTCTGGATTTTACCCACATTTTGTTTCTTATTCTCTTGTTGTCATCAATGGTGTTTCCATTGGGATGTGTACTTGTGTCTGTTAGTCAGTCTTTGCAATCTTTTATCACATGTCCAACCTTTTGAAAATGTAAACATGCCATACCTGGATTGGTCCAACCTCTTGACCTTCTGGTCCATTTTCTCATACAGTTAGCAGAAATATGACCATACCTTCCACATGCTGTGTAGTTTACCCATGTGTTATAGTCCCAAACATATGAGTTACCTACTCTTGTTGGTTTGTAGCTTTTATCAGTTTCCTTTGGTGTCCATGCCTTGTTGTTTTTCCAGCATTCCTTATGTGTATGCCCATTCATCTTTCATGTAGGAAAGTACTTGTCCATATAGGTTTTTCTCTTTGGATTTGTCACTTTGGATCTGCACTCATGTGCTTTGTGTCCTTTCTTTTGACATTTATAACAATTACCAATAAAAGTAGATTGTGCTTGAGAAATACCTTTCATTTTGCTTCTGCAGATGTTTGAGGTGTGGCCTGGTTTTCTATAGTGATTGCATGACAACTTCTTGGATCTTGGGGTTGTGAAAGCATTCCTCTGATCTAGTTGATTATAAGATTCACCATTCTCATTGTACCCTAATCCTGTGTAGTTGTTGACTCTTCTTTGTCCATCAAGAAAATCATCCATCCTTTTGTAGCTATCCTCAGCCTTTTTAATCAATTCGTTGTGTTGATTCTGGACTTTGATTTCATGCTTCAATTTCTCGTTCTCTTCTCTTAGCTCACCTATGATCTGTATTCTTTCAATGAGTTCTGTATTTAATCTGTTTGCTTCTTGACTCA
>MU224579.1:3229931-3243864 GCA_018584345.1 Thuja plicata
TCTTGGAATCTTGTTGTAACCCCTTTCTCAGAAGTCACTTTGGTTTAAGTTCTTCCCTTGATACGTTTAAAGGAAAGTTGTAATCCCCTTATTTAAAACTCTAGTATTATGAAAGAGATGTGTTCACTCCTTCCTTGTAATAAAAAGAGGAACTTGTTCTTTATGCTTGTATGGTTAGTGACATTATTGGCTATTTCAAAATTTAGTCTTATTGATAATCTAAGTAATGTAAATAAGGACATCTTTAGGCTATTACATTAACTAATATTGTAGATTGAATTTATTTTTCAATTAACTTAATATAGTGGAAAAAGGAATCCTCAAGAACTATTCTCTAAATGTTGATGTTATTCTATTATGATCTTTCAATTTATATATAAAATTTGCAAGGTTTAGAAAAGACTTTCGTTTCCTTCAGCTGATATATCATGTTTAAATAAAAGTTTAAAGTTCAATAGATTAATGTTTTAATGCCCGGATTTTGGGGCATGACAAATAGATGTAAGACTTGATACATGTAAATAATGATGTCATTACGTGATGTTACATTAATTATATAATACTTATGGTGCAAATTAATTTGATACATGTCATCATTCTGGTAAATTCCTAAAGAACTCTGTTTCCTTCAAGAAATTGGGCCGAAATTAAACTCCAACCATTGATCTAGGATCATCAAACGGTCTCAAATAAGACATTTAACATTATAAAATGATGGATGTTAATGTTAGGTTGTGTGTCGATGTAACTTTTTGTGCTTATGGATACCAACATGTGTTTAATATGCAAACAAGTTATTAGTTGGCATTGGCAACTTGGCCCACATGACGCATTGATAAGTCCCATCTTTTGAAAATCGCCAATAAAATATTTATTTTTCCCATACTTAATGATAGATTAGCCAAAAAAACATGTATTTTTTTCAAAAGGCACATAATATTTGCGAGCAAAAATATTTTTTTTCCCTTCAACAAAAAATCATTCGCCTCATATATTATAATGTATTTACTTTAATACAAAAAAATTTGCATAACACAATATATATTTTCCCCCACATTAATATATTATTCACTAGGATTTTATGGAATTTTCATTGGGCAGGGAAAAAATTGCCTTCGCCTTTATATTATTTTCATAATTTGGAAAAAAATTTGCCATCATCATGAAAACTTTTCCCCTAAATTAATGTATGATTCGCCAGGATTTTACACTTTTTCCTAGGAGGGGGTTTCTTAAAGTTATCCCTGACCACATCCCTTGGAGGTGGTGTAGAGATATCCATGTCAACCCAATGAAGTTGTAGCCTCATCCAACTTCTATAAATGACCAATATAATTTTCAATGTCCTCAAATAAAGAAATATCCCAAAAGGTTGAGTGAAATATTAGGGAGACAACCCCACATTGAGTGCACACTAAGGAGTTCAATAAGAGGTTTGAAGGAGACTATCCATGGTTTGGTCGAAAGAGAGTGATTCCCCCAAACCCACAGCTTTCTCAGCACCAAATCATGATCTTTAGAAGAAGAAAACACAACAGTGTAAAACCACTTTGCACTAGGGAAAATCTCAATGTTACAAGAGACTAAGGATCACCAAGAACTTGTTACTCAATGAAGTTGATCCAAAAGAAAAGGCCAAAGACCGGCGAATATATAGATCAACCCATGAAATTAGTATAAATCCACATTATCTCCACCACATCTAGGCCACACACCACAACAAGGGAGGGCTTGGCACAAACAATGGGTCAAGCTTTCACCTTTGGAGGAATGGTAGCATTAGATTTGTCAACCAACAGTAGTAATTTTTTTTTTTTTTTTTTGGGGGGGGGGAGGAGAACCCATTCTTAATAGCCCCAAAAGTGGAAACTCCACCTCTAGTGTGAGGAACGATATTCTCTCCACCCACTATTGTGCCTCCACAACTCACACCCCATTAGGCCTCCTAGCCAAATGAGGACCCCCTTTTTTTACTTTTTTTTTTGTCTCTTTTTGGAATATCTTGATCAAATAATAACATCAGGTGGATCATATTACAGGCTTTAGGCTCTCGATATTTTTATGTATGAGGTTGATAGGGGTCTTATTTCTTTTCTTTCCTTTTTTTCCTCTTTTTCTATCTTTCTTTTCTCCTCTTTCCTTGTTTCTTTTTAAACCTAAGCTTAAGTTAGATGTACTATTGGGTATTCAGGAGTGGCAATTGGGTCTCTCAACCCCACACCTCTTATCCCTGAAAGCCTAAAAGGGAACCATTTTGAAGGCCCAAAGCCTTTTCGATCTCTATTTTGAGATCGAGCTTGTAGGGTTTTGGTGGTGGTAAGAGGTCTTAGGACTTCTGACTCCCCAAAATCCTGATGCCCTACTAGGGGGGTTGGGGATGATGTCATCTCTAGGACCCCTATATGAGGCTAATGAGTGCGCTTATTTTTGCACCTAGATTTCATTTGTGTGCCTCAAATTTTGTGAATTAGCCATCAAGTCTTTGATATTTCTCATCTTCTAGCAGCGATTTAGCCATCTTGTGTGCACAATCATTGAGTGTTTCAGTTTTTGGGGTTGCTGTCTTTGCAGTCATCTTTTCCTAGATTTTATTTTTCTCTTCCCATCGCCTTGGTTATGGTTGTAGTTTTTTTTTAATTTGTGTGAAGGTTCCCCTTTTTCTTTGTTTTCTTTCCTTTCCTTTGTGTTCACACCCTAAGGTAGAGGGAATAAACCCTCTTTTACGATCAAATAAATAAGGCAACTATGCAGACATGGTTTCAAAAACCCTAGGTGTTCCCCTCTCATGGTATCAGGGATTTCATGATCCCTGACCCTTGAAAGGATCAGGGTCATGACACCCTCATTTCTTATCTCTTGCTCTCTTCACTGAGTTGCGAACTCAGGGTGTTAGGGGTGGCTCTATCCGTGATACCCAAATCTTCCTTTTCCTATGTCAAGACCACCATCTAGGAGCTGGGGGTATCAATACCCCCAATCCTCAAGAGGGTGATCGATTATCATGTATCCCAACAAAACTTGACCACAGGTGTTTGTGAGCCACCCCTGCTTAACAAGGGGACTTTTTTTGCATTTTTGGGGCTCTTTATACCTGTGAAACCCAAAACCATGAAAATGTGTATAGGAAATTTTTACAAGGGTGTAAATGGTTTTTTCCTTCTTTGTGCTTCAGTATTTTGGTCCTTTTTTGTTTTGGTTGTTATTGGTTTTAGCTCTTTAGTTTAGTTTTTTTTTCCCTAGTTAGATGTTTCTTTTCTTTCTTAGGTTAGTTAGTTTTATTTTCAAAAAAGATGTCAATAGATGTTTAATTTTGAGTGTATAATATTTGGGTATGTTTATTGTTTAACCAATGAAGTTCAAGTTTGTGGGCTATAAAAATACCTCAATGATGGGTATCTTTCACAATGAAATAAAAGAAACAAACATTAGGCATATGGACTTTAATCAGTTCCAAAAGAAGATAGGAAAGCCAAACAACAGGTCCCTGGATGCATCTTCAATGGTGATGTACGAATTGGTACATGTAGTAGGTTTTTCGGTGTCCATTCAGTCCCTTGATCTCATAATGAAAATTGTGGAACACTATAAGCCTTAGGAAATGAGAGTTTTGAATAAGCAAGGGGAGGTAGTACTGGACATAAGACCAAACATCATCAAGGAGGTTTTCCACATCCATCCTACATATGAATATGCAACTATTTATATAGAAATGCTAGAGAGTTGGTATAGAGATGAACCTAACATTGAGCAGGAGATAAATAAAAACTATCTAGAAAAACCTCTCAAGGATGGTAAGATTGAAAAATTCAACTATCACTGGGCCTACCTTATGGAAGATATGAAGAATTGTATAAATTTATTGAGGAGATTATTCTCCCTCAAGAATGACAACCTAAGACATGGATGGACTTATATATTGAAACCATCTGAAATAGGAAGAAGAAGATTGACTTGTGGTAGATAATCAGTGACATTATAGACCAACAATTATAGAGGGTTAAGACATACCCTAAATTATACATAACCTCCTATATTGTATACCTACTTGCAGCCTGGGCTTCTTATCAAGGAATGACAATAAAGAGGTCCCCTTCAGTTCCAAAAGAATATATATAAAAGGTATACTCTCAAATTTGAAGGAAGGAGAAGCTTGATTAGAATAGTCCTAAGTATCACATCATTAACAATTCTTTCATCTTTGCAATCATCTATTTCATTGAGTTTGATTTCTCCAAAAGGGTGTTTGTGGAATATGTAGCTCAAATTAGGAAAGTAGGAAACTACTTTATCCAATTCTTGACATTTACATACATTAGGGTGGTTGGTTGCACACTGCAACCCAAGAAGTTTCCAAGGTACCCCTCTGACCAGTTGGCATTGATGGAACTATGAAAACAAATATTTGATGCTCATAGGTTGATAGTGAACAAAAAAACCATGTTTTCAGTTCCCAATTTGGATAGGAGCACATTCAGGCTAAGATGTGAAGGTGGAAAATTCAGTCTTCATAGAGTGGTATGAATACCCACTAGGTACCTTATCTATTATTCAAGGTAAATTTACCCTATTCAAACATCCATTCTAGTGATGGGAGATCATTTTAAGCAAGAGCCAAATATTGAGGATCATTGGGCCAACTACAAAGATGACCATGAGGTGCATATAAGAGATTACTGCAGGATGAACCTAGACTTGGCTTAGGATGCCCTGGGTTTGTATATATCAGATAGGAAACATGAGTTGGATTCATAGAATGTTTTGATCCCTTTGTAAAACACTAATAGGATTTTTGATAGGCATGTCCTTAATATTGAAATTGGAGATGACGAATCAAATGATATTGATCATAGGGCCACGCAGATGGTACAATGTATAATGGATTTTATGTAGAATCCATTCAAACTAAAGCTAGGTTGATGAAGGCTAAAGTGGATATGCCACTGAAGGTTGACACCAAAAAAGGAAAGAAGGTCCCTATACCCATTTTCAAGAAGACCTCATAAAAAGGAAAGAAGGTCCCTATACCCATTTTAAAGAAGACCTCATCTAATCCCTTGCCTTAGGAGGTCGCATGAAACACAAGGGAAGTGGGAAATAAATATCCTCCCTAGGTCTTGAAGCAAAAAAAAGGCCAAATATAAGAAGAAAGCACATACATTTGTTACTGCCACACCGCCTATTTCTCTGAAAGATACCATACTGCCTAATGTTTCACCTTCTCCTCCAGTAGTAGCTCCAAGTGTTACTACTTATGTGGCTATTGATCTAACCATAGATGTTCCTTATTCTTCTAGACAAAAGGTCAATCCTTTCAAAATTAGATTGAAGAAACCTAAGGCACAACCTCTTCTTGATCCTTCACACAAGGTATATAAGAGGCTCAAGAAGAATCCCTCCATAATCACTCTAGTTATGGAAGAGTTAGAAGAAGAGGAGGAGCATGAAGAGGACACTACTCCCCAACTCATAAAAATAATGAGGTTTTCTATAGTTGTTTCCCAAAGACTCAACCTGTATGATCCTTCTTTAGAATATCTCTCTGAACTCCCACAAATAGTTGCAAGTCAAGATGCTCCAAAGATACATACCATTGAATCATATTTAGCAATTGAGAAAGATGTATAGGTTGAAGATCCTCTAGGTCCAAATGAGTTTGATATTTCAGATTTTCAGAACATCCCAAGCTTCAAATAAATTTCACAAGAGGCACAATTGAGGAATGATATAGTGGGTATATCTTTGCAATAGATGGTCAGAGACCCAGGAGGAGATGGGGGTGAACAAGAAGATGCTCCCATTGAGATAAAAGTGCAACTAGATATAGTCTAGGAAGAAGAGAAAACCAAATATGGGGGGTAGAAATTGGATGAAGGAGAGGAGATACAACAAGAATTGACCTTGGGAGGATATTATGTGCAGGAAGAAGAGACTCACGAGGAGAAGCATCCTGAGGAGCCTACTAGCCAAGATGCAGAACAAACAAAAGAATAAGAAATGAAAGAATGGGTTGAGGAACATAACTCTCCTCTTTCAGAGAATGTTATTGCCTCTCTATCACAAGGGAATTCATTAGGGAAGAAAATAGAGAGCCAAGAGACAGAAAGTGCATCTTTTTAGTTGGAAACATATCAACCCCTATTTGCTAATACCAAGCCCACTTGGCTATATAATTCCATATAGCCCAAGAAGAGGACCTACAAAGAAATGGAGGCACATGAATTCTTTGATATTGGTAGGGTGTTTCACGCAGGGGAGTAGAGTACAAAGAAAGCACAAAGGATATCCTATGTCGTTAACTATACGAGGAGACATTGGAAAGAACAAACTTATACCCCCTCTGAATAAGGCTATAGAGGATGTCGATCTTGATGAATTTTTGATGGAGGAAGTAGAACTTTGGGTCCCTATCTATGAAGGAGGAAAGGATCTAGTTGCATTGGGAGTCTCATCTCTTTTCAAGCATATGCACCAAGAAGAGAGGAAAATAAGGGATTTAATTGGTTGCCCAAAACAAAATTTTGAAAGATTACATAGCCCAATTGGTAGGTCTTATTGACCCATCCAATCCGAAAGCTGCAATGCAAGAAGCATTGGAGAGACTAGAAACGCACTTGCAGGTGAACTCATTTTTGTTAGGGTTTAGGAAGACATGAGAAATAAACAATATTAAGATAATGTAGAAATAGAGAAGACAAAAAAATAACACAAAGATTTAACGTGGTTCACACAATATGGTCTACATCCTCCAGAGAAATAGTTGTCTACTTATTTTATTATCTAGCAAAGAGAAAATTATAGTCTAATAATTTCACATTACACCGCCACTTATTTATAGGTATTTTAGGTGGTTTACCAATGTCAATTTTCAAAGGCTAGTTAACAAATTAAACTAAAAAATATTTGACGAGTTAACCGAAAAAACTTGACGAGTTAACCAAAAATATTTCATCATACATGATGATTGTACAATATTTGCATGATCAGTCACCATATACCAACAATCTCCCACTTGGAGATAGGTCAGGCTCCACACCAAATAGTTTATTCAAGGCTCGTGAATAGTGGATGTGGGAAGTAGAGGAATTGGGGGAGGATGTCATCATACAAGTTTTGGCTCATTTTTGAACGTTGATTAAGGAAATCAATACATTGAGATTTATGATTTCCAATGGGCCAGGTACCAATATAGAAGGATATGTAGCAATGTGGTATGATTTTGTGTCAAGTCTAAGAATAATGAAGAAGGCTAGTGTAAATTAACTAATAGAAGCAGTCATCTTTTAGCAAGAGGAAGTTGACAAGCTCGAAACCTAGATAAGAGCAATCAAATTGGGTGTATAAGACTATAACAAAGGAAGAGAGTTCATCAAGAAGAAGGAAGTTTCCATGCCATTGGTATAATGAATTGAATAATTCAATGAATATTTGGTCTGTTAGTTGTACGAGGATGAGAATAAGGAGAAAACATATAGCATTAATAATGTGGTTCAAAAATTCAAAGGGAAGCTGGGAAGTATTAATAAAAAAGAGGATGTGGATTATCTCCAAGGAGAAAAACAAGAGTTGATAGAAATTAAAAAAGAGAAGCAAGAATTCCAGCAAACCAAGAAACAACTTTGAGTATTCAGGAAAAATCAGCAGGCTATTCTGGAATACATGAAACTCCCTCCATTTGGGAAAGTTAATATAGCGGTTCAAAAATTTGAACAAGTCCTTCCAGATTTGATTCCCCATCCTCAATAATTCATTTCAAATTCTAAAATTCATTAAAATTCATTGTTGGCATGAAGCCACATTTTTGCTCAAAGTGGCAGATTTTTAGGGTTCGAATCTTCCTTCCAAGTTTATTTTTGGTGTCTCCAATTGTTTGCATGGTTGAGATGATAAAGAAGGGTAGTTGTCTCATGATTTAACTCATGTAATTCTTTGGAAAAATGGATTTGGGTGGCCAACTTCTTGCAGCATTCAAACTGGAGTTTGCCCAAAATACTTAGGCACATTTTTGGGTTGAAATGACTTCCTTTTTGAGTTGTAAACATGTAAAATCAAAGTCAAAATGTAATAGGATAGTTTAGAAGTAGTTTTCAACAATTAAACTTTAGTTTTGATTTTTCTATGCCCAAAAATAATGCCCAGAAACCCTAGCTATGGATTTGACATTTCCAAAGCTGTAAAATCTATATAAACTTGATTTTAGAATGTAATAAGGGTTAATATTTTTTGTAATAGAAGAGAAATACTAATATAAGTGACCCCAAGGTTTGCTTACACAATACACTAGACAAGACCTTACTTTTCCTAATCCACTTTAGGATCCTAACTCCACTTTAGGACCTCACAAGTCTATAGACACTGAGCCTATGACTACTCCTAACTCTTCTCTAAGAGTTACAACTATTGTGTTTCACCTTGAAGGACATCCATCACTAGTTTTGTCTCAATGCTTCTTCTTGGCTTTAAAGAATTCCAATGCTAAAATCTTAATACCAACTCCACACATGATACAAGGGCCTTGTACACTATTTTTATGTTCATTTTGCATCCATATAATTCAAATTCCATAGGTCTTCACTCCCCATTTAGTCGAGTTCCTAAATTGCACCCAAATGACTCTATTAGGCCTAAAACACCAATTAGCCATATCTAGAGGGTTTTTCAAGATTTTCTCTTAAAACTTCCACACAACCCCTAAAACCAATCTAGGATCCAAATACCCTTTTGGGAAACCTAAAATATTTCTAAGGTCTAGGGTCCCCAAACTGTTTGTACACCTTTGTCCTAAAATGTAGGGCTTTAGGCCTATATTTGCTCCTCACAAGCACTTCACTGATTTTGATGGAAAAATAAATCCAAATGGATTGGGTGGGTTATAAAATCAATTCTAGGGATCTATGAGACCCTAAAGACCCTGAGACCACACTTGGTTCAGGACTCCCATGTACACCCTTGTCTCTACATTCTAGTTTTCGTCTGCCATACCCCTAACTGGGCTGTCCTAGCTCGCCTAGGGCATGGCCTTAAAATTAGAAAATAAACTCCCCTAACCTCCTACCTACATATGTTCCATATATAGAGGCTACCATAACACATTCATTCAACCTTTTGTGTTTTCCACAATTGAATTGCATGGGGGAGCGATAAAACCAAAACTACCCTAAATTACACCAGCAGACTACCTAGTTTGTAAACAATTTCCTACAACTAACAAATAAACTCTAATATACTTGAAATATGAATGAAAAAGTCTTTTATATGTCTCTAATACATTAATCAACACTTAGATTAGTTAATTCAATCCATTAGAACACCAAGAACTTGCAAATACATCGACTATACTTTGTTTCCAAAAACACTTGCTCTATTGCTTCACAAAACTTGCATACATTCACTCTACCTCAAGAAATGAGCCATAGAGTGTCTAAAGATGCTTCCTCCACCATTTTAGGCCACTACCATTCATTTACCACTGCTATAATGGTGGGAATCCAATGTTGTCGAGTTGCATGCAACATTTGCAAAAAGTTGCAAATGTTGTCATGACAACTTTTGGAATCTTTTGCATTTATGTTGTGAACTATATTATAGGGCCTCTAACCCATTTAGTTCTATGGAATAACATAATTTATACCTCCTTAAGAATATTTCTACCCACACATGGGTCTTGGACACATTTAGACATCATTTCCCAACATTAGCCAAAACTAAGGACTAAGCAACTAAAAGAAACTAACTGCAAAAACTAGGGTGAACTTAGCACTAACACTAATCCACCTAGTCACACATAAAAAAATAGATCATATAAGGCCTTAAGAAAACACAAACTGACTTAGCTAAGTTCAGTTACAAGCCAAAACATACTAGGACTTAGAGGATAGCCTAGGTGCTCCTGCACCATCCTCCCTAAGTGAAAGATTTCGATCCATACTTGGATTGAGTAAGTCAGGATCAATGCCCATATTTTTGAATTTTGGCTCCTTTATCCATGTTGCATCTAGATCCAGTTGTCCTTTCCATTTCACTAAGTGTTCTTTGTAATCCTTGGTTATAGTCTTTTTGTAAATTATGGATTCTACTATGCAATCTGCCTTCTTGACTGGTGTAGATGGAAAATGGAGTTCTTCTACCTCTTGGATGAATTCAATCAAGATTTGATCTATATCAAGGATTGGTCACTTGTATAGAACCAAGTATGCAATGTTGAAGACAAGTGACAAGCCACTATTATTTGGTAACTCCACCTTGTAAGCATTTGCTCCGTACTTGGCCAATATAGTGCATGGGGAAATCCTTCTCATCTATAACTTGTGTGGGATTCATTTTTGTAATCTAGCCTTGTTGAGGTGTACCATCACTAGATCCAAAACCTTGAATTAGACATCCATTTTTCCTTCATCAACCTTACTCTTGATCTTCTCAATTCATTAATCAGTGTCTTTCTGACTGTATCATGGACTTCTTGCATAGCATAGGAAAATTCCTCAACAAATCCACTCCCTTTAACTCCATCCTTTAGTTTTATGAGCTCATAAATGCCTCTAGGGTGTAGGCCATAGAAAATTTCAAAAGGACTCTTACCAGTAGTCCTGTTCATTGTATCATTGTAAGAATATTCAGCTTGGCCTATGAGTTGGTCCCATGTCTGATCATACTCCTTTGTTAAGGATCTTAGGATATTTCCAAGACTCCTATTGACTACCTTTGTTTGAACATCAGTCTGAGGATGATATGCAGATCCAAAGGATAAGTTGGTACCCAACTTCTGCCAGAGAGTTCCAAAAATGACTCATAAAATTGGTGTCTTTGTCTGACACAATGCTCAAGGGTGATCCATGTATTCTAATTATCTCTTTAAAGAAAAGAGAATCTATTTGACTGGCATCATTGGTTGTTTTTATTGGAACAAAATGAGCCATCTTACTGAATTAGTCTACTATCACATAGACACTATCCATTCCCTGTCTTGTCTTAGGCAATCCAACCACAAATTCCATACTTAAACATTCCCATGGTCTAGTTGGGATAGGAAGTGGTTGGTATTGGATAACATTAGAAGATGTTCCCTTGGCCTTCTAACACACAATACAACTTTCAACATACTTCCTAATATCAACATTCACCTTTGGCCAAAAGTAAAATCTCTAAACAAGTTCTTGTGTCTTACTGACCCCAAAATGACCACTCAATGCACCATTGTGCTTCTCCTAAATCAAATTCTCCCTTATAAACCCTCTAGGAACACATAGTTGACTTCATTTAAATAGGAGATTACTTTTCAAAGTGTATTCATAATATTTACTATGAAATTGGTTCTTATATTCTTGACATACCTTATAGATGTTCGCAAAGTCTTCATCATCACCATATAGATCTTTGAAGTTGTCTATTCCTATGCTCTGCAATTGGATCTCCTCGACAGTAAGGGATCTTCTACTCAAGGCATCTACAACCTTGTTATGAAATCTCTTCTTGTTTTTGATATTGAATGTATAAGCTTGTAGGTATTCAACCCACTTCATATGCTTATGACTCAATTTGTCTTGTGAGTTCAAGAAATTTAATGCTTGGTTGTCAAAAAAACTATGAACTCTTTGGGAAGAAAATAGTGCCTCCACTTTCTCAGTACCTAAACTAAAGCATATATCTCTAGGTCATAAGAAGAATATTTCTTCTTAGCTTCACTCAACTTCTCCAAATGGAAAGCCACTGATCTTCCTTCCTGGCTTAAGACAACTCCAATTGCCACATTGTTGGCATCACACTCCACTGTAAATAACTTTTCAAAGCTTGGAAAAACCAAAATTGGTTGGGTTGCAATCTTATTTTTTAGTAGTTCAAAACCATGGTCAGCTTGTTCATTCCAAATAAACTTAGTCTTCATGCCTACTTTAATAGTGTCCAACATAGGAGAATAGATTGCACTAAATTATTTAATAAGCTTTCTATAGTACTGTGCTAGGCCATGAAAACCTCTTACCTCGGTACTTGTTCTTGGATTAGGCAAGTTGATGATGGCCTCCACTTTGCTAGGATCCATCATTAAGTTACCCTGAGATAGCACAAAAACAAGGTACACTAACTCTGTCTTGAGGAACTCACACTTTTCTAAGTTGATCACCAACTTCTCCTCCTGCAACTTCTTAAAAACCAGTTCAAGGTGTTTGAGGTGCTCTTCCCTTGTCTTACTATAGACGAGTATATCATCTAAGTAGACCACTACAAATTTTCCATTATAATATTTAAGTACCTCATTCATCAACCTCATGAATGTTGATGGGGTATTTGACAACCCAAATGACATGATAAGTCACTCATACAGTCCTTCTGTAGTCTTGAAGGTTGTTTTTCACTCATCCCCTTCATTTACCCTAATTTGATGATAGCCACTCTTTAGGTCTATCTTGGTGAAATACCTTTCTCCTCCGAGACGGTCCATTAGGTCTTCTATCCTAGGGATAGAGAACCTATACCTAATGGTGATCCTATTGATTTCTTTGGAGTCTATACATAATCTCCAAGTTCCTCCCTTTTTAGGTGATAGGACCGTGGGCACAAAACAAGGGCTAATGCTCTTTCTTATAAGGCCTTGCTTTAGGATCTCTTGGATTTGTCTAGTAATTTCCTCATTCTGTTGAGAAGTCATTTTATAGGCTTCCTTATTGGGTAGGATAGATCTTGGTATTAGGTCTATCTGATGTCTTACAGACCTCTTAGGTGGTAGGGTTGATGGTTTTCCATCACTCACTATTCCTTCATACTTCTCTAACATCTCTTGGACTTCTTGTGGTAGCTCTGTCCCTTTCTTTGTTTTGTCTACAACTTCCTTTGGCTTTAACACCAGTGCAAAGCCAACTCCTTCTCCTTCTAAAGTCTCTAAGAACTCTTTTCACTCACCATGAGAACATTGGGACCAGTAGTCTTCAATTATGCATCCTCCAATAGTGATTGGATTTTATATGTCACATTGTCCTTCTTGAAAGAATATGAATTTTTTACTCCATCATGCATGGCCTTCTAGTCAAATTGCCATGCTCTACCTAGGAGCAAGTGACATGCATCCATAGGTAAGACATCACATAAGACTTTATCCTTATATCTCCCAATTAAGAATTGAACCCAAGCTTGCTCATTAACTAGGACATGTTTTCCTTTGTTTAGCCAAGTGACCTTATAGGGACTGGTGTAGGGTATCCTTGTCATTTTCAACTTATTGACTACCTCCTCTGACACTATGTTGTCAGTTGACCCTGATTCTATGATGACTCTACACACTTTGCCCATCATCTTACACTTTACTCTGAACAATCATCTCCTTTGATTGAGTTCTTCCTTCACTGGCTCTTTGATCAGAGTTCTTCTCATCATGAGATTATCTCCCTCCTCTAATTCTAATTGCACTTCAAGGTTCTTGTTTCCACTTGTCTCCTCATGAACATAGTTCACTCTTTTGTCACCTCCTTGAGAGGTACTTCCCTTCTCTGGACACCTATATGCTGAATGTCCTAACTGATTACAGTGATAACACTTCATATTGGAAAAATAGTTGCCTCTTCCTCTATTGTTAGAGTTCCTTCTATTAGATTTGATAACCATCAAATCAACCCAAGAAACCTGCATGCAAGACTATCACATAGACAGAAGCAAAAAGACAGAAGAGAGAGGGCAGCTATGGCGGCCGATATGCCAGAGACATCAAATTCATGTTGAAAGAAAATAATCTATATTATCAACAATAGAATTACAATAAGATGTGAAAACTCTGTAATGATAAACTAAGAGGTGAATCCTTATAAAGGAATCACGAAACCCTAAAAGGGAAACTAACAGAAATAGAAACTGCCTAAGGTTAGCTAAAGAAAACTAGAGTGAATAGGGAAGTTACTAATTAGATCATAATGATTTAAATTAGTAACCCCGATAGACTATTACTCTAACA
>MU224579.1:3244049-3292759 GCA_018584345.1 Thuja plicata
AGGTAGAGAAGACAAGTGTCTGAAGAGCTGATCACTCAAACCAGGAAGCAATAGAACCAACAGGTGAACCCCCCCATAAAGCTGAACTGGGAGAGGTGACAGGAACACTGAAATGCAGTACCAGAAATAGCTACAGAAGAAGAATCAGGAACACCAATAGTGCAACAGAAGCACACACACAGGATAAAGGGCGGTGTAACAGACACATTCTACATGGGCTAATGTCATAGAAGGTACGCTCACTTGACAAGAGTGGATGCGCCTAAGGCATATGCATCATAATCCCCCCATGGCACTTTATAACAGAGTGCGAGTACTAAGACTGAACCAGGTGTGCAAGATCCCAAAAAAGCAGAAGAAGGCACTTTATCTCAGTGTGTTTACAGAACAAAGATACATCAGAAAGAGCATGCAAGCTCAGAAGTCAGAAAGAAGAGTGAACTAAGAACTCAGAGGAAGAGATCCCCGGACCTGTAGAACCAAGCACACCACCAGAGGGCATAAATTTCATAACTCAGAGGAGTGAAAAATTGGAGTAGAATCTAGAAGAAATGCCTCTGCCACTAAATAGTACACAGAATCAGCTTTCCGACGATATCTTGTTTGCCGAAAAAGGAGTCCGGATGAGCCAGATATGACTCCCGAAAGGCAAAACAAAACATTAGACTTCAACAACAACAAACACTATTGAAACGGTGGAACCAAAATCTCTAACCTCTACCATCAGAAAGTGCTCGGAAAGAGCTTTCCGACGGTATATGGAAGTCAGAAAAAGACCCCCGAATGCTCCCTAGAGAGTGAAAAAAGCCCAGGTACCCCCAAAATGCCAAAAAAGGTTACAAAATGCCCCCAGGGGCTAAAAAATTTGGGCCCCCGGGCGCATGGCGCACGCCGGGGGCTTAACCTTGGCTCTCGGGTCCACATATGACCGTGGCTAAACAGAGTAGCTCGTGGGGGCTGGGTAAATAACCCACCACCGGCTGGGCGGAGCGGGGGCTGAGGGACCCGACCGAGCGGGGTGGCACTGTCAGAGAAGCCAGGAGGCGCAGCGCGAGTCTGCGGTGGAGCGGCGGGGATGAGCGGCGTGGGCCGCAGGGCGGGCGCCGGAGCGGGGAGCCAGAGGGCGGCAGGTGGCAGGTTCCGGGGCGGCGAGGGCCACGACGGCGGGGGCCACAAAACAAAGGGCGGTGGAGCGCTGCAGAGGCGGCGCGACGGAGCCCGGAGTGGTGCGCGGGCGGCCCAAATCATATAACACTGCGCGTGTTATTAAAAACACAAAAAACATGAAAAAACTAGCATTTTTAAATATTTTTTCTCGAAACCCATGTCCGTACGGCCCTCGGGAGGCCAACAAAATTCTCCAGAGGCCCCGGTGCCCAAAATGGGCATGCTTTATATGGATTCTGGGGTTTTTGGGCCTTCTGGACTTCTGTAGCCTTTTTGTAGAAGGGCAGAAATTTTTCCCAGATGCTCCGGAGGCCAAATAAGTCAAGCTTTATGTGATTTCGACTCTCCCGGGCCTTCTGAACGCAATGGCGGCGTCTGTTTTGGCTCAATCTACTCCAGAAAATGGCGCCTCCTTAGAAATGATAGAAAAAAACCCCAGAGAAGCTGCAGATGATGCCTTCGATTCGTGGATTCAAAAATCTTCAAACCAGACAGCAGCAGGGCGGCTCTGATACCATGTTAGATTTGATAACCATCAAATCAACCCAAGAAACCTGCATGCAAGACTATCACATAGACAGAAGAAAAAAGACAGAAGAGAGAGGGCAACTATGGCGGCCGATATGCCAGAGACATCAAATTCATGTTGAAAGAAAATAATCTATATTATCAACAATAGAATTACAATAAGATGTGAAAACTCTGTAATGATAAACTAAGAGGTGAATCTTTATAAAGGAATCACGAAACCCTAAAAGGGAAACTAACAGAAATAGAAACTGCCTAAGGTTAGCTAAAGCAAACTAGAGTGAATAGGGAAGTTACTAATTAGATCATAATGATTTAAATTAATAACCCCGATAGACTATTACTCTAACACCTTCCTCTACTTAAACTTCCTCTATTGAAGTTTCCTTCATGTTGTTCAGTGAGCTTAGTCTCTGCTTGTCCTTTAGATTTAGAGTTTATTCCACCATAACTACTTCTTTGTCCTTTAGTGTCTCTTACTCTACCCCTTCATCTTGAGGTGTTGGAATATTGTTTCTTCTTCAACTTGTCTTTCACCTTGATAGAAATTTGGTGGCACTTCTAAACTATGTCTAGAGTCAAAAGACTCATCTCATCTTGAATGGTCCATTTAAGTCCATTAAGATATCTTTCTACCTTCACTTTCTCATCCTCTACTACTCTTGACCTCATACAAAGTCTCTAGAATTCTTTAGTGTATGAGTTCACATCTAGGTCCTTCTGCCTGAGACCTTGTCTTCTTTTGTGTAGCTGGATTTCATAATTCTCAGTGATATAATCATCTTTGACTCTTGCTACCATAGCCTTCCATGAAGAAATGGGCCTTTTTCCTTCCTTCTCTCTCTCATCCTGGATGAATTTCCACCAAGTGAGTGCAGAACCTCTCAGTCTTTCTTTTGCAACTTTCACCTTTTGAGCCTCTGTGATTCCATCACACTCAAAATGGTTCTCTAGTCCCTCTATCTAGTCAAGGATTACCTTTGGTTCCATTTTTCCACTAAAAATGGGAACTGCTTCCAATTATTTTCCATTCATAGACTTTAGGGCTTTCAGGAATGGTTCTTGGTCAAGGACAAGGTCAGCTTCAGGGACTTCATCTTCAATGGAAATATTTTTGCCTTTCCCTTCCATTTTGTCCTTCACTTCATCTATTTTTCCCATCAACTTCATCCAGTTTTTGCTCCAATTGAGCCAACCTATCTCAGAGTAATCTATTCTCCTCTTCTTATTCATCTACCTTCTTTACTAATTCAACATTAGTCACCATTGTTGAATCTCCAACGGATTTCTCTGGTTGTAACATTAACCACAAGCCTAATCAAAAGAGGCTCTGATACCAATCTGATAGAAGTAACCCCAAGGTTTGCTTACACAATACACTAGACAAGACCTTACTTGTCCTAGTCTACTTTAGGATCATAACTCCACTCTAGGACCTCACAAGTCTATAGAAACTGAGCCTATGAATACTCCTAACTCTTCTCTAAGATTTATAACTATTGTGTTTCACCTTGAAGGACATCCATCACTAGTTTTGTGTCAATGCTTCTTCTTGGCTTTGAAGAATTCCAATGCTAAACTCTTCATACCAACTCCACACATGCTATAAGGGCCTTGTACATTGTTTTTATGTTTGTTCTACATCCATACAATTCAAATTACATATGTCTTCACTCCCCATTTAGTCAAGTTCCTAAATTGCACCCAAACGACTCTATTAGGCCTAAAACATCAATTAGCCCTATCCATAGGGTTTTTCAAGATTTTCTCTTTAAAATTCCACACAACCCCTAAAACCAATCTAGGATCCCAATAAATATTTGGGAAACCTAAAATATTTCTAAGGTCTAGGGTCCCCAAACTATCTGTACACCTCTATCCTAAAATGTAGGGCTTTTAGGCCTATATTGGCTCCTCACAAGCACTTCATTGATTTTGATGGAAAAATCTATCCAAATGGATTGGCTAGGTTCTAAAATAGATGATAGGGATCTATGAGACCCTAAATAACCTGAGACCACACTTGGTTTAGGACTCCCATGTACACCCTTGTCTCTGCATTCTGGTTTTCATCTGCCATACCCCTAACCGGACTGTCCTAGCTCGCCTAGGGCATGGCCTTAAAATTATAAAATAAACTCCCTTGACCTCCTACCTACATATTTACACTATAAAGAGTCTCCCCTAACACATCCATTCAACCTTTTGTGTTTTCCATTGTTGAATTTCATGGGGGAGCCATAAAACCAAAACTACCCTCAATTACACCAACAGACTACCTAGTTTGTAAACAATTTCCTACAACTAACAAATAAAATCTAATATACTTTCACTCTGAATGAAAAAGTCTTATATATGTCTCTACTACATGAATCAGCACCTATATCAGTTAATTCAATCCATTAGAACACCAAGAACTTGCAAATACATCGACTGTACTCTATTTCCAAAAACACTTGCTCTATTGCTTCACAAAACTTGCATACATTCACTCTACCTTAGGAAACAATCCATAGAGTGTCTAAGAATTCTTCCTTCACCATTTAAGGCCATGAAAATTCATTTCCCACTCCTAGAATGGTGGTAATCCAATGTTGTCGATTTGCATGCAACATTTGCAAAAAGTTGCAAATGTTGTCATGACAACTTTTGCCATCTTTTGTATTTATGTTGTAAACTATATTCTAGGTCCTCTAACCCATTTATTTTGATGAACTAAAATAATTTATGCCTCCTTAATAATCTTTCTACCCACACATGGGTCTTGGAAACATTTATACATCATTTCCCAACATTAGCCAAAACTAAGGACTAAGCAACTAAAAGCAACTAACAAAAACTAGGGTGAACTTAGTACTGACACTAATCCACCTAGTCACACATAACAACTAGACCATCTAACGCTTTAAGAAAACACACACTAACTTGGCTAAGGTCAGTTACAAGAAAAAACATACTAGGGCTTAGAGGATAGCCTAGGTGCTCCTGCACCAAATACATTTGGTGTTGCAATCTTGGTGTGAAATCTCTACTAATGTTGCAAATTTGAGATATCATTTCAAATTCAAGAGTTGAATGTGTGTTATGTTGTGAAATTTCTTTGCCTTCAATTAAATTAGTGTTAGCTATGATATTCTCTTGTGGTGGTGATTTAAAAACACTGATCAAAGTTCTAATGTGCTAGAAAATGGATTTGTCTCACATGCGCGTATGAATGGTATGGGTGTGTGATTTTGATGAATCTTGAAAATCATTATTTTAATTTTCATAGATGATTGCGTTTGGGTAGTTTGAATTGTGGAATCCAATTTCATGCTATTTCAAGTTTTGAGGATTAGATTTATTATTTCTTATACAAGTTGAAATTTATCATGGTTGATGTTCATTGGTATTAAATTTTTGTTATTTGTTTGAATTTTAGTTTTTACTTATTAGTGCATAAATTAAGATTGTTAAATTTTTATTTCATGCAAGTTTCAGTTTTCACATATTCAGAAAATCCAAAAAAGTGACTCCAAATTTTCAGTACTTGCTCAATGAATTAGTAAAGGCATCCTTGTGTTTTTTCACATATATCTTCATTGATCTCCTAGTGTGAGTGGGACCTAATCATTGAGAACATTGGGAGTAATTTCTATCATTGTTTCAAGAGAGGGATTTGATTTCTTATCCACGTTGTTGCATCATGCTAACATGACGGTCAATAGAAGTGGAACTAGAAGGAGGGCCAATAGAAAGAAGGCTGAAAATATCATATCTTTCTCGCCTGAGAAATACCAAAGGGTCCTAAAATTGTATCTTAATAAAGGTGAGTTCATAGAACTTTCCTTCCATTGAGAGACCCAAAAAGACAAAGGAAAATCTAGAGAAGATATCCTTGACCACCAAAGAGGGTAATGATTACCACACCTACAATTTATTCCCCCAGCTGTTGTTGCAATACCTACAAATCAAAACCTACCTCTGCGTATTCAGATGGCATTTTTTGCAAACGCTCAAAACTCGCCTTTGAACTTGGCACAGCCGCTACATGACTTGCCTAAAAATATTGAGAAATTTTTCCCAAAGTTTATATATAGAATGTATAAGATAGCAGAGGAGCATATCTGTGTATTTAAATAAATATGTAATTGGAAAGATATTTCTCATCAAGATGTATCTTGTCACCTATTCCCTTATACACTTGGGGAATTTGCATACAATATATATTTGAACCTACATTCTAGATACATTACCACATGGCTGGAATTTGAAAACAAATTCCTCAATCAATTCAAATTCTATGTGGACCCTGCAAGTTTGTATCACCAATTTGTATCTTGTAGGAAGGATCCAAATGAACCTTTAGCCATGTTTAATCATTTTTTCCACAATATGCATCAAAAACTATATGCTCCTTACCTCATGCTTGTTGATGCAGCAATTCAAGTGTACCTTAGATTCATTGACCCATTGACCTCAATTTTTCTCAAAAGGATCTTGCTCTAAAACATTTACACGCTAGAAAAAGTATGTAATGAGGCTATTATTTTTATACAATAGATGGATCCTCAAGATGGGGGTAATTTTGGGACTTTATACATGTTTTGGAACCCATATTTGATGAATTTGATTCCATCAATGAATCATGCTTTGACAAACCACACACCAATGTTGAATTGAATCCCTATTGTTCCCGTAGCCATACCCCCTCCAACAATAACCATATTCTTTGAATAGTAAGCCTTACCCTGTAGTGAACCTAATAACCACCTTGCATCTGAACTTGATTCCATGAATAAAACTCTATCACAAGTAAATAGTGAACTCACTAGGTTGAAAATTAATCCCCATGTAACTCAAAACACATATCATCTTCCTTCAGTTACCTTGAATTCTTATTCGTAAAACTTGAATCAAAATTATAACACCTACAAAAATAATTTAGTTCCAAAAGGATTTGGGTGACAGAGGCCAAACGTCCATGGAATACACGTCCCAATAATGGTAGCATCCCCTTAGATAATACAAATGTATATGAATGTGTTGATGTAAATTTCTCAGGATCTATAGGTGGATAGAAAAATGATGGTATGACCAACAAAAAATACAGAGCACAACTCTCCTCATACTCTTGAAAGTGCACCTACATAGTTCAACACTATGATGCTTGATTCTTATGTATCAAAAGAACAAGAGTATCTAGGAAATACTTTCCAAGAGGATAAGTTTGTGTTTCCATTTCAAAGAGAAAATGAGCCTGAATATTTTGAAGTGCATGCTTTTCAGAAAAAAAATTGTAGTAATTAAAATCTAAGGAGTAGGAGAGAAATTCTTGTAGATGGAATCCCTCCTTAGATGTAGCCAACTCTACCTGACCTCTGTGCAAAAAAACAATCTGACACCACCTAAAATTTCAGGTTCTCTTGTATCATCTTTGGTGAAAACTCCTATGGTAACTAAAAGTTTCACCCTGATCTCATAGAAGTACAACACTATAGATAAATTAAAGAGGACTAGGGAAAATATCTCCATGTATAACATGTTGTTAAGTTTCCCCATTCAGAGGGAAGTATTTTTAAGGTCCCTTTATCATTTAAATAGAATACCCCCACCAGCGCATCCCACAATTGTACATCGAGTGTGAATGCAATTGAAGCATATCCTGCTATTTTTAGAGATAAGATAGAGGTACCCCCAAATTTTTAAGCCTATGAATCTTTGGTAAGAACCTTCATAATTTATTGATAGATTTGGGGGCTTCTTGTAATGTCATGCCACACTCAATATGCCATAAAATTGGGATGGTTCCCTAACCTATTGATAGGTTTATCATATAGTTGGATACGAATGAGGTGAAGGTATTCGACATCATAAAAAATGTCCACATATAATTGATGGTTGACCCAAGAATCCTGGAATATATTGACATCCATGAGGTATACATATGTAAGATATATGACTTGTTGCTAAGTAGGAAATAGAATAAATGTTTAAGGGGATGGTTTTTAATACACTTCACACAACTGTGGTTAGCTTGGAGAGGTCTGAACAACTAGATTAAGATCAATGTTGAATCTAAGTTGAAGAAGATGATAACTTATTACAATTCTCAAATTGAAGTTCTCTTCACTCAGTCTGATATGGGGGTATATAAGATAAAAAAAATCTTTATGTTTCACTTCAAAGAGAAGGAAAGTGTTGATGTCCTCATGGTGGAAGGATTATAATAATTTAGTCCTGACAAAAAAAAATTTCAAGAATTTTCCTGAAAATTGACTAAAAATCTATGATATTTGGGAAAAGATGTTGATCCCAATATCCTATTTCTATTTGGATATTAACGCCTCCACCATAAAAATCATTCTGAGTTCACTTGACCCTACTTTCAAGATGCCCTTTCAAGAGTGTTGATCCAAATATCTCGAGAGAGGCCTAGGGAGAGTTCAAGTTTGGAACATATGAGCCTAGAATTAGGTACTGAAAGTGAGAGTACATCTGATGATGAGTGTTTTCCCACCTGTAAGACACCACTAGTTCATGGAGATGATGAGGCTCCTAAAACACAAGAAGAGGTATCTTCTTCGAAAGATGAATATATTGAAAGGATTGAATTTGAGATGACACTATCTGTAGAAGAAGAATCTAGAATAACCTCATTGGTAGAAGAAGTACCCCATGATGATTTTGTAGACATTTAAAAATGGTCAATTTCTCTCATGCAACAACTTTGCTAAAATTCTTTCAAGATTTTTAAATAACCTTTATTATTTAATTAATCTGTGTCTTTCCACTATATTCTTAAATCAAAATAATCATTTTCCTATAAATTCCTAATTGAGTGATTTTAATTAATTACTTAATTATTCAACATCTAATCAATATTTCATCAATTATTCATCTATAAAGTAATTAAATAATTTTCAT
Organism: Thuja plicata; assembly: GCA_018584345.1. Taxonomy (NCBI): domain Eukaryota; kingdom Viridiplantae; phylum Streptophyta; class Pinopsida; order Cupressales; family Cupressaceae; genus Thuja; species Thuja plicata. The sequence continues at coordinate 3,252,651 of MU224579.1, forward strand.
TATTTAATTATTTTCTGTCATTATATTTAATTAAACAATCATATTATTTAATTAAATGTTTCTTCTTATTATTATTACATTTATGTAATCATTAAATCAATTTCCCTCTCTCTTAATTAAATAAATCATATTTATTTAATTAACTAAATGTTCATTTCATTTATAAATAAGTAATTATTTATTTCTATATATCCCCACATGTGCAAATAAATAAATAAGTTATTAAGAAGAACAAAGGAACATCCCTTAGATTGAGAATTGAGGCATTTAAAGCATAAGTTGGAAATGAAGGTGTTATACATGCTTATTTGGACAAGGTAAGAATAGTCACTGAGAAATTCAATTGTCATTATATCAACACTAGATCGCGTGTGGATTATAAAAACTAATTGCCAGGGGTTTTGTTACTAACTATTTCTTTGCATCTTGTGGCATGGATGCAATCCTAATTCTATCTAATCTAAAATCAATTCTTTCATATTTCAGTGCTTAAAAAGAATAGTATATGCTCAAACATCACAAATTCTCATTTCATATTGGTGCTTAAAATTGACGTGTGGTTAAGAATTGAAAAAATCAAATTAAATCTGAATTTGGTGCATAAAAATAAACAATCAAACCCTCAACTGGTTTAGTGCTTAAAATTGAACCCATGTGCTTGTATGGATGATTTAGATTAGCTAACATTTTCTCTTTGGTGCTTAATTTGATTAACCTAGTGTTTGGAGTCTTTGGTGCATTTTCACATTTTGTTAGATTAAAAACCTTTTTATTTTTTAGAGAGGCTTGTCTAGGGAATGCCCTTCTTCCTTAGAGGAGAACCTCAAACCAGTAAATCCTTTCAGCTAGTATATAAACAAGAGGTGGGTAAAACCCTAGAATTGTCTTATATCTAACCAAGCTTGAGAAAGGTGTCAGAATGATATTTTGAATTGGGCCTATGTTACTAAGGAGCCGACATGGTCCACTATACACATAAGTGTCTCACATGTGTACAAACTGATTGGGGAGACACAACGAATCAAAATACAACCATGTTAATTAGAGACCACCGAGTTCACCTCTGAATCATTGTCTTATTATAGTGAAAAGGGAGGGAAAAATATCCCCCCACTATATTACCATCATATGTGTCCCACGGTATCATGTTGGTGAAAAATATCTTCACTAGCATGGAAATAATACCTAGAAAAGGCGAAAACATAGGCACCTACAACATGGACCTTTGTGTACTAGTAGTCTGACAAAGGTTGTGTGAGCTGGCAAACATTATAAGAAATGGGCCTATAATATTACAAGTAAAGAAAATTTTACCATAGATTAATCTGATTGTTTCTTCTTTCCATTTTTACTGACCGTGTGAAAACTTGCAACTTGAGAAAGTTATTAAACATACACTGGTTGTTTCTTTTTTTGAGCTAGTCTTGCAGCTATACTGAGTGTGTTTGTTAAGTTTTACACATCTCCTAAATTGGTCCTAAAAAATTGTCCTACACAAAGAAAACAAAATCAACATTGTCCTACCAGCGTCCTATCAGAGAAGCAAACAAAATCATCAACACGGGTCCTAAAACATTCCACTTGTCTCTGTTAGGATCAAGCAACATTGAGAGAGAGGTGAATCAGTGTTGTAACACTTTTACCTAATCTCAACCATTTGAAACTTAACCATGAAATAACATAAATAATAAGAATATACACAATTATTAAATAACTCATAACACCATGATTTGTTTTTGAGGATACCTTGTTAAGGGAAAAACCCTAGTGGGGATGGAACCCACAAAAAATGCAGTAGAAATATTGTATCCCTGTTAGGAGATCTAGCCATATTAGGATCTAATTATTACATCCATTACAAGTCCCTATTAAAGGATAGACCCTGTTAGGATTCTTCTCAACCCTGTTAGGAATTGAATGAAATGATGAGCTCACAGCCTGAGCATACTGCCAAAAGTGAAGGTTAAATCCACCTTTTGAAGGTTAAACCCATCTTCTAGATCTACTATCCAAAGAAAAGTATAAAAGTATACTTGTAATAGTGAACTGACTGATAGCAACTTGATTTTCCTATACAGTTCCAATAAAGTGCATTACAAACATAATCACTGCTCTACATCCAGTAGAACTCACATCCACATGCTCGCAACATCCAATACATCCCATCCATACACTTATACAACAAGACACCACTTTCCTTTATACAAGTTACAATAAGCAATTAGGTCAGCCTATTAAGACTTCCCTAATGCACAAACAATTACATATACCCTTGCTAAGATACACGTAGTACCTTACACAAGTATTTTACAAATACAAATCATCAGTTACGTGCCCAGATCCATAATTCATGCTTGCTAATCATTAAGCATGTTGCATCTCTGTATTCGGCCCCAAATAGGTCTTCACCAGTCCACACGCCTTAGCTAATGTCATCAAGAATCTAGTGACCCAATAATTGCAAAGAATGTTCTCCCATGTATCTTTTTCAAATCTTCATACGTGTAACAAACCAGGTGCTTGATCACCCAAATATGTTATGTTGTGTTCCTATGATCACTCCCCTTGAGGAGTAGATCCTGTTGGAAGATACAATTGAAACAATTGTTTTATTTTAATTGATGTCAAACCTTAACCAGTAAGACAATTCCTATCTAGTAAAATGCCATATTATTTGATTGATGAAGAAGATTTGAAAAGAGGAGATAACAAGAAGACCTAGTGAAATGGTGGAGTTATGAGAAACTACAATGGGTACTTGATGAGTTGGAAAATTGACAAGATAATGTGTTTTTTATCTTTAACACTAAGTGAAGAATGGAAGACTAAAAGCTTAGTCTTGACCAAGAAAAAGAGAAAAATATTAAGGAACTTAAGTTTAAGCTGAGTGATGCGAGTGTCAACCGAGCACCAGTACATATCGAGTTATATAGTGTTAACCAAACATTAGTATTTACCGACTTATCTAGTGATGATCGAGCATAAGAACACAGTGATGACCAAGTGTGAGTATTTTATAGTTTATGAAAGAATTGAGATCCCAGATGACACAGTTGAATTTTTGGAATATGTAAAGTGTATTGAAGATAAGGATGAACATCATGGAGCATTTAATATATGTTTAACCATTTCTATTTATGGATTCAAGAAGGATTTTTGAGAAGTATCTAGAGAGTAGAAGGAGAACAAAATTTTGGAAGGATTTATTAGATATGACCAAACCCTAAGATCTATGGTGATGATTAAGCAGCAAAAGATTAAGCTACCTAATTAGAGAGGTATAAGATTAACCTAATTTCAGGTTATGGTATGAGAGGTTGATTCATTTTATTTGCTAATCTAAGTAGAAGGCTGAGAAGAGCAGTAAAAACTATGAAGTGGTGATTGCTTGATGGATTTCCAAGAAGATTTGAGAGACAAAGATGATAATGGAGGTCAGTCATTGAATTAGCATTTGAGCGAAAGTGGATCTATATTTGCAAAGTGAGTTGTATGTCTCAGATCAAAACTGTTGTTACTTTCTAACCATTGTGTCAGTTAAAATCCTTTAATTAAGGTTGACCTAATAGTCATTTTGTAAATCCTTTAATCAAGGTGGAATTCTAATGGAATGGTCTAAGTCCTCTAACAAGGATCACTCATTATAGAGTGATCAAATCCTTTAACAGGGTCACACCTATATTGTGAATTGCAACCTTTAACAGGGTTGGCTCCTCACATAGATCACTTCAGAAGATTGAAAGATTGGTAGCATGTTACTAGTGGTTTTTCCCATATTGGGTTTCCATGTTAAATCTTGGTGTCACACTTATGTGAATGCTATTTGATGTGTTTACTATTAAGAGTTTTATATTTTGCAAGTTGATTACTTTAGGAAAATGGACTGCAAGTTTATTTTACTAATCATATGCTATAGAGACCGAGTGGATTGTTGAGTAGATCTGAGTTGGTTAAAGTGTTTACAAGTTCAATTGGTACATATGGACCTAAGGATAACATATTCACCCCCCTCTCAGTTATTTTGAATCATTGTAATAGATCTAAGCATCAAGTCTAAAGAATAATATAGCTCTAATAACTTCTAGATTGATGTATTGCTACATCATTTAGTTCTCACAAGGAGGGGTTCTCACTCCAAGTGTACCTCTGAGATACTCAAAGGAATATTTTAACAAATGTTTAGTCAATATATCTTCTATTTTCTCCTTTGTACTTGATGTACTCCAATCTTACTTCCTTTTATGCAACCTTGTCTCGCAAAAAGTGATACTTGACTAAAATATGTTTAGTCTTTAAAAACATAACAATTTTTTTGACATGTTCACTATTCTTGTATTATCACTGTGTATAACCAATGGTTCTTCAAAGGTCATCCCAATGTCCTTTAGCATCTGTTTCATCCAAACAATCTGTGTGCAATTTATAGCAGCAACTACATATTCTGATTCAGAAGTAGATTGAGCTATACAATCCTTCTTCTTACTTAACAATGAAACCAACCTATTTCCAAGGGAAATTTCTCCACCACTGGTGCTTTTTCTGTTTTCAACACTTCCTACCCAATCAACATCAGTATAAGCATGCAATGTAAAATCGTTTGACAAAACATACCATAAACCATATTCTAGGTTTCCTTTCAAATATTTGAATATCCTTTTAATTGCAGCAAGGTGAGTTTCCTTAGGATCAACATAAAACCTCGCAACAATTCCAACTACAATAGCTATGTCTGGTCTAGTAGGAATTAAATACTGCAAACCTCCAGTCATGGACTTGTATTTTTTCTGAAAAAACACTTTGAGATTCATCAGTAGTAGTAAGCTTGCATCTTGTAACCATGGGTGTTCCAATAGGTTTACAATCTTCCATTCCAAACTTCTTTAGTGACTCCTTAAGATATTGGTTTGGGAAATGAAAATTTCATGTTTACTTTGAGTAATTTGGAAACCAAGGAAGAACTTCATTTCACCAATCATAGACATTTCAAATTCACTTTTAATTTCCTCAAAATTTTTTTTACTCATTTCATCATTGCCTCCAAAGATTATATCATCCATAAAGACTTCAACAATCAAGTTTCCATCTTCACAAGTTCTCAAATATAGATTACTATCTGCACTACCTTTTCTAAAACCAAGATGTAACAAATGTCTGTCTAACTGAGCATACCAAGCTCTAGGAGCTTATTTCATACCATACAATGCCTTCTTCAATCTGCAAACCATGTCCCTATTATCTGTCAAAGGAAACCCATCGGGCTTCTCAATGTAGACCTCTTCTTCTAGATCGTCATTTAGAAATGTAGACTTCACATCCATTTGATATACCTTAAAGTCTTTATGTGCTTCATAAGAAATGAACAATCTCACTTCCTCTAACCTCGCAATAGGTGAAAATGTTTCTTCAAAGGCTATACCTTCATGTTGTGAATAGCCCTTGTAGACCAGTCTAGCCTTATTTCTGACAACCATGCCTTCTTCAGTCATTTTATTTCTAAAAACCCATTTAGTCCCAATTACATTCTTGTCCTTAGGTCTAGGAGCCAATTCCCAAGTGTTTTTTTTCTCTATCTGATCTAATTTTTCCTGCATTTCCTTAATCCAATATTCATCTTTACATGCCTCATCAATCTGAAACCTATCATCAATTTTCACATTAGTACTTTCAACTATTTTTCTCAATCTCAGATTGAAACATTTATAAGCCTTACTTCTAGTAGAATAGCCAAGGAAAATTCCTTCATCACTTCTAACATCAAACTTTCCAATTTCATCATCTCTTTTGATACAACACTTGATACCAAATATTCTGAAGTATTTTATAGTAGGAGCATAACCAAACCAAAGTTCATAGGGTGTCTTATCAGTACCTTCTTTAATCTAAATTATGTTCAAAGTGTAGACAATAGTACAAAATTCTTCTCTCCAATGAATATGAGATACATTACCTTAAAGAAACATAGTCCTCATCATATCTAGTATAGTTTTATTTCTTCTCTTAAGTTAATTACATCTTAGCCTCCTTCAGTTCAGTCTCTTTTCCCTTAGTACTATCCTTTACTACTTCTTCAAACTTATCAATTAGCTTGTTCTGCCCCTCAATCTGATCAAAGACTTTCTTAGCAACTTCTAAAGCCACAAGAATGGTCTTCTCTCTGATCTTCACAAGTGCTCAAATGGTTCTAAAAAATGACTAAGTAATCATACTTAAATCTTGTAGTATACTTCTAACGCATTTGCCAATGCATTTCAAAAGGTTTTTTCATTCCCTATCAACCATGAAGTTCTAGGAGATCAAATTGTGTTGCCTTTCAGATAATGCAACCAAGTATGTAGCTTCCACACATATCCTTTTACATGTATCTAACCTTGCATCATCTAAATCTATAAATCAGGGGCTGGATAATAGACTATTATATTTCTCCAAATATCCCCCTAAGTCCATGCTTGGCCATTTAGGCTGATGTGGAAATAGTAACATCAGGGAAAGATCCAGTAGCATCTACTAACTTTCCCTGATCCTTAGACTCACTTTGATTCTTTACTTTCCATAACTTATCATTATCTTTGTTTCCTTCCTTCACAAAAAGGTGGTTGAACTCGTCCATGTATTATGTCATGGTCTTTCCAACATCACCAATGTTCCTCTTTATCACTGTAGGTGGTTTCTTGTTTCTCGCTAAACCAATATATCTGCAAAAATTTTCTATTTATCCTTTATTATTGAATTTATAACATGTAGGTGGTGGTCCGTTCTAATTAACCTACAATCTGAAATTTCTTGCAATGTGCCCAAATTTTTTGCACTTATAACATGTGATCTTAGTTGTTCTTTCCTTACTAATATAATCTTGCTTCTTCAATGATTGATCAGGTTTTCTACATTCTACCTTCTTGTGCCCATATTCATAGCAATTGAAACAATAACCATTAAAGGACTTATAAGGATTCTTACCTCTGCAATCTCTCTTCATGTGACCAATTTTGTTGCATCCAAAGAATCATCCTCTTAAAGGTCTAGTTTGCACATCAGGTTTCTCATCTATTTTTTCCTTCAAATTATTTTTCTTGAGATTCAGAACATTTAGCTTCATCAAAACCAAATCCAGTCTTATCACCTTTAGGATTTTGTTGTTCAAGTTGTTCATCAATCTTGTTGTTTCTCGCATGAAGTCTCTCTATGTGATTCTTTGCCTCAACAAGTTCTCCCTTAATGATGTGGTTATATTTCTCCAATTCTTGATACTTGATTCTATAACCATCAAGTTCAACTACATTTTTCCCATATGAACATTAGCACTCTTTAAAGCTTCATCAAGTTTTCTCTTCTCATCTTTCTCTTGCTGAATTTCCTTAGCAAATTGAAAAGTAGTGACTTCACATTCATGCTTTAGTGCTTCCTTTTCTTGTTAAATTTTTTTAATTAGATCAGATGAATCATTCTCAGGTTCCTTTATCTTCTCAACAAGTTCCTGCTTTTTGTTCTTTGAAAGTTTAAGATGCTCCTTTAGCCTCTTGATTTAATCTTCATCTCTTCTTAGTTTGAATTTTAATTCCATATTATCGGCATTAGCCTTATCCAGGTCTTCATGTGTTCCTTCAATATTTTCTTTCAAATTGCTTGAATCCATCAGGATCTCCCTCAAGCTGTTAGGCTTTCTCTCCAAGGGCCTCAAGCTCTTATACCAATTGTTAGGATAAAGAAACACTGAGAGGGGGGGTTGAATCAGTGTTGCAACACTTTTAACTAATCTCAACCATTTTAAACTTAACCATGAAATAGCATAAATAATAAGAATATACACACAAATCAAATAACTCATAACACCATGATTTGTTGTCAAGGAAACCCTGTTAAGGGAAAAACCCTGGTGGGGATGGAACCCACAAATAATGTAGTAGAATTATTGTATCCCTATTAGGAGATCTAGCCCTATTAGGAGCTGATTATTACATCCAGTACAAGTCCATGTTAAAGGACATACCCTGTTAGGAGTCTTCTCGACACTGTTAGGAGTTGACAGAAATGATGAGCTCATTGCCCGAGCATACTGCCCAAAGTGAAGGTTAAATCCTTCTTTTGAAGGTTAAACCCACCTTCTAGATCCACTATCTAAAGAGAAGTATAAAAGTATACTTATAAAAATGAAATGACTGATAGCAACTTGCTTTTCCAATATAGTTCCAATGAAGTGCATTACAAACATAATCACTACTCTACATCCAGCACAACTCGTGTCCACAAGCTCGTAGCATCTAATACATCCCATCCATATACTTATAAAACAAGACACTACTTTATTTTATACAAGTTATAATAACTAATTAGGTCAGCCTGTTAAGACTTCCCCAATATACAAACAATTACATAGACCCTTTCTAAGATACACATGGTACCTTACACAATTATTTAACAAATACAAATCATCAGTTACATGCCAAGATCCATAATTCATGCTCGCCAATCATTAAGCATGTTACATCTCTATGATCGGCCCCAAATAGGTCTTCTCCAATCCACATGCCTCAACTGATATCATCAAGAATCCAATGACCCAAGATCCACAAAAAATGTTCTCCCATATATCTTTTATCAAGTCTTAATCTCCCATACCATGACCCATGCTTGCATCCAAGTTATCCTAAAAACTCAGAGACCATCTCTATCATAATCCTTTGTCGCTGCACTGTAACCAGTCTTTACCAAAAAAAATATAACTCATGCAAATAACAATATCAAATCTAGCAACCTTAGATATAAGGTGTACATACTTCCCTCTACACAAATCCATGCTCACATATGTTGAAACATCATACACTGTCTGTACACAACTATCAATCTTTTCTGTACCTGTGATAACTAGCCTTACTGAAACTTCTAATGCATCCAACTGAAACATATGTTGGCATCAATGATAAAACATGAATGTCAACACCTCAAACAACAATAATTCTAGCAGTCTCTTATAATGAAATTTGATGATTGGAATACCCTTTCATCTTAGAGGCTCACATCCTGCATGTTAGTATAGTCCCTAGCTTAGAATGTTGCATAGTCATTTTATTTTTGCATAGTAATTGTTTTAGTCCAAAAATCCAAAATAATCCCAAAAACTTAGCTTGCATTTCCTAAGGATCAGTATTCCACCTTTTAGAGTCATTTTCCAAATTCGAGGGTGCATTTTCTTAGAACATTAGTGGTCTTGCGTGTTATCTTGGCTTCGTTAAAATCTAGTTCCCTTCTCTTGCCTTCGCTTAGGCACCTATCATTCTAGTTAATACTTGTCTTAGGCAAACATCATTACCAGTATCCATCATTTTGTCCTACCTTTTTGAAGTCAAGATAGTCCACAGAATCATTAAGGTCTTTTTGTAGAGGTTTTACCTTTGAAGTTTATAGGATATCTCTTAGGGTATATTACCTACACCTTAGGCATCATTCTAGGCTTTCATTCATAGATTGCATTGGCATCCTAAAATTAAAAATCTAAAAAATTTAGTTTCCCTTATTGCATTCTAGAACCTCAAAATCCAAAAAAATCATAGTCTAGTTGTTTTCATCTTTCCTAGGTTTCATTTATCCTCTGCATATATCATTGACAAGATCCCAAAAGAGAAAAAGAAAAATGGACCAGAACACAAAACTCATACATGATCCCAACATTGAGCTTGATTTTCCTTTTCAGAGGACCCTAACACAGGATTTCAACAATCTAGAGATCATTCAACGTCACAAGAAAACATAGGTTGAAATATCACAGTTACCTCTTGTACCTCCACCAAAAGATGAGTTCTCACTTGATAATATTAGGACTGAATGAAATAAAAATGAAGAAACTAGTGATGCCTTAGAAAACCTTGGGGTAATGAGTGTCGTTGGATCCATATTGGAAACTTACCCAGATACATACTTCAAAATTCTTGCACAGAACAATGCCAAACTACTCAATGGATTCGACACTTCCACCATAGTAGAGGCCACTCTCGTATCATCATCTTGGCTTACTTCCACAGAACCTCTTCTGATCACTTCCACCCTACCCTCTAGAAATAATACTCAAAGAACATACCAAGTCACCACATCCTCCACTACACTAAGAACCCAATGCAATAATCTTGTCTTTTCCAATTTTTTACCCACATCCAACGCACCTATCACTACAACATCACCTTCCATAATTCCTTGACTCATCTAGCAAGTACTTACAATATGGCTCCCCAAGGTCAAAACCCTAGCAGTCTTCAAACAGGAATCATAACCAGCCAAGGAGTCCCCCAAATCAATAAAGGGGCACCTCAACAATAACCTACCAACAGTCTCCAAACAAGTGTTCCTTCTAATTTATGAATCCCCCAAATCAATCAAGGGGCACCTCAACAACAACCTCTCTTCAACCCCAACTATTTGAGGATTATGTCTATCTTTTTGAAACATTATGGAGTAACTGGACCCAACACTTCTAACCTTACTGCACCACCCCAACATATTTTGCAGCCTCCTTACATTCCACCTGTTAGAATTAAGGTAGCACATACAACTAAGAGGGGGGATGAATCGGTTGTATCACAAAACTCCAAACCTTTATCTAAAATATAAAATTAATCTCATATTTGAATGATAAACATGAATGCAAGATGATAACATAGTAATCAACACATAGCACCAAGATTTATTACGTGGAAACCCGGTAAGGGAAAAAACCATGGTGGGTATCAAACCCACAAGATGATTGTACTTTTTCAAAAGAACTATACCCTATAGGGAGTATTAAAAATGGGAATGCACATGCATTCAGGCACACTATCTAGATCTCGCTACTCAATTAGAACAAGGGAATCAATGCAAAGGAAGGTTCATTGCCTTATAGAATCTCTTATTACAATTCACAATGGACAACAATCTATATCTCATGAACTGACAAACAACATCTTTAATATGGAAAAATAGTTCCATTGAAGTACATCAAATCTCTACCTCAATTGTAGATTCCACTCATATCTCTTCTATTATCATCTCACACACCTCTTCCACACATTCACAATCACAAATGATTACATATTTCTATATATTACATCAATTTATCTCAACTAAGTTGGCCAGGGACCTAATTACAACATGTTAATTCATTATAGCTCAATACACAATGCTATAGATTGAATATCAGCTAAGACATAGAAATGATCCATAAAAAAATCCTCAAGCATGTTCCATATCCATAAATCATATCACAATCCATTACAACATGCTACACCACCATGTCGGCCAAGAACAATTAAGAAAATCAACACACCACATGAAAATGTTCAATACCGATCACATAATCCAACACAATCAAATAACACAAATAGCACATTATCAAGAAACATTAGAAAGGAATATGAAATACCATGACATTAATAGGAATAATTGTGTCTCATAAATCATACTCGTCTCATCAGGAATACTAAAACAACAACCACTATCATAAAATAAAAATAGCTTTCTAGCATCCAAATCATGAACCACTCAAGATGAGGACACACATCCATGTCTTGAACTCACCACCAGGTTAGCAACCAATAATATTGCATAACTAATCCATACCGATCCAATAACTGAAACACTGTCTCTTCTCAACAACAAAAATACCAAACTCTAATAAATCCTTCATAGCTCACTCAAATCATTATGTGAAACTTTGTAATTTGACATAGATCAACTACAGATGTCAAAGAAACTATATGTACCTTCACAACATCTGATATTCAATATAGTATATGTACCAAAGTAATCTTCTCACTGAACATCTCAGAATCACACAGGAACACTGTCACCAACATTAGGAATATGTTGACATCAATGAAAAATCATTAATGACAACACATATATGCACAATATTCAATAAAATCTTAACAATATCCCCCTTTTGTATTGATGGAAACATATGATGTAAAAATAAAATGAATGCACAAAGAAATCATATCAACAGTACTATCAGTAATATCCACAATATCTTTCAAAGTCTCTCTAACAAACCTTCTCAATCATCAAAAAATATCTTCCACATGACCATCTCTCCCAACATACTAGTTTTTCACATGAATCTCTCCCCCTTTGACATCAATTACAAAGGCACATGTATGTACTAATTCATAGAAGCAAAAAAACATCTCTCAACAAAAACTGAACAACATACCTCATAACTACTAACCACTACTCCCCCTAAGGAGTAGCCACCAAAAACATCAATCCATAATAGTGATGATCTCTGTAAGTACACTGGAATGATGCAAATTAAGTATTCGGATAAGGAGGGGAAATCACCCCAATATTACCTCAGAGATACTCAAAAGTATCCTTTGGCATGGGCTTCATGAAAATATCTACAATCTTCTCTTTTATATACACGTACTCCAATCTAACTTCTTTCTCAGTGACCTTGTCTCTCAAGAAATGATATTTAATAGAAATATGCTTTATCTTTGAATGCAACACAAGGTTCTTTGAAATATTGATAGGACTTTAATTGTCAAAATGGGTAGTAATAGGCTCGTCAATAGTCACTTTGATATCTTTGAAAATTTTCTTCATCCATATTACTTGTGTAAAATTTATAGCAGCAAAAACATATTCATCTTCAACAGTATATTGTGATATACAATTTTGTTTCTTACTTGCCCATGAAACTAACCTCTTACCCAAGAAGAATTCTCCACCACTTGTGTTCTTTCTGTCATCCACATTACCTACCCAATCCACATCAATAAATGCACTCAATGTAAACTCATCATCCTTATCATTCCATAAATCATAATCAACTATCAATTTCAAGTATCTAAATATCCTCTTTAAAGAAACAACATTTGATTCATTCAGTTCTGCTTGAAATCTAGCAATAATGCAAACATCATTCATAATATCTAGTCTAGTTTGTGTCAAGTATAGTAAGCCACCGATCATAGATTTGTATTTTGTCTGATGTGCTTTCGATGAATCATCATCTTTTGTCAATTTTTAACCAATAATCATAGGAGTACCAATAGGTTTTTAATCATCCTTACCAAATTTCTTCATCAATTTTTTCACATTCTTGGACTGAGATATAAAAATATCTTTATTAGTTTGTGTAATTTCTAGGCCAGGAAAGAATTTCATCTCACCTATCATGGACATCTCAAACACTTTCTATATCTCATCAACAAATTCCTTACTCAACTTGTCATTTCCAAAAAAAATAATATCATCCACAAAGACTTCAACAATCAAAATATTATCATGATCAACTTTTAAGTACATATTACTATCAGCAGTACCTTTAGTGAAACCAAGTGTCAATAAATACTTATCTAAGCTTGCATACCATGCTCTAGGGTCTTGTTTTAATCCATAAAGTGCTTTCTTTAATTGACGACCTATGCCATCTTCATCGGTCAAAGAAAAAACCATCAAGCTGCTCAATGTAAAATTCCTCTTCCAATTCTCCATTTGAGAATACAAAATTAACATCCATTTGATATACCTAAAAATCTTTGTAAGTAGCATATGCAAGAAACATCCTATTAACTTCAATTCTAGAAACAAGAGAAAATGTCTCCTCAAAATCAATTCCTTCCATTTGTGAGTATCCCTTGCATACAATTCTAGCTTTGTTCTGAACCACTTCACCATCTTCATTTAATTTGTTTATGAATAACCATTTAGTACCGATCACATTATCCTTAAGTCTAGGAACAAGAATCCATTTCTTATTCTTCTCAACCTATTCCAACTATTATTTCATCACTTTAACCCAACTATCATATTTGCATTCTTCATCAACATCTTTCGGTTCAATCTTAGAAATCAAACAAATTTCACTTCTAGCAATTCTTCCTCTAGTCTGAACACCATGGTTCCTATCACTAATGATCTAATTTTATGAATGTTTTAACTTTACATACATGGGAGTCTTGAAATTTTATTTTGTATAAGACTCTTGTGTTTCCACTTCTTCCTTATTTAAAAATTCTTCATTTTGTTATATCAATCCATTCTGATTCTGATTTTGTGCTTACACAATCTAATTTTCTTCTTCATCATATGATTCATATCTGCAAGATCTGATTTGTTTCTGATAATTCTCATCAACTTTGACATTTTCACTTTCAATTACCTTTTTCAATCTTTTTTATAACACTTATATGAATTTATTTTTGTAGAATAACCTAGAAAAACTCCATCACATCTAGGATCAAATTTTCCTAAGTCTTCATCTCTTGTGATATAGCATTTGCTTCCAAAAATTCTAAAATATTTCACTGTAGGAACATGACCATACCAAATTCCATAAGGTGTCTTACCAGTTCCTTTCTTGATTTTAACTCAATTCAATGTATATATTGCAGTGCTAACAACTTCTCTCCAATAGATCTGTGGAAATTTTCCTTCAATCATCATAGTTCTCATAGTGTCTAGAATAGTTCTATTTCTTCTCTCTGCAATTTCATTATGTTGTGGGGTTCGTAGAGCAGACATCTATCTCTTTATTCCATTATCTTCACAAAAAGTGTTAAACTCGGTAGAAGTTAACTCACCAACTCTGTTTGATCTCAAACATTTCAACTTCAATCCTATTTCAGTCTCAACCATAGCTTTGAAAATCTTAAATTTTTCAAAGGCTTCATATTTCTCTTTCAAAAATGTAACTCACATCATTCTAGAATAATCTTCAATGAATAGAATGAAATACTTGACCCTATAATAGCTTCTTTTTCTTGTAGGACCACATAATTCTTTATGCACCAAATCTATAATTCCACTTGAAGAATAACTCTTTCTCTTTAAAGTAGACTTAGTCAAATTACCCATTTGACATTTCTTACACATCACATTAGTAGGCTTCAGCAGTTTAGGTAGATCTCTAATAACTCTTGTAGTACTTATCTTCACAATGTCATCAAAGTTCACATGAAAAAAATTCTTATGCCATAGCCAACTATCATCAACCTTAGAAATTAGGCATATATTCTCATAATTGTTCAAAGAAATACATTACCTTTAGTCTTTCTTCCTGTGGAAATCTCAAATCCAGAGATTCCAATAATCTTGCACATACCATCCTTGAATTTAAAGTTGTAACCTTTATCAACTAGTTGTCCAAAACTCAAAAGATTATATTTTAAACCTTCAACATATAGAACATCATCAGTGTTATTCTTACCATCAAGTGTAATATAACCTCTCCCTCTATCATACAAGGAGTGTCATCACCAAATCTGACAACACCACCATCATACCTTTTCAATTTCACAAAAAAAAAAATTCTCTGATCATGTGATGTGAACAACCACTATCAATAAAAAATTCATCCTTTTTATCCACATGAAAAATCAAGGCTTTCTCTTCCTTAAATTAAGGATTTTCATCTTTGATAGGAATAAACACAATCTCATCTTCTTTTTGGATTCATCATTAGTTACACCTTCATCAGCAACATAATAACACTTCTTTTGATATTTAGACTTGAATTTCTTAGGCTTGTACTTAGGTTCTCTATCTAGACATCTTGAAGAAATATGATCAATCTTATTACATGCAAAACATTTCAAAGGTAAATTTCCTTAATACTTACTAGAAACCTTACGTAGTCTCTTTTCAATCAGGGCTTCAATCTCATCAAGCTTCATTTCTTCTTATTCAATCTCTGCCCATTTCTTTGCATATCTACATACATACTTAGATAAAATTTCTCTATAGTCATATCTTTACTTATCCTTAGAAATAGTAGCTTTAAATGTTGCTTCAAATTTAGGAAGACTATCTTCAAGTTCTCTCATTTCAAAATAAGATAACTTACTGATCAAAGAATCTCTTGTCACAGGTACCGTGGTTCTGATTTCTTCAATAGGAGAAACTTTGTGATTGTAAGTAGGAGGCAAGGATCTCAGAATATTAGAAATAATTTCATTCTCATCCAAGGTTCCACCAGCGCATGTGATTCAAAAATAATTTTGATGATCTTATTCACATAGGTAGTATTATTCTCATATTCTCTCATCTTCAATGCTTCATATTTTTATTTCATTCTTTGCAACT
The DNA here is from genome assembly GCA_018584345.1 of Thuja plicata. NCBI lineage: Eukaryota > Viridiplantae > Streptophyta > Pinopsida > Cupressales > Cupressaceae > Thuja > Thuja plicata. The sequence continues at coordinate 3,268,704 of MU224579.1, forward strand.
TATCTTGCTTCATGAATGCATCTCTTTCATGTAATGTCTCTAATTTTATCCATACCTAATGTGCAGTCACTAATCCCATAAAATTTGTATATTCTCCATCTGATAGGGCACTCAACAAGGCTTATTTTTCTCACACATTATACTTGGATTCTTTCTTCTTATCAAGAGTTGTAGTAGAAAGATATGCAGGAGGAGTGTAGGACTTCTTTGTAACTACCCAATGTTATTCCTTAATATATTTCAAGTTTGCAATCATCTGGTCCTTCCATATAGCATAGTTTGTACCATAAAGTCTTGGACTCTCCTTCTTGAAGGATTCCATCCCAAATATCCTCAAGAAATCAAGCTTCAAAAAGAGGACACTAGCTCTAATACCAATTGTTAGAATTAAGGAAGCACATACAACTAAGAGGGGGAGGGGGCGAATCTGTTGTATCCCAAAATTCCAAACCTTTATCCAAAATATAAACTTAATCTCAGATCTGAATGATAAACATGAATTCAAGCTAATAACACAGTAATCAACACATAACACCAAGATTTTTTATGTGGAAATCCGGTTAGGGGAAAAATCACAGTGGGGAGCAGACTTCCTAGAGCTCACTACTCAATTACAAAAAGGGTTTCAACAAAAAGGAAGGCTCACTTCCTTACAACAATCTTTGATTACAATATTTGATCACTGGTCTCCCCCTGGAAGGGTTGAACTACTCTAAAGAGGTGAAAGTGGGAACCAGAGCTTACAAGAAATTTCCAGCTACTGATGAGGAACGGGCTCTACTGGTGAAAGGTAAGAAAGACTATGTCGAAATTGAGAATATTGATAAAGTCTGGGGCTCTGTTATTAAAGCTATAATGGAATACTTTACGTTGGAGGGTAGATTCTCTAGGGTTTATAATTACCACTTTTCCCTAGTTAATCACTTTCGACATGAGATTCTTATATCCTTCCCCTTCTTCCTCCTCTGGTCGCTCAATCAGAGCATTTCCGACTTCAGAATGAAGAATGCCCCTATCCTCCATGTCGGCCTTATCCTACTTATTGCTGATTATGCTAGAGATCATGTACCTGACCCTATCCCTGCCCAGGTCAAAAAGAGGAAGTCTGTGGGATCTCTGCCTAAGTCTTCTAAAACCAAAAAAGCCTCTCTACCCTCTGGTCCATCTTCTTCTCACTCTCCAGTTGTTTTGAAGAAAGATAAACATTATAGTGGTATTGCTAGTGTGGAGAAGATTGTTCTAGACACTCCTCCTAGTCCTCATAACCAGAAGTCTGATAGTGAGAAGCATATTCCTCAGGTTTCTGAAACTGAAGATGCCCAAAATCGGTAGCGGGATCCTAGTGTTGAGTTGTCCCCCTCTACCCAGACCCCTGTTTTGAAGGACACGATGGACCCCGAAATTACTAATGTCAAGGGAAACCTAGAGGATAGTAGTGTCATCCCTAATACTAGGGAAAAATGCAATTCTGGTCTGAAAAAAGTTAACACAGAAGGTAATGAGATTAAAGGGATAGAGACTGATAAGAACAAAGAAGCAGAAATTAATACAATTGACAGTAATGCTGATAATTCTGGGGATAATAGCTTTAAAGTCCTTGAAGAGGAAAACTTCGAGTCCCATGACTCTCCGAGCTATGAGAAGGAGAATATGAAAGATGAAAGAAACAAAAACTTCCAGGGGAGTAAACTCCAACCTCTCCAAAGAGATATTCGTAGGATGGATTCTGAGGTCAGAAGGACCATTGTTATGTCTCCCTTGGAAATTGCTAAAAATAAGTCTATCTATAGCTACAATTTGGATAAATGGGTGCAGACTGACCTGGTTGAACTCAAAAATAGATGCATCAAGCTGGAAAACAAAAGTTCCTTGATTGAAGAGACCATGACTACTATCAGAAATGATCTCTCCCATAATTCCAATGTTCCTGGTTATGATCATAGTTTTGAAATTGATGAAAAAATCAGAAATGCTGTAGAGTTAGCCATGATTCCCATTCAGAATAAAATTAATTGGAATGAAGAAATGTTGAAACACTTGCTTACGCTGGTGAATACTGGTATGAGGGAAACTCTTGAGAACCTGATATCTCTGAGCAATTGGCTGGAAGGTAATAAAGACAATGCTGAACATTTTGTTACTTCCCAGCAAATGGGACCTGGAACCCGTACTAGATCCAAGAAGCAGAAGATTGAGGATCCAGACCTCCAGAAGCTGAGAGATAATGTGTCGACTATGAAGACTCAGCTGGTGGATTCTGAAACCTTTCTGAAGTCTTTGCTCTGACTTTGGTGCTGGAGGTCTTTCTTTCTATTTTCCTTCCAGTGTTCCTTGTGTTTTTTGTCTTGTTTGTAATTACTGTTAAATCTGGGTTATGACCCTCTGTAGACTGCTCCCCTCCTTGGGGCAGTCTGTTTCTCTTTGGGCTTTCTTGCCTATCCTTTCTATGCTTTGTTAAAGGGTTTCAGGATTCCCTTCAAAACCTACTTTTACCATAATCAAAAACAATCTTTGATTACAATTCACAATGGACAACAGTCCATATCTTACAAACTAACAAACAACATCTCTGCTATGCATCAAATACATCAAATATGTCAAAAAAGTTCCAGTGAAATACATCAAATCTCTTCTATGCCACACATTCCTAATCACAAATGATTACATATTTATATATATTACATTAATTTATCTCAACTAGGTTGGTCAAGGACCTAATTAAAAAATATTAATTCATTATGGCTCAATACACAATGTGATCCATTGAATGTCAGCTAAGACATAGAAATGATCCATAATAACATCCTCAATCATGCTCCAGATCCATAAATGACACCATGATCCTTTGCAATATGCTACGCCACAATGTTGGCCAAGAAACATTAAGAAAATCAACATGCCACATGAAAATCTTTAATTCTGATCACATAACGCAACACGATCCAGCAATGCAAATAGGACATGATCAATAAACATCACCAAGAAACACAAAATACCATGACATCAACAAGAACAACTTTGTCTCTTAAATCATACTCATCTCTACATTTTTCATCTGAAACACTAAAACAAATACCATTGTCACAAAAGAAAAATAGCTTGCAAGCATCCAAATCATGAACCACTCAAGATGAGGACACAAATCCATGTCCTAAAATCACCACCAGGTAAGAAACCAAGAATATTGAATAAATGATCCATACCAATCCAATAACTAAAACATTGTCTCTTCCTAAACAACCAAAATACTAAACTCTAATAAATCCTTCATAGCTCACTCAAATCATTATTTGAACCTCTGTAAGTTGACATAGATCAACTACAGACATTAAAGAAACTATTTGTACCTTCACAACATATGATATTTAATATAGTATCTGTACCAAAGTAATCTTCTCACTAAACATCTCAGGAACACACATGAACAATGTCACCAACAGTAGGAATATGTTGACATCAATGATAAAAAATTAATGCCAACACATATATGCACAATGACAGTGGGACAACCAGGAACCATCCTATAATAGTGGGACAACATTTTTTATCCTAATGTGGTGTCATCTACACCAACGCCCCTTGAAGCCCTTTCTCAACACCTTCTAACTCTCCAAAAATAAGGCATAAAATTGTAAATAGGTGCTCCTAAAAGGTTTCACACAATGACTTACCTTAGTCCTTATTCATTTGATAGGGCACTACACATGCCACCTTTTCCATGCAATTTTGAGATGCCTAAATTTGACAAATATAAGGAAAGGGTGATCCCTGAGACCATATACGGTATTTTTTATGACCTCCATAGAAGTGGCATATGAAAACACCTGCCTGATGATACTTTTCCCATGTATTCTTTAGGGGTCATCCATGGATTGGTTTTCTAGACTTCCTCTTGGGATCCGATCGTGGAATGAACTAGCTAAAAATTTCATATCACACTATTCACACAATATTGTCATGGAAATAACATTAATGGATCTCTGTACTACCAAGAATAAGAGCGATGATAAATTTTCCTTGTTCTTACAATGTTAAAGAAATGTTGTCTCCAAGGCATCTTTCCATGTACCCATGAAAGAGAAGATCCATATGTTCATAGAAAAATTATCAACTAGACATGATGTGTGAATTAAACTCCCAATTAATTGAGACCTTCAAAGAGCTAGCTGAGAAAGGGATAAAGGAAGAAAGATCCCTCATCTTAAGGGGAGTCGTCAAGAAAGAAACCATTAATTAAACACCTTATGAAAAATCCAAATACTGGTCTAGTAAAAATAATGTGACAAACGATGAATTTTTTGATGCTAAGGTAGCCCAACCAGTTATGCACACATAAGAACAACCAACACCTGCCCAGAAAACCCAATCATTGCACACTATCTGGAGGGTTAACAAAACTAACCCTGTAACTCAGGAAGTTAACCAGGCCTACCAATAAATTACTGTAAGAAGGAACATCCTCCAACTTGAGACTTTACGCCTCTTGCAGAACCTTTTGAGAAAGTTCTTGAGAAACTACTACAATCCCATTTCGTCACTCTAACCAAAATCAGACATTATGAGGGTCCCAGAAAACAAACATGGTGGAATGAAAAAAAATTGTGATTATCACAGAACTAATGGACATAAACAATTAACTGCATGCAACTGAAGCACATTGTCCAAGATTTCATTGACCACGTTAAAATAGAAGTTATTGCAAACCCATGCACCACCAATCCAGACCATAAATTCTTCACAAAGCCACTGATGGATCATACAAAAGGTAAGGCCTCCACATCCAGACATGACAATAAAGAAAAATTTACTTATGCTAAATGAGATCCCAATCTGACCATAAACACCATTAATATCTAAGGTCCAGACACCAACTTTGTTGTTGCTACCCGCCACTCTAAAATCATAGTACAAGGAGCCTCGCCAAAAACTATTGTGTCAAATAAGACATCCACTCTGTCATCAAGTTAGTATAACCTATTAGATCATTTGAAGAATACCTCTACACAAATTTCCATCTATGAACTGCTTCGCATTTTTCCAAATCATAAAGAAGCCTTAGACACATCTTTGCAGTAGTCATCTGTGCCGAAAGACATAGATGTTGATGAATTTCAAGCCATGGTGGGAAATTTGTCTACAAAACACCATGTCTCCTTCACTAAGAAAGACATCCCATCCCATAAACCATCTCACAATGATCCTTCACATCTTGAAGTCTTTTTCCACCTCCATAAAATCATATGAGCCTTGATAGTTTTCAGAGCGAGTCTAAATATATGTACACTAAAATTGGTAAAAGAACTGGGGTACTCTGACAGTTGTGTAGATGTTACCAAAAATATAATAATAAGGGCATATGATGATGAAGAACTTCCTTTCAGGGGTGTAATAATCCTCCCAATTAGATTGGGTCCAGCAACACAAGACACTGTATGCTAAGTACTGGACCTAGAGCTGGGTTATAATATGCTCCTGGGACGACCATGGATCCATTCCATGCAGGTTGTACCATCTACTTACCATCAGTGATTAAAGTTTCCTCATGATGGAGTCTCTATCACCATGCCTGGTGATAGAGACCCTTTTCTTTACTGCACAAATCTTAGAGGAGTTGTGTCTAATCAGGTACCCAACAATCAAGAAACATCTATTACCTCCTGTAACATAAGAAATTGAAAGTGTAAGATATGAAATGTGTGGGGAAGATAAGATGTTCCTTTTAACCTCAAATACACAAAGGAATGATCCAAATTGATTAACCCAAAAGGAAGGATCAATGCATAAATGAATCAATCGATTGGAAATAAGAGTAAAGAGGAAGACTATAGAAAAGAATGTGTGAAATAAATTTGGGAAGATTAAAAACTTTAATTTAAATGAATTTTAGAAAAGTACTAACCTCAAAATTCTACAGATCTAAAGAATGTTTTTTTTGACGGCCTACACTCAATTTTTGGAAAATCTTCAACCGGATCTAGAATAGAAATGCAGAGACAAACAAAACCTAGAAATATTTTTCCAATCTGGCTAAGTTTCAATTTTGACCCTCAAGTCAATGTCACCTTTGACCCAAAATTTCCGATTCTACCCTAGGGCAGAATCAACCTCCAATTTTGACCTAAAATCTCTGACAAAAAATCTATTTCTGGATCTTGATAGTTTTCCAAAAAGGGTGTCTAAATCTGCACTCTAATTTGTTGTTCCAAACCTGTCCCTATAAGAAAAATGGTTTATTTGTTGGGGGGAAGGGGTGTGCCTTGGTCAAACCCTGGTTTTGGAATTAACCTTAAAGTATAATTGAAATTGCATAAGTAAAACAAAGTAAATGAATAAATTCACCTTGCTTATATGGAAACCCTTGTGGCGGATTCGAATCTATGGATCCACAAGTATGTATGTACCAAATGGATGTAGAATATAGAATGTAGAATGTAGGATGTCTCAAATCAATTTCTTGTAGATCTTCAACACCAATCTTGAATGGATCTTGGAATAGGAAGAGGCTTGAAGGAATGTGGATGGATAAATATTCAACAAGAGGGCTCCATAGAGCTTGAATCCTTAGATGGCTACCAATGGATCTCCTTGATGAATTGAATGCTTGAAATTCTTTGAATGATTGAATGCTTGATAGTAGATGCTTTCTTCAATAGATCATGCATAGATTTTTCTTATATGGTTGATGATTCATGGTTAGAGAAAATGAGAGGAGAAGGCTTCCTTATATATTAATCTAGGGCACAATCTTCTAGATAGGCCTACATAAGAGAATTAAATTCCAATTAGATATATATCCCTAGAAGAGGACCTATATTAAATATAATTTAATAATTTTTGCTCCGACGACCGAAACAGCCGACCCGAAAGTGGGAATTAACTCTTTCTGAAGCCCGACATCTGGAAACCCCAAAAACTTGAAATCTGGACCTTGGGCCAGAAAAAGGTTGATTTTGACCTAGGTCAAGTTCAATGTCAAATTTGACCTAGGTCAAGGTCAAGGTCAACCTTGACCCAGAAAGGTTGATTTTGACCCTGAAGTTAAAAATCCCAATTTGCAATTTAGGGTGCCAGAAACAGGCTAGAGAAAGGTGGGAAATGGGGCAGAATAGGGGAAAATCCAGACCCAAGTCAGAGACCCATTCAAGGCACTTGAAATGACCCCAAACCACTTACTCAGAAGGCTAAACTAGTCTACAATGGAAGTGCTTCCATTTTTTGACTATACATTTAGCCCCCAGTTTAGAAAGAGTATGGACTCGATACAAACTCTTGGTAAAGGAGATCATAAAGAAAAGATAATCTTATTGAAATAAAAAGGGACAAAGGAATCCTCAAGCCCCCAGGGACTTAAGTCTTTATCAACCCTAAGATCATGATAAGAGAGACATCACTAGTTAAAGAGAAAAAGAGAGAGGGTGTGATTACCCCGCCCAATGAGAACTTATGTCCCATTGTGAACCACACAAGGAAACAGTGCAACTGGAAAGATGGATTTGAACCGCCTAGTGAATGTGGCTACTCACTAGTCAACCCATCAGGAAGATCCGATCTTAAGGACACCTTTCGACCTTAAGGGATCAAAACATTGTAAATTAGAACTGGAGGGATCAAGAGATCTGTATAAATTTAAATTGGAGGGATCAAGAGATCCTATAAGGTAAAAATCCATGCTTTAAGGATTACTCTTTAATCCATAAAGGGAGCAAATTTTAAGTTTGAAAATATTTTGATAGTGCGTGTGTGAAAAAAGTGAATAGAGCATATGCCCCCACGTTAAAGTCATTGCTAACACTTTAATAGGAGCAATGGCTTTAATAGAAACATAAACAATTCTATTGATTATGTTTCCACTACGAGATGCCCCCAAATGAAGACAAATCAAGGGAAATACCACATAAACATACAAAGAACATAGAAGGGATCTACCTACTGTGGGTCAATATGATCATAAGATAACAAGTATATATAGATATGATATTATTGCAAATGAATTGACATCATTCCCCAAAGAAAGTAGAACTACAATCACAATGGAGGAAAGAAAAATCAAGAGTTACGAAGATGAGTCTTTTTGAACCACAACCTAGAGACCAAAAAGAATTAGTGCTACCATGTCGCAAATCCAAGCGAACTACACAAGGAAAAAATTTATGAACAATAGAACAAGTACAACATAACATGAAAACAACATATAGAAGAATAAAACTACATATAGAGGAATTTTACAATAGTTTTGATTCCTTTATCACCTTGCACCAACAAAGTAACAAGGGTTGTATTAAAAAATCCAACAAACATTTAGCAAATACATTACGGGAGAAGCACAATACAACAGGCAAACACAAAAAGGGCTACCATGAAGGACAAGCCAATCAAGCGCATCACCTACTCTCCCTATCTTGGTTTATATCATTGAGGGAAGGTGGGAAACTCACAAGAGGAACTATATCTAACACAGTAGGAATAATAGCCAGTTCTAAACAAGGATCCTCTTGAGAATTGTGATGTTCGATACTAGGTGTAATTATCAATTGAGTTGAAAGCATATGAGGTAAATCAGTATCAAGATCGATGGTCTCATATTCATCACTAGGATCAAGAGTATCATCAAGAGTATCCTCCTCATCAAGATTGATTAAAATAGGATCTAAGATGCGAATAGGATCATCATAATCATTCATCTTAACATCATTATGAACATTAAATTTTTCCAACATATTAGGCATAGGTTGGTCAAAAGAAGGTAAAGAATTTTGAAAAATAGAGGCACGGGCCCTGGTATTAGCTCTACACTTCTTATGACATCCATTATTAGATTTGTTATGTTTCACTTTGTTTGACACATGTTGAGGACTAGGAGGAATAACAACTGGTTCCTTCACAGGTTTTATAGGAGAATTGGTAGGATTCGCAGTAGGTTGAGAAGTGACACTGGGAGGTTGAGTAATGGAGCTAGCAATAATGGATAAAGGAGGTATAGAAGGAGTGGGAAAAATACCATGTTTAAGATCTATCTAAGGCATGCTTAACTCAACAATGTTGTGATTTTTATAGGCTTGATATGGATGAAAAAGGTTATCAGGGTGAGGAGGAAATGAACTAGGTAATAAAGTCCAAAAGAAATCAAGAGTAGCACAATCTCCAGGCCTAGAAGGTTGATACAAACTATGATTAATAATTTTCACTTCTCCGTTATAAAATAACTTAATACACTTATGAATAGGAGAAGCAATAGCATACATAGCAGTTATCCAAGGCAAACCAAATTTGACTTGAAATTGATCAGATTTAGGATTGACAATGAAGGTAGTATCTATAACTTTACCACAAATTTCAACAGGAAAGTTAATAGAACCAAGTGAAGGATAGAGGAAACCATTACAAGTTTGGATCCATGCATTAGATGTATCATAACAATCACATTGTAGGTTTTTCATAAAAATATTTTCCTCAGTAATGACATTTATTAAAGATGTGGGATCAACAAGACAACCATGCGTAGGTATCTTAGCAATCCTAGCATAAATATAAAGGGGACCATCGGGAGCCTTAATAGTCTCAGAATCATCAAAGGTGATTGAGAGTTCCCTAGGTTGTTTATCCTTAGTTTGTTTTTGAGGTTTAGGTGGAACTTGAAGTTTAAGTGGAGGCAAAGGATCTTGAATAGTAGGTTGAGATGAAATAGCACACTCCACATGATTAACAATGTGATTGAGATCATCCATCTTTGAATCATAAACAATATCCACAGAAGATGGTTGGGAAATGGTATTAGTATCATGTGTAGGTAAAGGATTCACATAGATTTAAAGGTTTTGATTAGGAGGAGAGACAAATTTGTTCCCATTACCATCAAAATTATCAATAGATAAAGCATTAGAATCAATTAAGTCTTGAACCTTATGCTTTATAGAATAACATTTTTCAGTATCATGGCCATTCTGTCGATGGTATTGGAAAAAAGACTTAGGATCAAAGGATTTTGATGCCATCATAGTAGGGAGAAGTGGTTGAATAGGAGGAAAGATAATCATATAAAAACTTAACAACCTACTCAAAATATAATTGTTACCAATTTAGTTTGCACACTAAGTTGGTAAGTTGACACTAGTTTTACATTTAATTATGGATTGAATAGTTGTTGTTCTAAATTGAAGAATTGCTTGAATACAGAAAAATGAAGTACATATGCAGTATAATCATCATAAAAATTAAAATATTGCATAAAGGTACACCTCTTTAACATTACTATTCAGCTAATGAAGATGAAATACATTGCAATGCATTCATATTATCAAATATTGTACTCTAAGTATTAATCATGCTCAAATTTGCAAGTTCATAGTTGATCATTACATTGTGCATTCAAACTGAATGTAGTAAACAAGTATTCCTTCAAGGTTACATCTTTCATATTGAGAACTTAGAGGACATATGCAATTCTGAAAGTAAGATAGAAGCATTATGAGGTTTAGGGGTCCATGCATTTCTTGTAAGACATCTTCTGCATTTTGGAGCTGATTAGCTGTATAATCTGAGTCTTTGTCTCTTTGTCCAAGTCCTTCTATCAGTTCTTAATTCCAGGTCATGGGTCCAGTCCTGCATCATGGAAAGCGAAAATAGTTAGATCCAAATTGGATCTAAGCAATGCATGGAAACTAAAACATCACACAACAATCAAACCTTCAAAACTTAAATCTACCAATGATATAAATACAACAAAAAAGTATGCATCTACATCAACTGAATAAAAGTATCAAATGGACATAGCTCTATGAAACCTTTTACTCTATATGGTTATCATTTTGCAGTTGTTGTTTGTAAGACCAAAAATCTAGATTGAAGGGTTTTAGTTCCTATAGCTAAGAAACCTTTTTCAAAACATCAACGTATTAAGATAGTAAACACAACCAATCAACCAACATTCATGTATGAATGTCATTTCACATGACAACTCACACACAAACATTGATTGGTTGATTTTGTCCACTAACCTAACAGATTGATTTGATGATGTGTGCAAGAAAAATAAGAAAAAGTATATACAAATGTAGAAAGAAACATGATCTATATGTTTACTAGTAGCAGATGACAAAGAAAAGTGTAGTGAGTGTCACAAGATCGTGCCCGAACCTCATAAAATTCATTATGAAAGAAATCTAAGGAGTTCGTGAATTCAGGAATGAAAAGATGCAGAAGAAGGAGATGGAGTTCATAGAGGTTGGTACAAGATGCAAGCACGTTGTTACAAGTTTAAATGCTATTGATATAGAATGCAGAGTACAGTAATGTTGCTATAAGGTGCATATGATCTATTTAAAGATGCCCTAAAAGATGGATGTTCCTGATTGAAATGGGTTTTCAATTGTCAAGAGAAGAATTATAGGTCTAAGAAATGAGGTAACACTGTACTCTATCATTATACAAGCAAAGATTAAATGAAATGTTGTTTAAAATGGAAGGAATGTGCCTATCAATCTTATCAAATAACAATGCATAGGGATGTTAGTGTTATCAAAAAATAGTGCGTATACCAGAGAGGGACACCTATGTTGTTACCAAGAAATATGCATATGTAGAAGAGTCAATTGCATTGGATTAGAGTTGAGAAATCCATGTTTGAAATTCTAAAAACCGTTGTAATTGAAAAAGAAATAAAGTAAACATTGCTATTATCTTCATTTTATTCTGAAGACTAGCATGTTTTAATGAGAGAAAAAAAAATAGTGACATAAATTCTTGCAACTAAATGAAAGATAATGTGCATGTTCAAAGAGTGATGTATTTTGAGATGTGCATTACATATGCAATAATTGAACAAAACAATGTTTTATTCAAAAGGAAAACTTGTGGCACTGTTAATGATCAAGATTGAAAACCAAATGATGATGTTATTACACATGTTCAATGCATTTTTTTTTAAATGTTCAAGCAAAATGACAGTGTTATTCTACATATTTAAAAGATGAATGCTTTATTCCAAGTGCATATTCGAGTAAGTAGTGGCATTATTTGATGTTGTTATTCTACATGAGCAAATGACAAACGCAAAGATTATGCATGTATGATAAGTCAGATAATAGTATTTTGGCATCAAAAGAGTATGCATATTTGATAAGCTAAATAGCAGTCTTGTTATTGTACACAATCAAATAAACAATATATGTACATATATTGGAATGTTATGATTGTGTACTATTATTTATGTTTGAAGGATAGTATATAATTAAAGGGAAATCTGCATGATTCAAAGGTCAATTTTGATTCCACAGTATTTCTCATGAGAGTCACGAGCACAAGCTCGAACCTCATAAGAAATTCTTTCACAAGAGGTGGTCACTATTTGTTAAAACTAACACTTGTCACTATTTTGCAGTATGAAATCAAATGGAACAATCATAGCATGAGGAAGAAACCCTAATCACTTCCCCAAAAGAAGAATGAAAAAATGAGTTGCGAAAATGATGCCTATGCCAAGTTTTAGTAAAACTTCTATTCCGCTATCAGAGAGAAGTAAATGTTGCAGAGCAACTGCAGTGCCCGATAGCCTTTCCAAATGCCACGACAGAGATGGATATTTTTACATGGGTTTGGTCATGTTGACCATGTTTATGTGTCTATTTTGGCATGTTGGTATTAAGACATAGTTAGGGTATATGTCATAGGATTTAGGGTTTTTCATATATCATGGGGGTTGGGTAATATGCAATGTGTTAGAGTTTGATGTAATTTTAATAGGTTGATATTTTATAAAAGAGAAGATATATTTTAAAAGATACCAAAATTAGGGGCTATAGTTAGGGAATGATTTATGCCTTGGATTTAGGGTTTTCTATCTATTGGGAGAAAGCTTTGGAGGGAATTTCAGTTTTCAAAATTGGCCTTGAGAGACTATATAGCTGAACCTCTTATTCAGTTTTAGAAGTTCAAAATTGAGGAGAAAGATTGCATTAGTGAACACTTGGTTCCTTTGCACTTTTTCTTACATTTTGCAGCCATCAGTTCATGTTTGATATAGATTATGTTCAAATGAGTGCATATATTCCTTTGCATTTTTGTACTTTCTCATGTAACTATTTTACAGATTTTGAGGAGAATAAAGCCTGCTCTATTTTTCATACATCTTTCTGAGTTTTTCTATAATCCTTTCAAGTTTCTACATTGAAGTGTAAAGAATTTTATAGTATAGATTAGTGAATTGTTCCAAATTCCTATTCTAGGTTGTGGAGTGTAAACCTTTTGTTGAATCTGCATGTTTGTTGGTAGAATTGTCACTGTTTGTGGTACAGACCCTAGTAGTGAAATTGAAGTCAGTCTATGCATTGAATAGTGAATATTATTGCATAAATCGTTAGTGTATGTCCTGTGGATATTATTTTGAAATTCTGAGAAGTCTGAATCCATTTGGTGTATCACCCTCCTAGTTAGTTTATTTAGTTTCAATTATTCTCTTCCCTTTTCTCCAAAACCATAAAAATCAGTCTTAGGTGATATTCCAAATCAAATAGGAACCGACCTAGAATCCATAGACTCATTATCTCTCCCAAAATGATAACATTTCCATGTTTCAATAGGATAGCTATATTTTACATCAAGCTAAAGATGCAATCCTGATTGACAACAAGAATGTAAATATTCAGAGAGAGGGGTAAATGAATGATTCATACGGAAAGCAGTGGAAGCAGAAGTGGCATTTTTGGATGCAACAACAACTTGATCAGCGACTACATTCATCTATTTATTGATCTTGAAATAGTTGTTAGGTTTCTAAAACTTATTAGGATTAGGAGCAATGTCACTCTTATCAGTTGGAACAGGAGCCATTGGAGTGTTGCTCTCAAATTGACTCACTTATAATTGATAATGATGAAGTGTTGCACAAAGTTGTTGAAAAGAGGTAAATTCAGTAAGCAGAATCTTATCTCTAATATCCTTTTATAAATTTGAAATAAACATATACTAAATATCAATATCAGGAACAAGATAAGAAATCTGAGTATACAAATGCTTAAATTTACCAATAAAATCAGTCAATGTTTCCTTAATGTTTTGTTTACAATGAATTAGATCAGTTAAGGAAACTTACAGACCAATGCTATTTTGAAATTGTTGGATAAATGTATTAGAAATTTTAGGAAAAGAATCAATAGAATAAGGAGGTAAAGAACAATACCATTGCAAAGCCTTATCACAAAAAGTTCTAGCAAACAACTTAACTAAAATCCTATGGTCATGAGCATAATCACTACAAAGAATTTGAAATGTTTTATCATGAGTAACAAGATCTCCTTTACCATTGTAATTATCAAGAGGAGGCATATCAGCTTGCTAAGGGAAAGTAGCATGAATAATTTCTAAGGATAAAGGACTACCCATGCCACATGTAGGAATGCTAAACTTGGATTGGGTTAAAGATGCAAGTTGTTTTTGTAAAGATGACATAGTTTGAGCCAAACTAATGATTGTGGAATCATTAGAAGAAATAGGTGGCATAGAAATATTAGGAACACTAGAAAAAGTGTAGGAAGCGATAGGAATGGAAGACACAATTGATGGAACACTTGGAACCATTGTTGGAAGGGGATTGGAATAAGTAAAAGACATACTATGATATGAAGGTTGTGAGGTAGGTAGAGATACCAGTGGAACACTCACAGGAATAGATGAAATTGGCAGAGACATAGTCATTAAAGGAGGAGTGTAAGTAGGAATGCTAGGTAAAGGAACAGAAGAAGGTCCCTCACTAGTGACAGGAGCAGTGAATCCTAGATCTTGAGCCTCTTGAGCTAAAGGTTTAATATTCAAATGCACAAGATGAGTGATACCACGCAAGAGATTAACACCTTGATCATTATCATGGAGGAATTTCTTTAAGAGCCTCTATAGCTTGGATAGAATCTTGATTATGGTTTTCTTGAATAAGTCAATTTCCCATTTTATCAAGTTCTGTTGAAAGGTTTTGGACTTGTTTAGGAGGAAATCTTAAAGCATCATCCTCATCATGAGATGAGTGAGAAGGGTTATGCTCCATAGAAGGATTGGAATCATGAGTGGTCAAATTTTCATCTGGGATCCTAAGGAAAGGAGAGGAAGACTCAGGATCAAAGTAACCCATAATTCTACATCTTCTTCTAACCAGAATACTATAAGTAGGACTAGAAGTAGTAAATCTCATACACCGATGCAATGAAAATGAACTAATTTAGGAAACACAAGATTTTGATTTCTAATTTTTGAAATGTAAGTGCAAGAAAAAGAAAGCTAATCTAATATGCATGCAAGATCTAACATAAAAATGTAAATCTAACACCAAAAAAGAAAGAGTTGTCTATCACGGGTTCACCAAAATATAAGATAAGAAATTGAAATTGTAAGATATGAAATGTGTGGGGAAGATAAGATGTTCCTTTTAACCTCAAATACACAAAGGAAGGATCCAAATGATTAACCCCAAAGGAAGGATCAATGCATAAATGTATCAATCGATTGGAAACAAGAGTAAAGAGGAAGACCTTAGATTCCATTTTATGAAAAAGAATGTGTGAAATAGATTTGGGAAGATTAAAAACTTTAATTGAAATGAATTGTAGAAAAGTACTAACCTAAAAATGCTATAGATCTGAAGAATTATTTTTTCGGGGGTCTACACTCAATTTCTAGAAAACTTGCAACTGGATCTAGAATAGAAATGCAGAGATGAACGAAACCCAGAAATATTTTTTCGATCTGGCTCAGTTCTGATTTTGACCCTCAAGTCAATGTCACCTTTGAACCAGAATTTTTGATTTTTCCCTAGGGCAGAATCAACGTCTGATTCTGACCTAAAATCTTTGACAGAAAATCTATTTCCAGATCCTGATAGTTTTCTGAAAAGGGTATCTGAATCTGCACTCCAATTCACTGTTCCAAACTTGTCCCTGCAAGAAAAATGGTTTGTTTGTTGGGGGGAGGGATTTGCCTTTATTAAACCTTAGTTTTGGAATTAACCTTAAAGTATAATTGAAAATGCATAAGTAAAACAAAGTAAATGAATAAATTCACCTTGCTTGTATGGAAACCCTTGTGGTGGATTTGAATCTGTGGATCCACAAGTATGTATGCACCAAATGGATATATAATATAGAATGTAGGATGTCTCAAATCAATTCCTTGTAGATCTTCAACACCAATCTTGAATGGATCTTGGAATAGGAAGAGGCTTGGAGGAATGTGGATGAAGAAATATTCAACAAGAGGGCTCCATAGAGCTTGAATCCTTGAATGGCTACCAATGGATCTCCTTGATGAATTGAATGCTTGAAAGTATTTGAATTCTTGAATGCTTGATAGTAGATGCTTGCTTCAATAGATCATACCTAGAGTTGTCTTAGATGGTTGATGAATCATGGTTAGAGAAAACGAGAGGAGAAGGCTTCCTTATATATGAATCTAGGGCACAATCTTCTAGAGAGGCCTACATAGGAGAATTAAATTCCAATTAGACCTATATCTATAGAAGAGTACCTATATTAAATATAATTTAATAATTGTTCTCCGAAGACCGAAACAACCGACCTAGAAGTGGGAATTAACTCTTTCTGAAGCCCAACATCCAGAAACCCAGGAAACTTCAAATTTGGACCTTGGGCCAGAAAAAGGTTGATTCTAACCTAGGTCAAGGTCGAGGTCAACCTTGATCTAGAAAGGTTGATTTTGACCCTGAGGTCAAAAATCTCAATTTGCAGTTTAGGGTGCCAGAAACAGGCTGGAGAAAAGTGGTAAATGGGGCAAAAAATGGGAAAAAGCCAGATCCAAGTCAGAGACCCATTCAAGGCATTGGACATGACCCCAAACCACTTACTCGGAAGGATAAACTAGTCTACAATGGAAGTGCTTCCATTTTCTGACTATACACCTCCTCATTTCAAAATATAGATTGTGTAAACCTTGCTAAATCAACTGAAAAACCCACATTAGAGCTCAAAATCCAAGTTTAGGAAAATGGATGTGGAGAGTACACCTATGCAGACTTCTTATGTTTAGGAAAGCTATCAATCTCACCACATTCTTATGGAAAACCTAGACAACCTCTTTAGAGGAAACAACAACTATTAATTTTTTATCCACCAATGGTTTTCATAAGATGGGGAGCTATACATGAGGATATCATTGAAGGAAAATTATATCTTAACACTACTATTTCCCAACTATCTTTTCATAATAGAATAACAGATCGTAGATCTTGGATTGAGGAAATTTGGAACCGATCTGAACCTTTATCCTCATCCTCTTTATAAACCCATGAATCAATCATTGATTCATATTTAATACTTTGACCAAAATTTCAATTTTGTCCTTCCAAATCAAGGATAGCATAACTTTCGTTTACCCTGACCTTGTTGATTGGGAACAACAAAATTCGTTGACCATAGATGTTTTTGAGAATGATGAAGCTATTGATGGAATCATTAGACTAAGACAAGGCATACCTATGGGAGACCACAAGGAAGGTTTCAAAATCAAATTGGAAAGCACAACACACTTTGGGGAGTTATATCAATCCTCTAGCTATAAAATTGAAAAAGAAAATATGAGGCTATTAGGTGAAAATTGAAAGGCACCTTCTAGTTGTAAAATAGTAAAAACAAAAGACGTATTTGAGGGTGAAAATATCTTTATGGCATTTAAGGATGGAGATATTGACATACTCCCCATTATAGAAGAACAGTCTCCACTAGTGGAAGAGAAAAAAAATAATCAATAGTGGCACTGCTGAAACACAAAGGCTAATCCACTTAGCAGAATCATTAACACTAGAGGAAATGGAACAGTTCATTCAGTTCTCTAAGGATAGGAAAATCAACTTTGCATGGTCATACTCTAACATGCCTAGGCTAGATCCAGAATTAGTGCTACATCATCTGCCACTAAATCCATGGGCAAATCCATACAAACAAAAGTTGCATAAGATGCATCCTAAAATTGCATTGTTGGTAAAATAAGAATTGAAGAAACTAATGGACGTAGAATTTATAAGGCCTATTGGACTATGATGACTGGATCTCCAATCTGGTACTTGTGTTAAAATCTTGTGGAGCCATAAGAATCTGCACTGACTTCAGGGATCTAAATTTGGCTTTTCCAAAGGATGACTTTCCCTTACCAAACATTAACATTATCATTGATCTCACTTCAAGTTATAAGATTTTTTCACTCATTGATGGTTTCTCCTTATATAGTCAGATTAATATTGCACCAGAAGATCAAAAAAAAACATTTTTCACTTGTGCCTAGGGCACTTGTTGTTAGTTTTTCATGCCCTTTAGTGTAAAAAAATGTTGGTGTTATATATCAGAGGGAAATGATGACTATTTTTCATGACATGATGCATATCACGATAGAAGACTGTTGGTGACATATTGGCAAAATCCATGGAGAGGAATCTACATTTATCAGTATTAGGTCCAGCCTTGACAAACTTCAAGAATACAAGGTATGGTTAAACCCAAATAATTGTCTTTGGAGCCACATCAGGAAAGTTTTTGGGATCCATTGTCTTAGATAGAGGCATAGAGATTTATCCTGAAAAAATTCAAGCCATTATTAATATGCCTCTACCCAAAACTCTAAATAACCTCAGAAGTTTATAGGGAAGACAACAATTAGTAAGACAATTCATTTCATAGATAACTATCAAGTGTCATCCATTCCAATACTTTTTTACACAAAGACATAAAATTTGACTGGACAAAAGATTGTCAAAATGCATTTCAAGTATTGAAGGACTATCTTCTTTCGGCACTAGTCTTAGTAGCACCCATTCTAGATCAACCCCTACTATTATAAATCTTGGCTGTAGAGCACTCACTGGGGGCATTATTAGCATGGAATAATTTAGAAGGAAAAGAAAGAGTCATCTACTATATTAGTAGAACACTTGTGTCTTATGAACTAAACTATACTATAATTGAGTATGTTTGGTTATAGTTTTTTCTTCCCACAATCTCAGACATTACATGTTAAGTCACAAGAAGATCCTAATAGAAAAATTTGATCCATTAAAATATCTATTAAGTAAATTCACCTTAATAGGGTGGCTCACAAAATGGGTCATGATACTCAGTGAGTTTGACATAGATTATGTGGACAGAAAAGAAAAAAAAGGTCAAGCTATTATAGACCAAGTAGAAGATGCACCATTACCTTCTAGTCATTTGATGTTGATAGTGTTTCCAGATGAAAGCATGTTTTCCCTTGAGGAGAAAAAATGGTGGAAATTATACTTCAACGAATCTCACATACAAAATGAATCAGGGGTCGGCATAGTATTTATCATTCCCCAAGGATGCTCCATTCTGAGGTCATACAGACTAAGTTTTGACTACACCAACAATATATTCAAGTATGAAGCATTGATCATAGGGATCAAAATAGTTGTCCAGTGGAAGATCCAACAAATATAGGCATTCAGAGGTTCTCAACTGATTATCAACCATGTCAATGGTAGTTACGACGCTAAGGATGACAAATTTATTCCCTATAGGGCTTTGGAAAAAGACATCAAGCAACATTTTGAAATGATATCATTTGAGAAAATCTTGAGAATCAAGAACAAAGAAGTAGATGTTGTGGCTACTATAGTATATTTTCTCGACATGCCACCAGATGTAATTAATATACCTCTTCCCTGGAAATTAATATTTCCCTGGTAAGCTATGCAATAAAAGGATAAACCAAGGACATGTCACATTTTTGTATTTCCTTTAATAAGGAAATTAGATATTCCTCCTTAATAAGATTCTCACACATGTGGCACACACTTAATGTGAATGTGGCACTCATTGGACATAGGATTTACATGAAAACTCCTTCAATCATCTCTACTTAAGATATGCTTCTCACACACTTCTCAAGTTGGTTCTCATGGGAATTCTTCTCTCTTCTTCTCTCATTCTCATTCTTTCTCTCACAATGTTGTAATGAGATTCTTTCTCAAGCTCTCTCTCCTTCTTGGCTTCTTTTCTTATTCATATTATATGCACAAGGGGTTTTTCTTTGTTTTCTCCTTTCAAAATCTTTGTCTCTTGTGTTAATCTTGGATATTCTTATGCTTTTGGTGAAAGGTCTTGTATCATTTTTCATTCATTTGGTTATGGTAAAACTCTTCCCTCTTGCTTCACTCTCTTGGATTATTTCCTAATCTCTATTTGTTTTCTTAATATTTCTAACATGGTATCAGAGCTACTAATCCTTGTTTGAGTGTTTGCAATTTTTCATGATCCAACATTTGTTGCAGGCTTTTTTAAAAAAAAATTGGTTTTGGCCAGTTTTTCGCCTAGCCCAAATTTTGTTCTTGTTCATTTATAGTTTTTATTTTACCCTTTGTCGGGAAACCACAAGGGATTTATAGTTTTTTCATTCTGCATTTTATGTTTAAATTGTTATCTTAATAGATTCCTCTAACATTTGGTGCAGGATTTAAAAGATTCTAATATACATCCATTTGAGGGTTTCATCTATGTTTGTTGTTTATATATCATTCTTACAGGCTTTGTTGCTGTCAGAATATTTTTTTTGCAGGGTGGATACATTTGTTCATAGCTCTTCTTTTATCTCTTCGAAATAGTTATGATCTCTCTTTGTGGTTGCAGGAAGGTTTATAAAGTTTGCATTTTTTATCTTGCTATGTCTAAACTGGTTCTTCATTTTTGTGTTGCAGGATTTATACTATTTCATTTCATATCTCTGTTTGCAGGCTTTACATTATTTTTCTTCATATCTTGCTCATTCATCTCCCCTGTTTTATCGCAGCAAGCAAGCTTCTCCTTGCTCTCCTTGCATTGCATGTGATGTCTCTCTCCTTCACACTGGCAGCGTGCTTCTTCTCCTAGCTACAAAATTTGCAAGGAGGCTATCACTCCTTATCCCTCCTTCTACCCCCATGCACAACCCTTTATCCTTTCTAGTGCTTCCCTACTTTTTTTTTCTTTCCTCTCTCCATGCGTTGCCTTTTTATCCTCTCATGCTACTCCTCATCTCTCCCTTGCCTCTCACGCAGCCTTGCTACTCTCTCTACCACTCTGCTCCATTCCTCCCTATGCTTTCTCTTTACAGTTGCCACACTGCCTCACCTTCTCCCCTACACAGCAAGAAGTCATCGTTTGTAGGCTTCTCCTCCTTGGTTTACTAGTTGTTCAATCAGCTTCTTTGTGCCATTTTTTTCTGAGACCTCTCTATTATTAGCACTGCATTCTGCAGCTTTCTTCTTCTTTCTTTTTTTTGTGCGGGCACGTTGTCATTTAGTATAAAAAGGTTATTCATTTGTTAAGAGTTGCAGGTTTATCATTAGCTAACCTTGTTTTGATTTCTTACAGGATTGTGGCAGATTTAATCTGTAGATTCCTTGCTTATATTTATCATATTTGTTTAATATTTTAATTATCTAAGTTTTTTTAACAATTTAAGTTTAATCATTAAAATTAATTTTAATTTCTTTAACAAAAAATTTTAAACGATTAACAAAGTGTTTAATCTTCATATTTTTCAATTCCGTCAAAACCCATTTTTCCTCTTATCATTTTAAAATTAATTTAATTTCCATTTCATTTTTAGTTGCTCTAAAAAAAAATTGTTTCATCATTTAACAAAAAAATTAAATTTTTTAAATATTTAAAATTCTTGTTATATTCTATTTAATATTCGCGTTAAATTACATTTTTAGACTCGTTTTATCTTACTTCATTGTATTCTAGCTTGGATTGATCAAATATGTCATCTTTAATTCCTGAAGTTAAATTAAACACTTCCAATTACCATGCTTGGAAGACTCATTATGTTTATCTTTCATTTTCATCATATTCTTGATATTGCGACTAGTGCGGCTTTTGTTCCCACAACTATTGCTTCTAAGGAAGACATTGATTCTTGGCTTACTAAAAATGATGAGGCTTTAGGCCTCATAGGAATTTCATTAAATCCATATTTATATGTCTTAATTGTCCATTGTACTAAAGCACATGCAGCATGGACGATTTTGAAAAACACTTTCGACAGTGCAAATGAATTTCAAAAGATTCAACTCCAAGCTCCATTGGAGGATCTCAAGTATATAGATTTCAAAACCATGGATGATTTTTTACTTAATTTTGATTCATTTCAAATTCAATTAACTGGTTTAGGGGTAACTTTATCTAATATTCAGTTAATTCATATCATTTTAAAAAAATGCCTTCCTAGACAATTTCAACAATTTATCACTAATATTCATTCTCAATTAGCTCTTCCTTTGCTAGCATCTCAATTAACTTATTCTATCTTTCAAACACTTTTACATCAAGAAGAGGCTAAGTTAATTCAATTTGGCATAATCAAAACCAATGAACATGCTTTCATGTCTAGATTGCATAATAATAGATCAAGTTATAAAAATCATAATAATGGTTATAAGAATAATAATCGACCCCATTGCAATTATTGTGAGAAATTTGGTCATGTGATAAATACTTGTTTTAACAAACTCAAACATGAGAAGTCATCCACTCCTAACAATCAAAAATCTTATAATAATAACACTCGTCAAGCTTTTGTTATTCGATATGGGATGTCTAATTCTCACTATGATGATACTACTATTTAGGATGAACCATATGATGATGACTACTCTTGTAATAACCATATTGATTACTATCTTCCTACTCAAACAACTTTGATTCAAAGTGATTCTATGTTATCTCCTTCTGATGCAATGCAATTTGATGATTCTTGCTCTCATTTTGATGATATTTTAGAGAAAAAAGAGTAAATTATCTCTAACTTTATTAATGTTACTTTGCCTTCTTTTGACTATCCTAATAAAGATATATTTATTAATCAAATACCCACTTGAAATTAACCCATTCCCCCTAGCCTATTTAATTTAATTAAAATGGCTATAGTCCCCTAAATTAGTAAAAAGCAATTAAATTGTTTAAATAATTATGTCAAGCAGTAACAAGGTCGTTTGGACATAATTGAGGGTATGATCACACTTAGGGAAAATAGGGTCCATAGTTGGAACAAACCAAATTTAGGTGGTTACATTTGCCCCTCTTTGAATTGATGTGCAAGCAGCGCATTGATTCAAAGAAAGTTTTTGATTTTGACTTTAAAAAGATTGAGAATCTCGTTCTTGGTTGTCAAACGAAATGTTGATGAGATCAGTCTCGTACTTGATTAAACAAAACTGATAGAATTTATTTTGAACTTGTGGGCGCCAGAAATGTGTGTGTGTATTTGGGTACCCGTTGAAAACAACACAAACACTCAATAGGTCATTGCATTAGTTCAAATGGTTAGATAAAATGTTCAAAACCACTAATATCAGCCTATTGCCTTCTAACTAGAAAGAGTGTAATTAGTTTCATATTTAGCCCTCAGAATATGCTACAAATCAGTGACCAATATTATTCTAGCATGAAGGATTTGATTCAAATTTAAGCTAAAAAGATGAAAAAGAATGTAATCTAGCTTTAAAAGATGAAATGGAAACAATACAAAAGCATGGAATAATGAGTGAAATGTGAATCTAGGATGAATCTAGCAGCATAACAATATAATTTTTGATCTAATGTGAAGGCTTATTTTCTCTCAAAACATGTTTCTATTTATAGAACAATGGGATAGAGAGAGAGGGGGGACAAGGTTCATTTATGAATTAGGAGACTCATAAATGAATACGTAAGAGCCATTAATGCCCAAGGCATTAATAAGGCATGGGAGAGACATAGGCTTAAGGTCTTCATATTAATGAAGACATTAATGAAAGCCTTAAAGAGGTAAGGGAGGATGTAAGAGAGTGACTTGAGAAAATGGACTTTAAGAAAGTCTAGCTTGAGAAAGTGAACTTTCTCAAGTGGGTTGAGTTGCTAAGCATTCCTTAATGGAATGTGACAACATTCGGAGGTGGGTTAGCAAAGAATTTAGGATTAGGATTAGATTAGCATGGGTGAATGGGTTGAGAAGGGTTAGAACCCAGGGTAGAAGTGGTTGAGATAGGTTAGGTTGGGGTTTAGGGGAATATTAATAAATGAAATAAACTT